>WEKX01017109.1:92658-362909 GCA_013390025.1 Pitta sordida
ATCCGGTCCCATAGACTTATGAGGGTCCAAGCCACTCAGCAAGTCTCTGACTACCTCCTCTTGGATTACAAGGGGGTTATCCTGCACCCCAGCTCCTTCCATGCCACTGCTGATCCAGTTGTCTTGCAGGCAGTTTGTTTTGCTATTCCAAAGACATGACTTTATGTTTAATCTGTACTCTTGTTTCTGAGGCAGACTAGAATTGTTTGTTGCAGTGTATTGAGTGTCCCATCAGTTTTGTTTTGATTTTTTTCCCAGATTAAGTTCTCTTAACTTTGCTAAAGATTTTCTTATTTTTTGTGGAAATTTGCCATATATCTGCTAAGCAGCCTGCAGCACCCACTGATTTCACCATCAGGACTAGGCAGCATTAGCACTCTGCCTTGTCCTCTGTGCAGTCTAAGACTTCACACAATTTAAATACTTACTGGTTTTGTTCACATTGCAAAGAATCTGCAGTTTTCCATTTAAAAGCATTTTCATTCAGTGGGTGTGTTTTTCTTTATGTATGATGCTGAACACTCCCATCTCTCTTTTTCCTTTAAATCTCTTTGGTAAATAAGAAAAGGTTGCATAAGATCCATATGAATTAGTGTCTGAATTTCTTCATGGAGCCTTTACAATGTCACATCCAAGGACAGTGATACAGTGGTCATCTGCAAAGCTAACCCTCTAGTTTCTCAACATTTTGAAGACCCAAAACCAGTGTTTTCAACTCCAAAACTCGCAAGAGTGAGCAAAAAGACAATAAAAAACAGCTTCCTGGAAATCCAGTGGTCAGAGAGAATAAAGCTCCAGACAGACACCAGCTGGAGAAACTGGATCTGGGGATTCATCCAAGAACAGGGAACATCTTTCTGAACAGACAGACATATTTCTTGTTCCAATCTAATGGCTGGCAGGGTAAACATTGCTATAAAAAACATGATTTTTTTTTTGCTTTTAAAACAATTTTTAAAAATGTTGTGAGCCCCTTCTGCCTTAAGCTTCAGTAAGTGAGCTTAGAATCAGACCCAAGGGGTGATAAATATTTATTATAAGCAGGAAGAATCATTGTGAAGGTCACACACAGCCACGTATATTTTGTTTGTAAACACAGCTTTAACTAAACCCAAGCTACAATACATGACAGGAATGATTATGTAAGAATATGATTAATATGAATGTTTACTAAATGCCTATTTAATAATGGGGTTTAAATAAATAGCGTAATAAATAATTTTCCATGTGTTAACATGAACCTGTTAAAATTTCAGAGCCATGTAAACCCATAAGGTGGTGTTACCATTGCCTGTTACATGCCAAGGGTGACCCATTTGCACTTTTTGGCATGACCAGGACTTGGTTTTGATTAACTTATTTGGATGTAACTGGTTATCCAAGGATCTGGTGAGTATTGCCTGATTTATTTTGGCTTTCGGTGTAGTTTAGGATGACCGTGCTGTAACACAGTTGATTTACGTATATGTTTGAAGTGAATAGATAAAAATGACAATACACTATTGGAGCAAACTATCTATGACCCCTGAATAAAATGCTGCAGAGACAGGAATGGTATGAGGATGTTTGAAAGTCTGGGCACAGGATTATACTGGTGGTTCCTGAGCTGTAAACTGCTCACCAAGGTTCAACTGCTGGCCACGGAACTGATGCAGCCTTGGGAGCTGCACAGAATCAGGTTTCAAGACAATACAGGGAACAAAGACCAAATTCTATGTCCATGAAAAACCACCTTTCCCAGCAAACCAGGATGTAATGTGGAGCTACAGAGCAATGAGGAAAGTGCAGGGTGTGCAGCATGTTAGCAAACATAAAAACGACTCTGGGTGGAGGAGGAAGGATCCATTCCTGCATGGCTTCAGCACATCAGGGCCCTCCTTCCCCATGCCCACCTCCAGAAATGTTCCGGGGAGGGAGCTGATGGTGAGACAGACGCTGGAGAAGGGGCAGGTGTTGGGAGGTTTCTGTGCATCACTTTTAAATGTACATGACTTGTATAAGAGTGCAGTGTGGTCAAAATAATAATTCCTTGGTTAGACTGTTCAGATTTTAGATTAACAGGAAACTCTTGGCTTTCAACTTCTGCTCCTTTCGCCTAGGTGAGCCAAAGCTCACCTAGCACAAGAAACTGGTTTCAAACAACCTGGGGTTGAAATCTGAATGTAACATGGGCAAAGCAGATCAGTTAGACAAAAGACAGTGTGCCAACCATGTGTGAGCTCTGGTTAAAGGAGGGAACAGCACGTGAGCAGCAGATGGAAATTGGATGATGGCTGGGCCAACAGAGCACCAGCCTCTGCTCAGGGGAGTACTCTTGATAGTTATTAAAAAGCCATCACCATTCTATTCTGTGCTGGGAGGTTTCACCACTTAAACATTTAATTATCTCTATATTTGCTAAATATAAAGCAAATCAGATCACTACAGGCCTACAAGGAGCAAAATGACAATTCCACTTCTTGAATACACAACTATTGTGCCATTCTGTTGATCCTGCAAAGTAGTAGTAACCAGTGGGTCACTGGATTTACTGTGTGACAGCACAACAAGGTCTTTGTTGGGCTTTTCCTGGGGTGATTCATTGTGACACACTGAGAGCCTGTTCCCTGTGATGGGGCTGTTCTCTTCTGGGTCTTACACATGGCAGAGAGGGAGAGGAGACAGAAGCGGTACCTTTAAAGAGAGGAACAGGGCAGTGAGGTCTGCAGTTTGCACCCAGACTTGGAGGGCACAGCTCATTAGTGAGTGCTAAATATTTGTGTAAGCACGGTCCCTGTAAAAATGAAGGGAATTATCTTGTCTCTTTCATGCTGCGACTCACACATGTCGCCCAGAGCATGAAAAGAGCTCAGGAGGTCAAGGGAGAGTCTTTTGGTTGGTTGGTTGGTTATTTTTGCTTCAGTGCAGCCTCAGTTCACAAAATATAGCTTATGGCATGAAACCAAGCCAGGACAGCCAGGAGGCCTCTCTGACTGACCAGACTTTAGAGATTGCATAATCTGCTTTTCTATTTTGGAGGGAGAGAAAGGAGAATTGGAAGCCAAATCCCAAGTCTTCTTGTAAAATTAGGTATAAACCTGCAAAAGTACAGGAGGACCAGACCTCAGAACCATGAATTGTCAGTGTTTTAGGCGGTTGTTTCCAAAAGAAGATTGTGTTCATAAACAAAACCAGAAAATACCCCCTAGAACCACAAATTTTCAGTATTTTAAGCTGTTGTTTCTAAAAGAAGACTGTGTTCATAAACAGAACCAGAAAATCCCCTGCAGGGTCAGTCCTGCTTTGATTCCAAATGTTGTATTGGCTCAGAGTTCCCCTTTTCTGGCCTCTTCTGTTATCCCATTGAATTCATTTGAAGGTTGTGGCTACCAGCCAAAAGACACAGTTAATGCATCCCAGAGCTCATATCCTTCGAAATATCTTCTGAGACAGGAATTTATAGCATTGATAAAGTAAAACTCAGATTTTAACATTAAAGTATAAGTCTGTGTGCTTGCCACACATTCCAGAATTAGACAGAAAATTTGAACCATGAAACCCTGAGGGAAGTGGGAAAAATATGCAGTACCATCTAAAAAGGGGCCATTAGGACATGGTTACACCTTCAAGAACAACCTTAAGCAAGAGATAAATCATATATGATGTTGCACAGGTAGTGGCAATGGACCTAAAAGAACTGCCATTGAATCACAAATACTTGGGCTTTAACACACTGAAGCGTAGCAAATTTAGGCTGTTCTAAAGCAGTTGCTGCCTTAGATAAGAAAAGACAGGATTTAGTCCTGGCTCCATCCTCACTTTGCCCCTCTATGTCTCTGCCCAGCCCTGACAAGGTTAGTTTTTTTCTCTGATGTGGCTGTTCAGTGCATTCTATTCTATTCCATTCTCTTTGATAATATGTTTATTACCATGCATTCAATGATTATCAAATATGTGCTTTCTATCCCACATATTGATCTTGTGCAGGAATCACAAGTACTGTTTTTATTGGCAAGAAACTATACAGCTTTTTCCTGTAAAGGAGCAGAAATAGAAACCTCACCTAAAACCTTGGAACAAACCTTCATTTATGAGACAAGAGAATAATTTTTATTCCACTACATGAATTCAGTGGGCTGCCACAGGCCAGTCATGATCTGTTATTGTTTCCCTACAACCTTGGACTATTAATTTTTCTTTTTAATGAACTGTCCAGTCTAGTTTAGCTATGGGAACTATGATGGAGCTGCAATAGAAATGGTTTATGTCATGCCTTTGTCAAAAGGCTTTCCCCTAGAGCAGTAAAATGTAATTGAAAAGCCATTTTAAAATAAAGTAACTGAGTGGTTGCAAATGTGGGTTGTCAGGAATAGAGAGGGGAAAACCTTTGCATTTTATTAGATTTTATCAATCACAACCTGTGTGACTTTATTAATGTTTATACAGCCACAAAATTTGCATGTGTTGCATGGTTATATCAGCAAGTTACCCTGAAAGACACTGAAACCATATTCAAGAAGTTTTTGGTCACCTGTGACAAATAATACACTATTCGGCTTGGTTAAATACCTCAGAAGAATTAAATATACTAAACTGGGGGGGTGGGTGTTAATGTGTTCATTTTTGAGACAGCAAACAAACAGTTAAGTAGAATTTAAGACAGTTTCTGTTGCATATGGAACTTGAATGTACTTGAGTACACAGTCATCTGTTATATGTAATATATATGTGCAAGACATTTATTTAGTTTTCTCTAGTGTTTATTTTTCCTAGCCCTGGATATGTGTATTTTTACTTGGAGACCTTATGGAGCATGTTTGAAAGATGTTGTTATTATCATCATAATTATCATCATCATCATCATCATTATTACTAAATCCTAAATTGAACAGCTACGGAGAGTATTTATACTTAAAGCTGGCAAGTTTTCTCAATAATTTCTTATCAAAATTGTTGCTGAAAGACTTTGATTTAGGTTTAGAAATAGAAATGTTGAAATTGCAGAGCTGAGTGTTGAATAACTCAGTTGTTTGGGCATTTGAGGGGGTACAAACTTTTTACCACCAAGACTTGAATTTCAGTTCAGGTAAAAGTCAGTTTTTTCCAACAACAAATTACACATTTCAGCCAAGTCAAGATTCTTTCAAGGCAATGGTACTTTATAGAAATATTTTTTTATTAAAAAGCAGATTGGACAATCTAAAATGTCCACGTTAGGAGGTATTGAGACTAGAAGAGACAAGACTGTGAAAGTGTTTCCCCACTTGATGTCTTTTAAGTCTTCTTAATTTCTAAGAAAATAATAATTCTCCTCTGGTATCTCTTTGACCAGAATATCTGCCTGTCACATGGGAGACCAGGGTTTGCTTCCCGCCAGGGAGGCAGTGATGCTGTTTGAGAGTGGGACTCAATGATCCTTGGGGGTCCCTTCCAACTCAGAATATTCTGTGAATCTGTAAAACTGTCTTATAATTGTTCTAAGAATATTTCCCAGACTTCCATGATCTGAAGGGGCTACAAGGAAGCTGGAGAGAGACAGATCATCAGGAACTGGAGTGACAGGACAGGGGGAATGGTTTCACACTGACAGATGGGATATTTAGATTAGATATTAGGGAGAAGTTCTTGGCTGTGAGGGTGGTGAGGCTCTGGCACAGGCTGCCCAGAGAAGCTGTGGCTGCCTCATCCCTGGAAGTGTCCAAGACCAGATTAGAAGGAGCTTGGAGCAACCTGGGACAGTGGAAGGTGTCCCTGCCCATGGCAGAGGGTGGAACTTGATGATCTTTAAGATCTTTTCCCACCCAAATCACTCTGGGATTATATGAGACTAATCTTTTTGGGTCCTGCAGACCCTTCGTTTATTTCAGACTAATATAATTTAAAGCAAATGTATCTGGTGTTGCCTGCTTTTGAACTTCAGTGTAGAAAATCCAGCAGTACAGGAAGGAAATCTCTCCTCAGGATATTCCCACTTCCTGAAGCTACTGGCCACCTCCTGCCTGTGTGTTCCAGTTCCCAAAGAGCTCAGCAGGGCCTTGCTGTCTGCATTGCTGTTCTTTGTTCCATTAACAATAGTTAAACATGAATATTTTACCTTCTCAACTGTTTGATTATCTAGATACTGTAACAGGAAATTTGCATTCCTGAACAAGCACAGCTGGAAGTAATTTAAGAAAGATCCTTCAAATAAAGGGAAGAGAATTTAGGAAGCATATGGATACACAGGTTTACATGATAATCAACAAAAGCAGCTCTTGTTCTTCTTTTGCAGGGAGACACTTCACACTCCAAGCAGGGGGAACACCCTACAGTCACTCTGCAGGAAGCTTTCGCTTAGAAATGATTTGCTTTAACTCTGAAATGTTAAAAAGTCTATGAAAAAAGGCACAATAGTTATGCAGATAAGACATGGAAAAAACTGGAGTAGGGACCCAGATTGTTAAAATCATTTATATATTAGTGAGAGAGATGAACTTTCGTGTTTTCCTTTAAGCTTATCCCTCACAGTCCTTTAATTTGTAAAAATTAAGTCTTGGAAGTGTAGCTGTGAAGGCAAGAACAGGCAGAGTAGAAAGAGCCCTGAACTAAACCATGACTGGAGACATGAAAACGCCAAAAGAGGCAAAATGAAACAGTGGAGAGAAAATTTGTGTAACAGAGCAGAGCCCCAGAGAAAATAAACACAGAACTCATTTCAGAGATTTTTGCCATGACTTCCTGAAACCCATAAATGAGTTTGAAACCTAGTCAGGAGTCTTCAAACCAAGCCCTCTTTGGAATCCTTTCTTGAAAATCTCTATCTGAACAAGAACTGAGGACTGTTTGCAGAATTGGCCTTTGTGCTCAGAAAGGATGAGAGTCTCCCATACTGAGCTCTTCCTAGGAAGCAATGGAGCTAAATTAACCTGGATGCAGTTGGTGTCACCGTCACGTTGCTGCAGTTTACCTTAACAAGTCACCACAAACACATCCCTACAGAGCTGCTCACAAGGATGTTTGAGTATATGGCCCATTTGGCTGCCAGAAATAAGATTATTGTATTTCAAGGACATTTCCACAGGAATGAAGCATCTGTCAAGAAGGGCTTGAGTTCATTGAATGTAAAAACTCTGAGTCAGGTAGACAAAGAGTTTTAATATCCTGGCTTTGCATTTTTTATCCTAGGCAATTCAGATGGGATCATGCCTTTGATCCTGTAAGAATGACAGTGCTTACAAATTTATTGTCTATTGCAATTACTGTGTTTCTGTGTTAATCTTAAAAATACATGGACACTCCTGTAAGTGGGCAATTCTCACTTCTGTGTTATCACAGTAACAGCACAACTGAAAGTCACAGAGAATTTGAAAAAATAAAGGTATCAGAGTACAAATAGAATTATTTTTATGTCTAGAGTTTCCTGTGCTGCTTTATTTGCACACTTTCCACCTTCCCTGAAACCTAAGGGTCACCACTGCATTCTTTTCCTAGCCCAAGCATGAGCAGTTATATTAAGCTCAATGGTATTGCACAGAATATCAGAGAAATAAACCAAATATGGAATTAATCTCTCACTCGCTAGTGTAAGATACGTGTGAATCTTTTTTTACTGATAAATTCAAGCTGGAAGCCTAAATCTTAGAAAAAACCCTTACATTTCTGTTCTTCAGTGTTTCATTGCTGTTAGTTTTCAAGAGGTTCTCTGTTGTTTTAAACAAGAACTTGTGTGTGTGTGATTAAACAAACATGCTCAAAAAAAGGCACCTTCTCAAGCTATGCTTTAGAGACACAGAGAGGGGTGATCAATGTCCTACAGCATCAGCTCTCCTGGGTGACATCAAGACCACCTAGATTCACTCTTTGAAGCACCTGAAGCCTGTCTGAGAGCCCCCATTTTTTGTTCCCTTTGTTGTATAAATAGTGCAGACACTATGGGAACAAGAGACTAGGATGGATAAAACACGGATATCTGACACATCCCCCAGAAAGTCACAGGGTTGGATGCAGCTCTTACCTTCACCCACTGGAAACTTGTTGCCAGTTGATGTAGCATATTCCAAACATTTGAAATGCCACTTAATGAGGCTGTGAGAAGATGTAGGTGTCAGATTTCTGCTGCCACAGGTCCACTACTTCAGCTCTGGCTGCAAGGAAGGAAAGAATTCCATTTAAAATCCAATGCAAAGGAAACTAAAGTCTACCCTGTGAACTATCACAGCAGCCTAAAGAGAGTCTAAAGAGGAGCGATTAAATGCTCATGATTTCACGGAAGAAAATTAATCAACAGCCTTTACCTTAGAATCATAGAATCATGGAATGGCCTGGCTTGGGAAGGACATTAAAGCTCATCCAATTCAAATTTCTGCCAAGGGAAGGGACACCTTACACTATCTCAGGTTTCTCAGGGCTCCATCCAACCTGGCCTTGAACATTTAACAGACTTTCTATGGCTACAATGTGCCCATAACCAAAATGGTTGAGGCCGTATCAAAATTCTTTCGCATCTTATTTGTTAGCATTTCCTGAAAGAAAAGAGTTCTATGGAAAAAATCTATTCTGAGAATATTATCCAGCACAAGGCACATTGTAGTGAAGAAAATAACAGCTGCAAATGCCATTAATCAACAAGAGGTACTTTGAACATTTCTAAGTGTAATAAAGGCATCGTGGAAAATTAGTGGGTTTACCATTATGATGGAGAAGGGAGTAGGTTGTTTTAGGAAGTAGAAGTGCCACTGCAGTAGGGAAAAATTCTATGATAAAACATTTGAAGCAAGAAAATGAGCAAGAAGTACCTCTGCCTGTAAGAGGTTCATTTATAGTTGTTTTGGCAGTTGTAATTCATTCATAAATTGGGCAGGAAGTGGAGCCAGGCTGTCTAAAGGGTGCAGAAACAAAAAGAAACCTGCTGAATCATTTCTTATGAGGTGAGGCAAGACTTTTCTTGAATTTAAATTAGTAAGTTGAAAATGCTCAGAGTTTCACAGAGCAGTCCCTCATAACCCTGTGTGTCTCTGACATGTTCCCACACAAGAAAAATATAAATCAAATACAGTTAATGTGACTGAATGCACATTGTTTTTGTTATTGGTGTAGACACTGTATTTGTGATGCACATGCGAGACTGCGATAGACCCTTAAATGGCACTAAATAATTCTAGGACTGTGATTCATTCTTGCCAAGGAAATCAGGATGGATTCCCAGGACTTTCAGATTTATTGACTACAAATATCTAGGTCAAATTCCTGAAAAATAGTCTCTGTATCTTGGGTTACATCCAAGCCAGTAATTTTCTGCAGTGTTTAAGTGTTAAAGATGCTTCTTTTACATCAATCCTCAATTTTAACTACATTTTTTCTTCCATTGAGCAATCAAGTTTTAATTGTAAAATAAACAGTTCAGCAGAACAGGCCAAATTTCAAACTTCCCAGCAAATGGCATAGGCATTGCCTGGATATTATATATTCAATATTATCCAAACATATTTCACACTTTTTCCATCAAAGGAAGAAATAAAGTCACATGACTTCTATAGCCACTTGTGGCTGCAAATGTGTTGACTCACTGCTTTAAAAATTTGAGATACATGTTCTATAAAAAACACATTCCTAGAAAGTGGATTTTGCTAAGGAAGGCTCTATGAAGTAGTGATTTGTGTGATGACTGAATCACTAATATAAAAGCATTTGGTTTATAAAAATATTCCAGACATGACACACATTTATGCAATTTGCTGTGAAGTACCTTTTGGTATTTTAAAATATGCTCATTTTGCAAGTAAGGTTTTTTTGGTTTTGTTTTTTTTTCCATAAGGGACCCTTTGGAACTAATTCACCGTTCATATGAATGAATTAAAAGACTAAAACTGAATAAACTCTCTCAGATAATTTGTTCAATATCTTTCTGGACAACAATATCTTTATGGATGACTTTGCAGCTCAAGATTCTTTTCTGCCCAAGATCTTTGAAGTTGTTTGTATAAGTATTTCTCAAAAATCCTCTTACATATCCCTATGGTCTAATTTTATGAGCTCAGTTTTTGCTTTTAAAATCAGCAAATAGTTGATAAAAGATATTGCCAGTCCTCAACCTGACCATCTACACTATTAAGCTTTTCCCTGTGCTAACACTTGACCACCAGTGAAGTGACCATGTGTGTCATCACAGAATCACAGAATGGTTTGGGTTGGAAGGGACTTTAAAGATCATTTGTAACAACCCATAAATAATAAATAATAATTTCATTGTCAAGTACAGGCCCCATTCTGCAGTAAATTCCTTTTCAACAGATACCAAGGGTTACAAACCAATATTTTTATAGCCCTAACCATTATTTAAAGTAAATAAATCTTCATGTTGAAATCAAGCAAGCAGAAACTCCTCCAGACAACCGTTTTCATGAAAAACATGGTTTAAGACTGCTGAATGATTTCCATCCTTACTGTATCAGGCAAGCAGTTTAGCCGTTTAATTGATATATAAGTATCAGATAGCTATTAATTTATTAGTACCATTTTATTTATCAGATCTCTGTTATTTATTGTATGTCTTTATTTTCTGCTGCAGCTGAATATGCCTTCAATAGTGTGGTTTAATAACTCTATAACATTTACAAAAGGGAGGAAAGCCAAAAACCCCCAACTGCTGTATTTACAGAGCCTGTTTCAAAGCCCGATTATAATTACAAGAAAACTCAACACCCCCATCCATTAAACAGTTCCAATGCCCCAAATAGATTTGCCACAGTGGCCCTTTAAATCAGATGGCCTAACAAGATTTTTTGGGGCGGGGGGTAAAAGAAGCCGTGGCTTCCGAGCTGGTTTATGCAAAGTGACAAGTCGGACAATTTGGAAATGTTGCTGGTTGGAGGGGAAAAGCCCCCCCAGCCATTGTCACTATGGTAATTATTTCCCAATGCCTGATGTTAAATGGCCAGTGCTGGGGCCTAAGCAGCAGCTGAATCCTGCATTGTCCTGGCATGATAAAAAGATTTGAAAGTCTGAAAAGCAGAGGAACGGAATCTCACAGCTTCTTAGAGTCCCCTCTGAAAGGGCCATTGTAACATCATCATAAATCCTGGGCTCCCCAGGCACTTGACAACTAAAGCAGTGGACAATAGAATTCTTGTGTTGAACAAAACACTCCTTGTCTGCCAAAGGGCTTATCTGCTTCATTTACAAATGTCTTTCTTTGTAGCAAAATAATTCCCTATTAGAAAAACTATTAGGAATAGCGCTAAATAAATATTCACGGCTTTGTGGGCCGTTTGGCAAAGTGAATAAACTAATACAGTCACAGAGCATGGAAAATATGAGATTTATATCAAGGAAACCCCAAACAACCCCAAATCTCTATTTATTTTAATTTCCCCCTTTCCTGATTGCACTGCATACACATTTGTCTCTATAAAAAAGTCTCAGATACATTATTCTCACTAAAAGAGATGAAAAATATTAGAAATCTGCAAAGATCTCAGATTGGAGCAAATTTGTATCCAATGTGCTCCTAAAATTAAATATTTCCAGAAGACCAATTACAGAAATAAACTTGGGAACATATCTGAGAGTTTAATGAAATAGAGACAAATTGCTCACAGTCATAAAAGGATTTAAACTGTGAATTTATAACTACATATGTTTAGGTCCCAGCTACTGAGAGATACAAAAGCATCAGGGACCAGTTGCTGAAATGAAACTGTGCCAGATTATTGCAACTTTTTCAAGCACAATGAAAATTCTTGTAGCTATCACGGAAATGACTGAGAGAGACTAAAATATCCCACTTAGATGACACTTCAAAAAGCATTTCGAACAAAGTCAGAATTCCATTGCCTCAGGTTTCCACATAAATGGTTATTTGATTACAATTTACTAGAGAAGTGCTTATGGAAAGACAATTGACACCATATCCAATTATTAAGGAAAAACATCACCAATCTTGCTGCTCAAGCAAATGGTACTGATCATGTTCAAAGCACCAGAGTCATCTGTGCAACTGAATTAAAACCTGAAAAAATTAAAACTTCTTGACTGAATTATTGATAATAAATTACTTATTCTATTCCAATACAGAAACAACATTTTTACACAGCCCAGGGCAATGAACTGAGCAACTGAATGGCTTTTTTCCCCTTTATGTTTAATCATTACAAGCCTACAAAAATACAGGTATTTATAACCTACATATTAAACAGATACTGACATTAAATATTCAGAATATACACAATAAACAACAGTAATACAGGTAAAATTAAAAATAAAAAGCCCTTAACATCATTTAAAATAAGAATAATGCAGGTTTAAGCTCACAATCACAAGGCAGAACCCAAGATTTAGGAATATGTGAGCTTGCCATGGTTCTACCATGAATTTGCAGTCTGACCCTGCCATGCACCATTTAACCTTGGAGTCATTTCTAAAAGTGAGAACAGACACCCTATAAAACATTTCACCTATGAAAAATGTGTTAATCCATACAAAAATGAGAGGAAAGAGGCCTGGATCCAGAGCTCCCACATGCCAGCTGAGGATCTCTTCTGTTTGGGTGCCGAGCTTCCCCATTTTTTCTCTCACCTTCTCTCCTCAGTGAATAATTAACTGTTCTAAAGATATTGGTACAACTTCTGATTTAACTTGAAGTTTAAACTTGACTTCCCATATGCCATTTTTGATGTTTGCTATGCACTGCCCAAACTCTCCTCTCTATGGAAGCTGTATCATCTGTATAAATATGATTTGCATGAAGTTATTCCCATCATTTTGGCAATTTGCAATTCAGGAACATGGCTTCAACACAATCTGTTTCCTGCCAGCTCTCAGAGTTTTATTCTAGTTCCTACTACATGGCACACAACCACATCATATTTTTATATAGCGGATAGTCTCTGTCAAGTATAAAAAATGGATCTGCACTGACGTTTAAGTCTCTTAGTGCACAAGAGGCATTTAACTCTGCTAGAGAACGTGGATCTTGGTGCTCTGACCAGCATGGTGTCCTTGGCTGTATATAAATTGCTCGTGCAAGCTGTTATCTTGGAATCTAAATAAGCTTATGCTGAGAATCGCCTTCCAGGAGAATCTTTTTGCACTTATACCAGCATCTAAGCCAAGGAACATAAAATCCCACATGCAACATCAACACAGCAGCCTAGAATCATTCAGGGGAAAAGGACCTCGGGAGGTCACTAACTCTAAGTGACCACATTTCAGAGCCTGGGAGATGTTTGCACTGTGCTGTGTTCACTCTGGAGCACCCAGAGCACCTGCAGCAGATCAAAGGTGTCCCTGTGCTGGGAAGCAGTGAGGGAGGAGCACATTTCCCTCTTTCACCACCTCAACACGGGAACCCTTGAGATTATTTTTATCCCCTCCTAGTTCTGAGGCAGGAAAGTGTTAATGTCTGTATCCTACAGCACAGAGATCAGTCCTGGAGGAGCTGTTTTCAACCCATGATTCACATAAGAAGCCTGACATAAAATGAGGCTTGAAACCCAATTTTGAATCAAAGAGCTGTAGTATCTTGCACCTTCCTCTGGAACGAAAGTACTTTGACATACTGGGGGATAAATATAGTGGAAGTCAGGACATGCAATGGAAGGACGAAACACAAGAGCTGCAGAGGTTTCACACAAACAAGGTTCTGCTCGAAGCAGGTTAACAGCCTATTTCTCTTTCTCATGAACTATTCTGATTTTACATTATACTCTACTGAATTATTCTCCCTTGGTGTTCACATCCCTTCTCCACACTGTTGAGCGCTGACCAACATCCAGCAGGTTGCAGAGCAGGGAGACAAGGGACCAGCTGGTGCCAAACACGGCACATGGAAAAGCAGTCAACCATCCTGAACACTGAGACTTGACGGCCACAAATCGTGGCAGAAATTAAAATAAAAAGCAGAATAGCTGTGTGCTGTCATGAGAGACTAAGATATATCTTAATGCTTTGCAGAATGTTAACAGACTGCAGACTAAAGCCCAAATCTCATCCGTCTGAGGCCAAATTAAACAGCAGTACAGAAAAGGTTCATGTGGGCTCACAAGGAACAAATTAGCTCCCCTCAAAAAGTCTCTCTGCAAATCACATGAGTGCCCAGCTCCTGTGCTCACCCAATACAATATGACTTTATCAACTTTTTCTGGCTTTTGGGTCACAAGGGCCTGGAGGCAAACGCTAGGCCCTTGAGGATAAAGTCTGTATTAATTAGCTTCATGCTGCTCCAGTCCCATCCTATCCAGGTACTAAGAATACAAGTGGATTGGGAGGCCTGGAGGCAGGTATGTTCTGTCATTTTAAATATCATAAATCAAGCCCTCTGTTTCAATGTTTCCAACTTCTCTGAGTTTCTTCTAAAATCTAAATTTGGAAGAAGAGGATCCACAGCAAATAGCTACATTGTTTTTATAAGCATGTATGAACATGAATAAATATGAATTACAAATTATACAACTCTTTAGTGCATAAACAAATATTGCTGTGTACCACACTGTATATACATAATTCAAATTCCCTACATGTGGGAAAAGTCTTCATTTGTACTCTAAAACTTGACTTTTTTAATATGTCTTCTAGCAGACAATCTCAAACATATGTTCTTGAACCATTACCAGTAGAAGTCTCATATATATTCTCTGTTGAAAATGTTATACATGCAAAGCATCCCAAATCAGTTATTCCCATAGAAAGAGGAACACAGAATTGCTCCAAAGCCTTCTAAGTCATGCTGGAACCACCAGCAGATGCCAGACACTGTGGATTGGGAGCTTGTCATCATTGAAAGGTTTTCATGGCAAATTTTCCCTGCAGGTTTTTTTTTTTTTCCAGGTTTGTTTCCTCCCCTTGCCATTTTCTTATTCTTTGGTGCTTTTCTTCCACTAAATTCGATGATCCTTGTGGATACCTCCCAACACAGCATGTTCTGTGACTCCGTAAACACAAACGGCCAGATCCTTCCTCCAGAGCAAAGACAGAGCAGACTGTCTTCACTACATTTGGTTCTCTATTTATATTCTCTTCCTCTGCTACCAATTCCAGTAGACTGTTCTCTATTTCTTTCCTCTGGCTTTCTTCTGTTCTCTTTTATCAATCTCTTCTAGTGACCTGAAAAGAAAACCTAAAAATTGAGAGCCACTGAAGTATAAGCTGAATGCCCCCATTAGTCAAGCTGTAGGGGACACTCAGCACAGAAAATAAATTCAACTAACCTTTTGAAAAATCTTTATATAAATGTTCTACAAAATCATCCTGCTGGTTCCAAGTCCACTGGAGACACCCAAGAAAGAATAATTCTGGGACATCAGAGATACCATAAAGGAGAATAGCTCAGAATCTGTCCAAGAGACTCAAGAGAGACAGAACTCTTTGGTTTCAGAAACATTTTTTTCCTAGCGTCGTTCTTTTATTAATAAATAAAGAAAAGAGGAGTTGTTCAAAGTCACCGCAGAGATCTGATGTTTCTGAATTTCTCTGTGCCTCATTCAACTCACTGAATATCCCTGTCATCCCAGGAAGATACATGATTCATTCTGGGGAGCCTATTCCAAACCCAGCAATGACTTTTCAAACATTTGTAAAGCTTTTCAAAAAAGTTTAATTCAGTCTTGTTTCTGCACCAAATACATATCTTTGCCTATTCCTGTTCCGTTCTCTTCCCAGACTTCCAGAGGTCATGGCTTGTCTAGATCTAGGGAGGGTGGACGTAAGGGAAAATGGATTGTAAATTTATTTTAGGTCAACCATGAGGCATTCTGTCTCTGTTTTTCCTTGTTGTCTTTTCCTCATTTCCTTTTGTGTTTCCTTAAAGGACATTTCACAGTTGGTTTCTCAATCAAGGACAAGGCAGTGTCAAACAAATTAATTTGTCCATGAAACAGTCTTTAAGTGTTGACAAAAGAAAGATTAAGAAGTGCAGGCAGACAAGCTGAACATTAATGATTCCCCCACCAAAAAGCCTCTTTAATGGGTACATTTCAGTTTTCAGGACTGAACAATACTGACCAACTGGTGTTTTGATACAATCCTCAAGAGTATAATTTTAAAGAAATGGTAACTAGAGATATGGCTAAATATCAAAGAGATACAGAACTTGGAGGATGAGGAACCACAAGTATTTCATGATGCCTGATGTGCAACTTCTCATAATTAATACAGCTTTCCAGAATTTCAACATTATTTATAGCAAGGATGATACAATTTTCTACTCCTTGTCATTTCAGGATATTCCATTCCAGAAATTACACTATACAGTACTTTAGTTATTTATGAAGTATTTTGTTATTTGCAACATGCCTCCCTATCTTTTTTGAGGGTTGAAACATCAACACAGATCGGTATTTCAGCTGCATCAGGTAATGAAGTGCTCGCAACACTGAAGTTCACAGCC
Source organism: Pitta sordida (assembly GCA_013390025.1). Lineage (NCBI taxonomy): Eukaryota > Metazoa > Chordata > Aves > Passeriformes > Pittidae > Pitta > Pitta sordida. Next base: position 108,998 of record WEKX01017109.1, read on the forward strand.
AAAATTAACCAGAACAGAAAAATATCAATATTTAATATTTCTCTGTTCTTCATTATGCCTCCCAAATACCACCAAGGCTTTAATTTTCTGTAGTGTAATTGTTATAAGCTGTAAGTGAGTGCATTATGAGTTTTCTTCAAAACAATGATTGTGAACTAGAAATACATATAACAACATAATAGCAGAGCAAGCCCTGCATATTCCAGAGAAACTGCAAAATTAGGAAAGAATTCCTACTGGTATCCATGAGTGTTGCCTGATGGAGATAGTCCTAGGTGCTGTAAAGGCAATTGCTTTAAATAACAATAAATGAGCTCCAAAATACCGCTCACAGTTGTCAGCTTGTAAACTCATATTCAACCAACAAAGAGGGTATATTTATGCAAATATATAGATGATAGAAAAGTAAAAAACCAACCAACCAACACCACAAATAAACAAGCCCTCATTCACTGAAAGCTGAGAACCTATTTCCAGTATTTAAAATGGTTTCAGAAATGCAGCTATTCTCTATGTTTCAGTGGTTTTCTCCCAGGATTCAGTCAGGAGTGCCCAGTGTTAACATATCTGGACAAAAGGAAGACTATTTATGGAAATAACTTAATTGGGAGCTGGAGGGGGCAATGTCATCCTAGAGAAAAGGAGGCTCAGGGGGTCCTTCTGGCTCTGTCCAACTCCCTGACAGGAGGGGAGCTCTGGGGAGATTGGGCTCTGCTCCCAGGGACAGGATGAGAGGAATTGTGCCTCAGGTTGTGGCAGTGGAGGTTCAGCCTGGATATCAGGAGGAAATTCTTCCCGGAAAGGGCTGTCAGGCATTGGAACAGGACATGGTGGAGTCCCCATCCCCAGAGGTGTCCAAGGAAGGACTGGACATGGCACTCAGTGCTCTGGGCTGGGGAACTACATGGGGTTTGAGCACAGATTGGACTCAATCATCTTGGAGGTCTTTTTCAACCTTAATGATTTTATGATACCATGATTCTAATACATAATAAAAATCAAATATAACTTTATGATCATGAAAGAAGTCACTCCACCAACTGTGTGGAAATGTGACTTAACAGAATCACGGAAAAGACTGTTTGCCAAAATTTTATCTTAAAAATATAAGTAGAATAATTTTCATACAGCAGTAGCTTTTTGTCCTTTTAAACTGAATTGGACAGGGATGGAAGAATATTCCAGGACATAATTTAAACCTCCTGGGTGGCCTTGGGCAGATTTGCTGGGAGTACCTACACAGTGTATTGCTGGCAGATGTGAGCTTTTCTGCCCAAGTTCCAAGCTGAGTTGAAGCTGAATAAATGTGGTTAGAACAGCACATTGTGCCTAACCCACCACGTCCTACTGAGAGCCGAGGCATATGAGCTTGTGATCAGAGCTGTTAATTCAGATTTGGCACCGCAATAAACATGTTTGTGTAGCTCCGGTGGGCTGAGATTCCATCTGCCAACAATAGGCTTTGTCGACGTGCCCTCTGCTCCTCAGCTCCATTGGTGAGTTGGAGATAGTAATTAATGCCTGCATCTGCAAATGGCATGGGGAGGGGAAGGTAAGTGAATTTACTCTCGCAACCACAGAATCCCAAAATCTGCTGAGTTGGAAGGGACCCACAAGAATCATGGTGTCCAACTCCTGACCCTGCACAGGCCCATCCCCAAGAGTCACCCCATGGGCCCCAGAGGATCATCCCAACCCTCCTGCAGCTCTGGCAGCCTTGGGGCTGTGCCCACTGCCCTGGGGAGCCTGGGCAGTGCCCAACCACTCTCTGCGAGAGGAAAAACCTTGTCCTGAGATCCAACCTCACCCTGCCCTGACCCAACTCCAGGCCATTCCCTGTGTCCTGTCCCTGGTCCCCCCAGAGCAGAGATCAGGGCCTACCCCTCCTCTGCCCCTCCCCAGGAAGGTGTCACTGCAATGAGGTCTCCCCTCAGTCTCTTCTTCTCCAGCTGAACACACCAATTGCCCTCAGCTGCTCCTCACACACTGCCCTTCAAGGCCCTTCCCCATGTTTATTGCCTCCTTTGGATGTTCTAAACCCAGAGCGATGCAGCCATATAGCAATTACTTCAGGGAGACAGCCTTTGTCCATATGTACGCTATGGAACTAAGCCAAAATAAGGCTGCATGCACATTTAATGTTCAGTTTGTGAGCTTTCCAGTTGAACAAGATAAATAGATGCTCATGACTTTGGTATCATCTTCAAATTTAGGAGATTTGTGAACACTTGACAACTCAACATATCTAAACAAAGGTGTTATTCTGCTTTCAGAAGGGGTTGGCCTGAATTTTATGAAAACAAGTCACCTAATGAGTTTACCTGAGAGTGTGGACAAGTTGGCTTCAACACTTTGCTGAATGTCCAGTCAGTGTTCACAGCAACGGTAATTATACTGCAGCCCTTTCTAACAGACAGCATTCTGCATGCTAAATTCTGGTTCAACACTTCAGAAAATTAATTTGAGACATTTCAAATGGCATTAATAAGCTTCCCCAGTCCCTTTTAAAAAAAGGTACCTAATTATTCATTCTGTCAATCTCATGCAAACCATTCATTGTTTTTACACTATTGTTTTCTTTTTACCATAACTACAGTGCCTAGAGAAAGAACATGAGGAATAAATCGCAGAAACCCCACTAAATGGTGGATTTTGCCTTTTATATTTTGTATTTGTTTCAAGTGCTGGTTTTATGCTTTTCTTTTTCAAGGCACAGGAACTTCCCTAGCCACATTTGAGAAAATAAACCACCACAATCCCCCACATCAAGACAGTATAATTTTAAGAGCAGTTACATAAATTATCTTCCAAAATACTTTATGGAGAAATATCTTGTGGTATTGAGAAATACACACTAGTGTAACTCAAGAGTTGAAGGCTTCATTGCAGTGTAAAATGGACTGGAACTAAAATGACTGAAAGTCACAAGTTTCAGAGCAAGATCTGAAGCTGCATCAAAGACATAAATCTAGACGAGAGCGGGGAAGCTCAGATATCTTCCCAGTATCAGGGAAAACCAGTAAGATGTCCCCTCACTCTCAGTGAGCACTGACTAACTGAGTCAATTAAAAACATTATTGAAGGAAAGGACATTTAACAGGGAAGAAGAAAAACAATCCAAAGCATTAAATTTAATTGGAAATTTGACATTTATACTCAATTAAATCACATTGTCTTTGAAAATACTTCTTATTAGGAAATTCAAACCTCACAGTTGAGTGTAATAAACCCACATCTGCAAGGAAACTGAAGTGCAACTTCTTGATTCCTTTCAGCAAACGTAATTCATTTAGATTTCCAAAATCAGTGCCAGAACTAGGTTTAGGCTTTAAAGAGAAAACTTTCCCAGAAATTATTCAGGTAGGGAGGAGGCTGGTATCCAAAATCCTGGGTGAATGGCTGTCTAAAGATCCTTCAGGGACATGCCCAAATCCCAGGAGCCACCACATCCCACCTTTCCCCACATGCTTCTTTTAGGAACAATGTGTTGACTTTCCCATGGAACAGCAGGAGCCACACAGGACCCCAGGCCTCCTAAACTCAGCTCTGAGTAGGACAGAGCAACTTGTGAAACAGAAAGACAAGTTTAGCTGTCTTGAGGAAGGAAAAAAAAAAAACAGGGAGCCAGGAAGCTTTGAAGAGCCAGCAGGCTCCCATGTTAGCCATATGCCTTCATATGTCTGTTCTGTGGGAGTGTTACAGCTCCTGCTGTTCCATTCTTCACTTTTTAAAGAAAATGTTACGAGGCCACAAGGACTCACAAACATTTGTTGACATTTCTTCTGGGTCAGCCTTAGGAGGCCTGCAAGAATTTAAACATATGGCAGTATTTAGTTGCATGAGGGAATGGGTTGTCTCAGAGAAAAACGGTATTTAGTTGCAAAACAGTTTAATCCACCATAAAGGTTTTAAATTTTTTGGCCCAAATCCAACCTTTTCAAATTATATTTTTAAAGCAACAGCAGCTTATCTACTGAGCTGGTTGTGGGAAATAGTTCACAGTATTTTCCTCTGTCCTCCACACAAATAGTAACATGATCTGGGGTTGCAGGTCAAACAGATTTGATGTGTCTTTAGATATGTAAAGAGGGGAAATAAAGAACAGATCAGCTGAGTAGTGACATGAAGGTTATTTCCAAACTTGTAAAGAACACAGAACCTTTGGCATTTGGAACCACAAGATTAAATTAATTGGGATCTCGACATGTTTCAGTAGCAGTACATATGCATTTGCAAAGCAGAAAAATGGGATTTCCAAGGCTTTGTCTTGTTAGACAGCTACCACTGTTGTAGTCAGCTGCCAGCATAGGCACAATAGCTCAACTTGCTGGCACTTTTTATGTCTTGCTATTAAAAAAACTCCAACATACTGCACATCAAGACCTGAACTGAGGGTTGTCTCGAGCCAAAAACAAAGGCCAGCAAAATGTTGAACTTCCTCAAAACCACTCTGGGAACACACTTGATCTTGTAGGGATGGACCAGAGTGAGGTAAGGCCTGGGCAGCCTCTTTTCCTTCACTGCTTGTTTTTTCCAACATTAAGTGAAGGAGGGTAGGTTTAGATGGGATATTGGGCAGAACTACTTCCTGGGAGGGGAGTGAGGCCCTGGCACAGGTTTCCCAGAGAAGCTGCAGCTGCCCCATCCCTGAAAGTGTCCAAGACCAGGTTGGATGGGGTTTGGAGCAACCTGGGATAGTGGAAGGTGTCCCTGCAGGATTAGGTCATTACCTGTGCTCTCAGCTAAATTAATAAAAGGTGCTTATATATCTTATTTAAGCTAATTATAGGTTGGAAAAGCATAAAACATTCTGAAATGTAAAACGACGTACAGGACAAATTTTTATCATTACAAATTTTGAGGACATATAAATTATGTGAATAACACTTCAAGGTCAAGTTACTTTTATCTAACTTTCAAACTCTCAACCAAGCTGTCCAAATTTGGTTAGAGAGGTCACCGTCCAAAATGTTGCAGACTGTGAACCCCTTAAGAATCAGAGCACAGTCCATCTTACAAAGCTTTGCAAAAAAGTTTTTTTAATCTTACTAAAATTAAGCTGACATTTCCTGAGAGTTACACACATTTAACCTTTATTCAAAATTATCTTTTATTCTAAACTCTTCAATAATAAAATGCATGAGGCAATAAGGGAAGGTAAAACGTGAGTTTCAGAATCTAGTTATAAGAAATTATCTCAATCAGGCAAACACAGGTCACTGTGAGAACGTACCAGTAAATTCAGAGAAAACTTAATCAAAAAACACACTGATTTTAGTCATCACATAACAAATCTTAGTACTTAAATGCAGCTTAAAAGCTGCATTGGACAATGATGAAAGGTCCTGACTATAGAAGACACATTGCACAGTGTGAAGAATGTAGTGTCCTTGATGGAAATAGCTGCAAAGATATTTGTCAGATGCTCATATGATGCAGTAAATAAAAATTAGAAGCTGAAAACAAACAGCCTAATGCAATAGTGTCCTACATTGCAGCTGAATTCCAATCTTGAGAATATGTGAGCCAGGTGGATCAAAAGATACACGGGAAAAATAACAAAACAATGAATAAAAGGGGCTGTCTGACTCATCCAGATGTCAGCAAGAAAATGGCATCAGAGAGCTGATACCATCAGCTTGTAATAATAACTAAAAGGTTAAGAATAAGTTTTATGTATTCAAAAAGTATCAGGAACATTCAGCTGCAAACTTTCCAGTCCCTTCAATGGCAAAGGTGGACAGGGATTAAAGCTGGGAACTATAAAGAAATGTTTGTAATGAAATTCACACTCTTGCCAACATCATGACAGAGGGCAAGACACAAAAGTCCATTTTTATCTTTAAGTAAGGCAAACAATGGAAAAAATTCAAGTACCCCAGTATGAGGAAAAAAGGTGTGTTAGACTCTTGAGACTACAAAACACTCAAGTGGTTTGTTCTACTTGAGACTTTTCTCAAGTAGAACAAAAAAACCCAGATGGATTCAGTTCTAGATCTGGAGGGAATGTCTGGATCTGGATACAACTCTAGGGATTGGCTGAAGGGAGGGAATTTTACTTCAATCTTCTGAAAGTAGAGGTGTTTTTTCTGCTTTTATCTCCTTGCCCCTTATCCCTAACTGACTCGTTCCCCTTTTACATGATGAGAAATTGGAGATTGTCTGATACACATTTATAAAAACTATGCAATTATGGCCAACATATCTAGAAATATTCATTTCATAGCAAAATAGTTTGATCATATTCATGCACTTTCAGATCCTGTGTCTGCAAATATTTCCCTGAATTCAAACTATCACGTGTATTTGCTGAAATAGCATATTTTGGTTAACTACTCAGAGTAGACTTTCAGCTTGCCACTGCTAATATTCCTGTCAGAATCCTAACTCCAAGAGTTGCACATCCATTCAGGAAACTGGAAGTTATCCCATTACTTGTACATCACATCAACATGGCTCAAAATGCATTGAACAGCTCACAAAAAGTCCCAGAATAAATACAATTGCACTAACAATGCATGTTACCGACCTTGTGCAAGTGGTCTACTCAGGTGGGGAAAGCTGATGACATATGACATACACAAGTGATTATTTTGCTGAGATTAATTAATTTTCAATTATTAATTAATGTTCAAGTATGTAACTATTGCATGAACGTACTGCAAAAGGATGACCCTCGTTGAATGACTTCTTGTAACAAGGTTAACTGATCTTACTAAAAAATACCTAAACATCTCAACTATGGATAAAAAAAATGTTTCTATATTAAACAGATCCATAGTGCATTATTAAAAGATACAATTCTAGAATAAACTACTGAAAATTAAGTTGTTATGGTTTAATATAAACCTCGATGTACCTCCAGCTGCAATCAATGCAAGTTGAATAAATTCTCCTGCAGGCGACTTGTTTGTGCCTTAACATATTAACCATTCTTTTGATGAAATCAATATTTAGTAACTATTCTTTTTTCACTTTTAAAATGCTGCAAATGTTCCTGAAAGTCACCAAATGTATATTGTCTTCTGCACAAACACAGGCAAAAAAAAAATTACTGACTTCTTAATTACAACAAATCAACACATTTTCATAGAATCATAGAATGGCTCATGTTGGAAGGGACATTAAAAACCACCTTCCACTATCCCAGGGTGCACAAACCTGGCCTGGGATAATTCCAGGGATGGGGCAGCCACAGCTTCTCTGGGTAACCTGTGCCAGGGCCTCACCACCCTCACAGCCAAGAATTCCTTCCTCATCTCTAATCTAGTGCTGCCCAAATACTGGGCAGATATACAGCTACTGAGAAATATTGTAATAACCCCCCCAAAAAAATGTAAAGCTTTGTTGCATCTGAGGTCAAATGCTACATTCATTTGTTCAGTTTTAACTTATAAATTCTGGGGTAAGGATTATACAAGACCATGATTTTATGGCAAGTTAGGAGCATCTCTTGGGATAAACCCTAATAATCACATCTACAATTTCTCATTAGCTGTGTCCAGTTGAATGCTCTCAGACCCAAACAAACTGCAGTCCAATTTTCAGCAATAATTAGCTACAATTACCAAACTTGATGGTTCCTTCAATCAAAAACATCACAGTGAGGTTTTGTAATTCCCTTCACTTGGGGCTGAAGTAGATTTGGTCCAGTTAACTTCCATTGATAGGAAGCCTAATGAAATATATCAGCTCAACAATTATTTTTATTAACCAACAATTTAAATGGCTTTGCTGCACTGAAAAAACCCAACATAATGAGTGATTCAGATGACATGTGATTTATACTCAGATTGTAGCCCCACAAAATTAGGAAGAAATTAGATAAACCAAACACAAGTTCAGATGATTAGTTGAGTTTTTAAGAGATTGTCACCTTATTGTATTACTCCATAACCCTGGTGAGGTATGAGCAGAAGCTCATTTTGACATTCAGATAAACATTCAGTTGAAATTTTCTCATATACCCAAGGAAGGAACTGAAAATGCACCTCGTTTAATGAAATCTAATTTTTGGATAAAGAAGAACAAACAAACAGAATAGAAAATCATGATGAAGGAGAATATTACCAAAATTGAGAATATATCTTTGCCAAGCACTATTTTCAACCTACCAGCAAAGAAAAGCTCCCGTGTCACCTGGTTCTCACTCTCTTTCATTTTGATTTGTACTAAATCCCCACAAAATAAACTCACAGGCGCATTGCATACAAACCAGTGATGCTGAGGAGGAAATGACCCAACAAAGGTTTTCATGCAAAGGAATGTTCCTGGAATTTGTGTCTCCCATCACCTGGATCTTTACTCTGTCTCACCTGTGCTCAGCACCTCGAGCCCATCTTAACCCAAGACATACTCACAGCTCTGACCCAAAGACACATCAGGCACCTGATCCTGAAGGAACCAGAGCTTGGCTTTTGCACTTCCTCAGTTACCAGCAGTAATGAAAAGCAGCTTTTTCCAGAGAGCCCCATGTGCTGCAGAAATATTTCTTGGTGGGCAAGAAGCGAAAGAGCTGCAGCAGTTTTATCCATCTGCATCCACTATAGGAATGTCCGAGGACTGACCTGTGACAGGCACTGGACAGTTTTCTTTTTACTTGTTGTTTGTCCCACCTCTCCTTAAATAACCTTACATTCAGACACAGAGAAAAACAGCCCAGGCTGGAGTAAATGTGTTTTACACTTTTAATTTATACAGACAAGAATGGAAATGGTGCTTTGCACTAAGGATTTTATTGTGCTGCATGTCAATGACACATTGTTCCATCAGTGATCTATTAGTGACATTTCTAAGCTGAGAAGTGCTTAATTTTGCTAATTTAATGTTGATTCACATAGTGAACTGTAACTCCTGCAGGTTCTGAACTGAGGCACACTGTTGATGACTGTTACATCCACAGGTTTTTAGTTTACTGCACAAGGTTTTAGGTAAGAAAAGTCCTCATCCATTTTAGACCACTTACATTGGAAACTATTCCGGCTTTGACAGTAGGACCTGTTTTCCTACAGGCTCCTGATTTCTAAAACCATTTACAAATATATTAGAGGAGATGGACACAGATGTCTGGGAAGGTGTAAAGAGATGAATGACCTGGATAAAGGCCATAAAACAAGTCATTAAAAAAATCCACAGTGGCAGGAGAATTCACATTTTTTACTAAGATCCCTCTAGATTAGAAAATGTGACATTAACCCCTAGACTCTATCAATCTTTTCTGTCAGTTTTTGCAAGACCTTAAATCCCTTTCCACTGACACATTTTCTCTTGGTGGTATCAGTGTTCCCTGAAAATTGTGACTCTAGAAACTATTTCTTAAAAATTGCAGAAACTTTCAAGATGTCTAGAGTAGCAATGTCTCACTTTCCCTGGCTCCCTGAAAATATGGGTCCAGCCTACACCAGAGATGCCTCAGCCCCTCTTCGCCAACAAGAGCAAGACAAAAACCTGACAAGTTTTTCAGCTGTCAAAAAAAAGAGTCACTCCTCCTATAGTTTTATCCATGAACTGATAAAAGCATTTCTTTGCCAAAACACACTGTGCGTAAAATAAGGATCTTTGTTGATACAGATATCCTGGCATAACTATATTAGCAAACACTTTCTACTGCAGAACAAGATCAGAAACATCTTCTTTACAAGAATTTTTTCCTTTTTAAATTTTGAACCAAAAAAACCCCCCAAAACCAACCAACGCAACTTTCAATCTTGGAGCAGAATGTTTGGCAGGAATACATTTCTTTGTGAGGTAACTTCTATTTTTGAAGTAAATTTTGTTTTCCACTACTGTCCTGCCTTGGAAGTCATTATAAATAGTAATATGAAAAAAAAAAAAGGAGTAATTTCAGATGTCTTACCTGGAAAGGTCACCTCTATCCTGTAGCTCCATGAGTCTAATCTAGAGGATTTTGCCTGTTCCCCTCATGCCAAACAGAACAGCTACTACTGATGCTACACTACATGAAAGCACTCCCAGCAGCTATCCATGCATTTCATTACCCATATGACTTCCAACATATCCATATATTGTGTCCTAGATGGAAACAAGAGGCAGACAAAGAAATAAATTTGGAAACTAGTGTCAGTTGAGTCCAACTGACATGATGTGGGTGTTGGCAGTTCCTCTTAAGTTCAGTCTTACATCTTCTCCTAAGAAAGATTTGCTACTGAGTGAAAACTGTTACATGAGTCATTTCCTAAGAATACTAAGGGATGGAATTAATTTTCTTCTGAATTAAAAATTCAAGATTTTCTTCTTCCAGGAAATAAGGATCTAAAATTACAGCAAGTCTGTCACTTTATGATTTCTGCCTGTTTTAGCAGCTGAGAAACTCTAACTTCAAGGTAGTAAATGCCCTTTCTTTTCCGCATAAAGAATTGCAACAACTTGATTTATGAGTGAAATAGATACTTGACAACATTATTCTAAAAGAAGCTGGAGAAAACAATAATAGTTCAAGAATAAGAAAAAAATCTATTGATATTCTAAAAAATATTATCTGGAGAAAACACTCCAAAGAAGTTACTATCTTGTATTAATTTAATGTTCTTTCTTTTGAAAACCTTAACAGTTCCTTAGGATATTATTACACCCAGTTTTATCTGAATTCCCCTCATTCTGATGTACTCTCACACCTCCTCAAGGAACAGTTTACTGCACAAATAAAATATTTACATTTCCTGAATTTTAAATGTAAGGAATCAAATAATTGGAATGGAAAGTATTGCACTGAACCGGTTGGAAAAGAGCAAATTAAATGAAGGAAATGTCCTGTGATCTGATATACTTTTAGGAATTTTCACAAAATTTGTTTTTCAATGGTAAGGACAAGAGTATGGATTTTACCAAAGGTCCATTAATAAAATATACAACCCTTAGTTTTCTCAGTCTTCATGAGAATATAGCAAAGACAAAATATTTAATTGGAAAAAGCATGAGAGATATTTTATACTGAAAGCAGAGTGAATCTTCTCTGAGCCTAAAGATGGAAAATAAATCTGAAAAGGGTAATTATAACAAAGATATTCCACTCTGCTTTCCTTTTATCAGAATCCTTTAAGAAAAGTTCTGGGATTCTCTTGCTCAAACATCCCTATTCCAACAGTGTTTCTTCCAACTGCCTTTGGAAGCAACAATTCCCACCAGGATCTTATTTGGGGTGAGGTATTTCAGGTCTGCAGTTCAGAACCAAGCTGGTTTAGAGGGTTTAGTCCAGGTTTAGGTCATTAAAGCTGGTGCAGCTGAATGAGCTGGAAGGACTGAGCAGTTTTATGTTGATCATTCAACAGGAGAAACTCTTGTGACAACCATTTAGGCTCAGTGCCACCGAATATTGTGGCATAAGGAATCCAACCCTCTTCACTCAGCTGCCTTGCAGCAATCTCTGGCCTCTTCAAAAGCCTTCCAACACTTCTGAGGATGAGAAGATGCATATTAGTTGCCTGTTTTAGTGTTTTGCACAACATTTGGTACTCTCAAAATTTTGAAGTACGTAATTATGCTTGAAATAATTAGAATTACAGTTTACAAAAAAGAAAAGAAAAGGAAAAAAAAAGAAGCAAACTCAACACCAACAAAAGTAAAGAAAAGGGGGGGTCCCTGGAGTGCCAGTGGTGTAAAACTTGAAATAAGTTTGGGAATCCACTGTATGTGTTACTCTTATTCCTGGCCCTTTAAAGTTCAGCAGTAAAAATCTTGTGGAGTTGAAGCAACTCAAGACTATGGAAAGGTTATCTGGGGACTTAATGTATTTAAAAATAGGCAATAGAGACATAGGTTAAAAGAAGGATCTAGGCACTAAAAAGATGAAAGACAAAGCAATATTGCAGTGAAAATTCAGGAATAAAAGTTAATTTTGTCTCTGCCTTCTTTAACACAAGAGGAATAAAAAGAAATTTTATTTGATGGAGTGCCTATGGAGAGCAGAAGATCCATGTTCCATCCATCTCTGGCACTGCTTATTCCATCTTTTATTTCAGATGGAGCCCATAAACAACTTCCTGCAGAAGAAATCTTAACATGAAACAAAGATTTAAAGAACTCCTCCATAATATTTCCTTTTGCCTGTATTAAATACATTAACCCACCCTCAAAAATTCTCATGCTTTCCACATGTGCCAGGACTCCTTTGCTATCCAAGAATAGATAAAGTTGCTTATCATCCCCTATCACAAGGCTCTGAAAATTCAGTGAAAGCACATCAGAAAAGGGAAACAAGAAGCTGGGGTTGGTAATATCCCTGCAGGTATTGTATTTGGAGTCAAGGGTCCTTTTCCCCAAAACCACTTTGAAATTGTAGTCGCACAGATAAATTCCTGAGGAATTTCTCAAAGGAACAGTGATGCACACCCTGTACTTCGTCTCAGAGCAAAGCTGAGAGATAATTATCCTGTAAGCATGGAATCAGTGCAGTGTAAAAAAGGTGCCAAAAATCCCAGTGCTGTCATTAACTGCTGCTTGTCATTCTGGAGCGCAGGACAAGCCCGTCAGCCTCACTGGTGGATGGGCAGATGAGAACACACCTGGACACGGCAGGATATTTATAAAATCTAATCATGCAGGGGGAAAAGGATACAGCCATTGCCTCACAAAGACGTGTAGCACTTCTTTGACTTACATGACATTTCATTTTCCCTCCTGAGCTGGCAATGTCACGTTGCTGATCTCACCCTGCTTTAAAACCAAGTTTCCCAAAACCTATTAAACAGGTTCTAATAGTTCCAAACCTACTGAATTTTTGTATAGTCCCTGAACTGAGACAGGGTTGAGGAAGGGAAGAGCCAGTGGAATATTTTGGCTATTTGCAGCGGATCTATTTCCTTTGAAAGCTGTCAACATTCATATTTTTAACACTTTTAAAACCCTCCTGTAAATATTAGTGTTTAAAACAAGGGATTTCTGCTCTCATTTCTGCATTATCATTTAAATTATCAAAGAAATTGCCTCCATGCACATGGTGGTGTGCTGTAACAAAAAATGGGGAGTACCAATTTTTAGGTTCCAACTCCAGGACCTCAGGCAGGACGAGAAGAAGCACTTTAGAAAGGTGCAGCCACTAAAGCACCATCACATTGATGCAGCATAAAGGTCTGAGTGCATCTACAGGAAACTTCAGAGATGCAATAAATGACAAAAACCCTAAAGGTACAATGTGCCCTAAGAAAAGAGCTTGAGAAATCAACTGCAGGTCCTGGAAGAGAAACACATTTGCAAATGTAAAAGCCTCAGATGATACTATAAAAAAATTCCCCAGTCCACGTTACAGAAGAAGAAATGTACAAATTGGAAAACAATCCCAGTGAGTGACCCAAGCTGAACCATTCCCTTGTTCTCCTGCTTGGATGCCAAACTATCCCTCCAGAGACTGGAAAGATGTGGTTGGTCTTTTAATTACTGTAATCTTAGGCAGTTCTCTAATTGGATTAGATCTAGCCTTTCACAAGAATAAAGGTGCTCCTGTTTAATTGTACATAAGAGCATTTACAGTAAATATCTGCTATTTCAACTGATAAATGTGCATTTTATTTTTCCTGGCTGCCCAAGTTCTGTAGCCATTTCAAGAGACAACTTGCTAAACATGTAAAACATTCTAACTTTATCTGATTTCTCTTTCATCTCTCACACTGGGTTGTAAAACACATTTTTCTTATTCACAAAGAGTGCCACAACCACAGATTTGGGCTGAAGCCTGATCTACATGACAGGGACAAGAAAAGCTGTATCTCAAATTGCACGATGAGGGCTATGAGCGATAGCACCTGCAATAGTGGGGGCACTGCTGGATGTCACTGGTTGAGATATATTGCCCTGGCTATTGTATTTTATTCCCATGGCAATAACAGATTGAGTGGACTGTTTAGATTCCAGCAGGTCTTATTCCCCACGAAAGCTCAGAGCAGCAGCACGAAGCCAATTCTGAGGTGCTGCTGCAGAAAGTGAGGTTTCCCAAACCCAACTCATCTGTGTTAGAAGCAAATACAGAGCTCCTGGTGGTTCACCCAACCTCCAGTGCAATTCCCAGGAGAGAGCATATCCCCAGATAGTAAAAGTCAGCACTGCACCTAATATATCTTCATTTTTTTCCATTTTTCCCTGTTTCTTTTCAGGTTTTTGGAACAGTGTTTCTGTAAGAGTCAGGCTGGCTCCCTGCAGATGGCCAGGAGGAGCTCTGCAAAGAGCTGTGGGGACATTTCCAACTGGCATTTCTTCAGCTGATGCTTAATCAACAGCAAGATTTGCTGGTGCTTGGGCAGAATCCAAAACCAGGTGTGACTCAAGGGAGATTTCCATTTAACAGGAATATCCTGCAAAGCTCACAAGGTCAGTTCATACAACTTTGCATAGAAGGGAAGGAATTTAAAAACTGGAGCACATTCTCTTTCCCCCTTACTCCCCGGTTCCTACAACTGGAATGGGACCACACTAAGAACAGGAATACTGAGCACACACATGGTTTATCTCAGAGAGTATGGCTGGACAAACAAGCAACCACAATTACATGACTAAGTGTCTCTCTCTCTGTAAGCCTTGGTAGTTCCTTGCAGAATTTTAAACAAGATTTAATGGATATGGAGAAATGGTAGGAAAATAGGTGAGGAAATAAAAAAGTTGGAAGTCAGACAAGACAGTTCCTGTCAGAAGAGCTGGAGAGCAGAACAAGATGGCATTTCCAAGGACTGGGCAGCACATACAGCAACTTCTGTGGAAAACTGGGGAAAAAGGTGGCCAGTTACAACTTCGTAATCACCTTAAGAGGCACTTTTAGGAGTGAGCTCAGTGCAAAATAAGCCTCCTTTTTCCTGAGATTTTCTCTCTCTCAAAGGCTAAGTGGCTTTAAATTTGTCATTTGCACCTCACTAAATCTCTGTCCACAAATTAGATGAAGTCAGTGCTAGTGTTCACTCTCATTTTAGAGGTGCAGTTGTTGCATCTACATTGACAGCAGAGTTTAAAAGCCTTTTGGCACATGCTGGATACCAGCAGTTACTATATAAACCAAGATTTCATTCCAGCTTTGTACAGAGATTGAAATGTTCACACATGTCAGATGTGTGTCTGCTCCTATAATTATATAACTTGAAAACACAAGTCATCATGCATGTAATACACCCACAACCGCTTTCTTAGCATGGACTAAAATGCAATTTAAATACAGTGTTTTGACAGTTTTAAACTCTTAACATCAGATTAGAGGTTTAAGCATGTATTCATAAAATTATATATATTAATGTTTCTGTAGAGGGCTGAAACATCTGTCCATGTAAAGTCTGACAAAGAGTATGGCTGTCAAAACTTAAATATATTCTGCATTTATGTCAGGAGCTTTTCTTTGATCAAAGGTAGATAAATCTTGCACTACCTGCATTTCTGTACATGGCAGTACATGGAATATATTTGTTTATACTGTTGGATTATCAGACAGCTCGATATAATAAAAATAAATGTGTATTCCTACATTTTAGACTGAATGTCCTTCCTTGGGCAGCTAAAGTGAGAGTGGAATTGTCTGTTATGTGCCACATCTGGAACTCAGCAATCAAAGGTCTAAGTGGTAAATCTTATGTTTTGTGATGCCCCATAGAGGAGCTATTTATCTAAACCAATGGATGCTTTACATGCCTCTTGTAGATAAAATTTTATCTCCTACAAATGTTGGCAAAATCCTCTTTTTTTCTCTATTTACTAATATATAATAATCTTCCATTTAAAAAACCATGCTAAGCACTTTATTTTCATAAAACAAAGGTTGGCCTTGGCAGACAACAATGATGGACGTTTACATTTACAGCTTCTCAATTGCTTAATGGCTTTTTAGTCTCTAACTTAGGTCTCAGATTTTTCATACAATAGATTCTATATATTAATTGTCATTAAACAACATAAAGGCACCTTTCTATTCAGTCTCTAAATGTTCACCTTCACAGAACAGCTAAAGCACCCACTGCAGTGGGTTTATATCAGCCTTCTCCTAAACCCGAGAAACACAGTCCAGTTATCAACTCTTTCCCTTCTCCTATTTCAGCATTATATTTTATCCATTTTTTAATTTTTTTATATGGATACTTCTGCCTAATAAATGTTCTATGAAACTCAAAATCTTGTGTAATTGGATTAACAGGTTTCTAGAAAATCAGCTATAGCCAAAATTGCAAAGGTGGGCGTGGGGAAGGAAGGAATATTTCAGCAAGATGCAGCCCATTATGGAAATTTGTCACCACATGCCATACATAATGAATAAACCTTGTGCTCTTAACACTTTGATTATAGACTATACAGACAATGCAAATTAAAATTCCTGCTGCTCTATAAACCAAATGAGAGGAAATTATGTAAATTTTAACACATTAGATTGATTTGGTTGAAACAAAACCTGTTCCACTTGAGGTTTTAGGGGAAGAGCCACAATTACAATGATTGAGAAAGTGCAGTGCTAATGAAGTATGTTATTGTTAATCAATTCCTCCTCCTCTAGTAATGCCCTGGGCATCAACCCCTGCATCATCCACTGCCCATGGAACCATCACCTGCCACAGGGCTGAGCTGGCAGAAGTTAAGGCTTTCATAAATTCATATTTACAGTAGAAAATTCACAGCAAAACTAGGACAGACATTCAGCAAGGGTGTGTGTTCTCATATAAAAATCACGAATCATGGAATGATTTGGGTTGGAAGGGGCCTCAAAGATCATCTCATTCCACCCTCTGCCATGGGCAGGGACACCTTCCACTATCCCAGGTTGCTCCAAGCCCCGTCCAACCTGGCCTTGGACTCTTCCAGGATGGGGCAGCCACAGCCCCACCCTCACACGGAAGGATATCTTCCCAATATCCACAGACAAGGTGTGTGTGTTTGTGGATGTTCATATATATAGACACACAGAGAAAACTTTCGGCCTGTCTGCCTTGAATGCTGCTGTAAGCATCAACCAAGTAACTTCCCTTGGAGGAAAATAATCACCTTCCTGCTGGCAGCCTTCTTATAAAAACCAGAATGAGATTATCACGTGGTAATAAACTGGTCGTACTTAGTTCATTGAAGTTAAAAGCAAGGTCTCTCAAGCTTAAAGGTTCCCTTATAATGCAAATTAAAGAAGCTGAAAAATTAAACTCAGTGGTTTCAAAAGTTTCACATGAACAATGCATTCTTCCAGGAACTGTTACCTGGGGATTATGGTAGGAATTTGGAATGTCTTTAAAACTGAGTATAGTTGGTTCACTTCTGTAAACTTATTGTCAGGAATTGCTGCGCACAGAGCTCATAGAGTTCCACAGTTAGTCAATACATGAAGGTTATACTTTCTTTACACACAGCAGAGGAACATATCTCTCCAAACATCCCATCACCATTCTAAACAAAATACTTTGTAGAGCTCCTCAGAAGTGAATTACAAAATACTGCATTGCTACTTTAACTATTTACCACATTATGTAAGGTAATTAATTACATTATTTATCATATTTTTGCATTTTGTAGCCCTTTCAGTCTCTTAAGAATTTCCATCACATTTTTCAAGAATAAGTCATTATCAAAAGCATCTGCAGCATCAGAAATTTGTGGTACTTATTTCCCAGGCAAATATGAGCAGGTGGGATGAGCCAACCTGTTTTATTTTCCTTCTATTTACATAACTTTTGTATTATTCTAGGAAACATTTGTCACCACATGGAGTGGCTGCATTTGTTTCCTGTCTCTCCTGACTTGTCTCCCACTAATTTATTTTTGCTTCTATTCAGATTTAAGGCACAGAGACACTTCACTGCCTTCAGCAGCAGCCTCTCACACAGGAATGTTGCAGGTTGTGAATACAATACACACAAAATCAGGGCAGCACAGGCAAGGAGAGCTTTTATGCAGAAATGACGTAGCACATAAACATACAACAAACACTCTAAGACTGGCACTTACCACAAGAAATTTTAGCATATTATGTTTGGTCCATGAACAAGGCAAAAAAGGGAGGTCAGGTTCCAGTTGTGAGACAAAATTTGGCAGCCTCCCAAAAAAGGAAAAAAAAAATAAAAAGGAAAGATACAAAGGAATTAATCTCTCCTAGAAATAAAGCAACATTTACTTTTGCAGGCTGAGGATCCGTTCTGGTATCAGCACACACTTCTCTGCCATGGTTAGGGTTTTAAAAATGCCAATTCGTTTTTGCTTCATTAATTCTGAACTAACGCGACTGCCGCCGATGGCACAGAGAGTGGCTGGGACTGAGCGCGGCTCCTCCACACCATGGGCTTCCCTCCCTGCCCGCAATTTATTCCGGCTCTTGGCTGGGGATGCTGGAGGAATCAGCGCCGAACTCCCTCCCCCGACCAAGGGTGCGCAGCCTAATTGCACAGCGCTAATTAGAATCTCAAAGCATGACGTGGTCAAAGAGCCACTCAGGGCTTGGCAAACAGGGATTTGCAAAACAAAATATGAAACATCACCTCAAACTGAGAAACAGGAAAAACAATGATAACTGAGAGAACTACAGGAGCCGGAGTTAAGTTTGAAGGATTTGTTACAGATGTTTTCTCACATAAAAGAGATACAAAGAATCACAGTGGTAAATATTTCACCCCACAGAAGTCAGCTTAATTTCCAGCTCATAAAGCCCCTAGGAAGCTGAATCTCTCCACACTAGTTTTTGCTTGATTTCTTTGACATCAGACTGCTTTGTTTATAGGAAAAGGCTCTCTTTGATGTTGGAATATTAGAAGGAGTGAAACAATGAATTTCCCATATTCTAATATCCAGGCATCCGGAGCTTGTTCAAGGACCCCTTGATTCACGAAGGCAAATAATTAAATTACCTGAGCTTTGATCAAGGAGTTGCTGCAGTCCCTTTTTGATGTAGAATGTGGCTGTTTGAAGCTCCAGACAGATAACTAGCCCGTATGGGCTTTAACCCTTTTGTCACTAGTAGTTCTGGCATCCCAAAGTGAGCACCACAGCATCATTTGGGGATGCTGTTCCAGTGGGGTCATAATAGGTGTGGTAGGTCCAATAGGATCCCTAAAGCACAGACTTGATGGGATGTTTATGGAAAGGCTAAACAAGTATTTTCCAGTCAAGATAACTTGCTTTTCTGTCGTGCTTTGGAAGCTGCTCTTTAGATGACATTGACACATAGAAATACATACTTCTGAGAAGCAAAGGTGTTTGTCTTTGCAATACAAGAGTTTCATCACATCCATGCTTTCCAATTATTTCCTCCAAAGAAATGAGTGGATACAGACTTCTCTAGTCAGGGGAAAGAACACTCTTAAAACAGGAACTACAAAGAGATTTAGACCTTCCCTCTTCTCAGGTAAAAGCACCTGGGTGAGGTCACCTTTGCCATGGCCATCAAAGCCCGCAGAAGGCAACACAAACTAGAAGTCAGTGGAGCTGATTAGCCACTGTGAATATGATTGCTAAAAGAATTCCTCTCCATAAATGAGGAATTATGTTCCTCTTCATTCATTCAAGGATTCTTTCGGGACATGAGGAGGTTACTCAAAGGACATAATTAGAAGACATAATTAATATATAGTGATTTCTTACTCAGATCCCTACACAGCTCTGACAACACAGCCATATATATCCTCCTAATTTTAGCAACAGTTCCATGGACTATGGAAATGACCTCACCAGACTACTGAGAAGTGGGAAAAACAGTTTTGCAACAGGACTTTTTCTGGTATCATTCATGGCAGAAAGTCATCTGTCCTTCAAGGCACAGCTGTGGAAAGGATTCCTGTCATGCGGTGTGACATCTCAATTCAAAGGATACAGGCTTGAGAAAGCATAATGAATATGCCTGGCTTCCCCTAGATAGCAGACAAATAATTTGGGGGCATCAAGATGGAGATAGGACTTCATGTATTTACATTTAAAATCCTTGATATGTTATTAAAAATTAGTATGTTTCTAATTTGTTGGAAAATAAACCTTGGAGCTTTTCACAAAGTCCAAAGGGGAAAGGTGCATAATGAATTGCTAAGAATGAGACATGAAATTCATGTATATTCTATGTTATGCTTTTTCCACTAAGTTGCAGGAGCTGCACATATAACCAACATGTGAAACAAGAAACCTCCATATTTGAGTAAACATTCCTTGTGACATTATTGAAAAGCATTGAAGGAGGAGCTGCAGATCTCAAATTCAAGATGCAATTAGCATTCATTAACTCAAAGTAATGAAGTGCCCAAGGCATTTGTGGGTTAAATGCAGTCTACTTTAAGCACATGGCAACAGTTAAAACACAAGCTTTCTGCAGTTATTTTGAATGATTTCATTTCTAGCAAAAATGGATACAATTTCCAGATGGGGTACATCCCTAGGCAAAAACATTCTTCTCTCCACCAGTAGGCAAAATTATTTAATACCAATGGAAAAGTCTTTTGTACACATTATTAATTTCACTTACATTCCTTTATTTTCTTAATGAAGTGTCAATGATCTTCTGTACTTTTTGCAAAGAGAAAAAGTAAATGGAAGTTAAAAGCCCCATGTTTGGTAGCCCTCATGTTATGTACAAATTACAAGAAATAACTTGCTGGTCCCTCATTTTTGAAGGGAAATACATGTATCATAAAGGCTGTGCTGTTCCACAGACTACAGTGAGAGTCAGAAGCAGGATTTTACAGCTACGTGACCAAAATACAGAATTGTATCCAGTCCCTCAGTAATCTGCTCCATGTGGACAGCCTGGTCTGAGCATGCAGCAGAGGATGGCCCTCAGACCCTCATGAAGGCAGCAATTACAGGAGGACACTTCCTGACCTCCAGCTCATCGTAAAGAGAGCCAAGGTCATGACAACGAGCAGCCGTCAAATCTTGGTCAGATCAGAGTTGGCACTTTCTCTACAGACTTCATTATTTCAGCCCAGCTCATTTCTTGTTCAATTTGACTGGGTAATTAAACAAATATTAGTGCAATTTTATCCATATGATGATGTATCGAGAGTATTCCCAACACTGGTAGGATCAAAACCTGGCTTAGCCCTGGAATACACACCTCCATCTCGGCTCCAGTTACAAACATTATCGTAACCACCAAAACCACTTGAAATTCCCATGTCAGGGATACTGATCAATAATCTCAATGTACAGAGCAGCGGGCTGTGAACTGCAGGCTTGGGAATCATTGAGGAAGGGATGCCCTCAAACTGGTTTCCCTTACCGGGATAGAAACCCACTTATTAGAGATCTCCAAGAGGATTTGCAAACTTAGGACTTCAAACATGAATATCATGAATTTATGAATTTTTTTTTGTATAAACATTACAAAATTCGTGATTTCAAGGACAGAAAGAACTACTATGACCATCCTGTCTGACCTACAGTCACATGAATTGGTACTACTATATCAGCCTTTTGTATGTAAATGATAAATTGTTTGCATGCAAATGCCACTGCCTGCTATGTTTTCTTCTTGCTTTAAGAGAAGAAATGCTGTGGAAATTGCCACTGTGCTAAAAAGAATTGAAATGCATACTAATCAGCCATATTCTCCCAGCTATACCAGCTATAATTGGAACAGTAACAAATAAAAAGGCAACAATCAGCAGTGGACAAAATTTTCTATTTGAATCAGAGTCCCAAGTAAAATTATTATTCAGCTGCTTTTCAAAGTTTTGGAGCCTCTTATGTCTGGAGAAATTTGGTCTGAAACTGTGAATGAACAGTGACTTTCACTAATGTGAAATATTGAAGATCTTCAATGGAATTTCAATATATGCTGAAAGAGAATGGGAAGGGGATATTTATCATAGAAAATATCTGTTCGCTGTGTGCACTGGATAAATGTTTGAGTGATTCTCAGTTCCACCAGTGTGGCGATCCATGTGGTTCATGCAATGTGGAATGAGATGTACAAACTGAATTAACCTGCCAGCATTCAACTGCTTTAAATTTGGCGCATTCCTGGAAAAAGCTCACAACCGTTCCTGCCTCAGCCACAAGGTGACCTGAAAGGATGAAATGCACTAAAACCTCATCCTGGATGGTGAGCAACATGAACTGAGTGATGCTTAGAGACACCCAACAGCATCAACATGTATCAACATTGAATCCTAAAACTGGGTCCTAAAATTTCAGATGTATTCTCTGGTTCCAATGAGAACTCTATTCAAAGTCTTGTATTTACCTCAGGATTTCTTGCAGATAAAATTAAACTAATTTCAAAAATTAGGTGTAGAATTTTAGATTTTTTTTTTTTTTGAAGGTCGAAATTTTTGTCTGTTTTGCCAACTAAAATTTTCCCATAATCTGTATAAAAAAACTGTACACAAAGTACATATAAGATGCATGCATCTTGTCAGGTACAGTGTTAGGTCTAAAAAGGTCTGAGAGTCTTTTTCTAGGGGCTGGTATAGTTACAGGTAATTTTGAAAGTACTTTTTTTTTGGTTCAAATGTCAGCCAACTTTTCACAAACTCTTTTTGTTTGTCTTACAATGTCTACATAAAAGAAAAAATAATAAAAACTTAGTTGATAGAAGATGAAAGGAGTAACACATTCATTCAGCAGTCAAGATCTTTGAGATAATTACTTTAAATCAAGAAGGGACAGACCATTTAAATTTATGACTTAATGCCGACACATGCATGTATTAATAAAACAGTTAGCATTAATGGAAATAGGGTTTAGTCTCATGACTCAAATAGAGCCATCATTCCTGCTTTATACTGAACTAATGACTTATCCTTGGCAGAAAGATATGTATGCATGTATTTAACTATTTAACTTAACCACTGAGACCAATTAATATGTTTCTGAAGTTTTATTTTATTTAAAAATATATATCAGCAGCCTCGCAGGGATAAAAATTATGTTGAACCAGAGTTTGTATGGCAGCACTTTAACCTTAAATGTAACTCTTTCACTTGGAATATCTGATGATTGCATTGTAGAAAATGAAGGGCACTCAAATGCAGGGCAGAAGAAGCAGCTTTTCAATGGGATTGGCATCAAGTTAAGGAACTTTCTAACTTCCCAAACTGCCACAGACTCTGTGTGACTAGAGATGGTGACTGCGAGAGGGGACACCAGAAATTTAATGTCTGGTTGCACCATGCAAAGGTAAAGGGGCTAAATCCTTTGTGCTGCGCATCTCACGGACATAGAACTTCTGTGAATTGTGTTTCGAAAGGTTATTGAATATAATTCCTTCTGCTCATCACTCCAGTTTTCGCTTGTGTGGTTCTGTGTCCTCACAGCATCGTTGGGTCTCATTGGAACAGTGTTAGACTGTGCCAACAAAATCAAATGAAACTTAATTGTAATTGATGTCTAGATAGGCATTTCCTACAGTTGATATTCACATTTACAGAATAGATAAGGCTGGAAAGGACCTCAAAGATCATCTAGCCCAACTAACCTAGCATCATATCAAAGCTCTCTTCAATTTTCTCTGCTTTATAATCCTCCAGGATCCACACTTGCAATTTATGTCAGTGTATCTAAAATGTAGCTACAGTCTACCTGTTGATGAAGTATTAAGCCTCATTATAATAACGAATTATATTTGGAAACCTATTGCTGCACAGTCCACCAATCACTCTGGAAAATCCTGGCTCCTCTTTCACATTCAGTAACTCTGTCCTTTTCTTTTAATCCATTTACATTGATTTCTACCACTCCAACTCTGCTTGCCATTGCATTGCAATTAAGAATTCTGATGAACTCTTGCTGATTCAGAAGGGAGAGGACTCTTACTCATTGCCAAACCTTGGAGGGAAAAAAAACAAACCAACAAACACACAAAACCTCCTTAGAATTTGCTTAAGCCAGCACTTTAAAATTGAAGAGCTAAATTATGGCTCCTGGAGCCAGCAGAGCTCAGTGGGACCAGGATGCCTGAGGGCCTCCACACCACCCAGGCACTTGTGGAAGGAGCCCTTCTGGCTCTGTCAGGCAAAATTAGCCAGAATGTCACCTTCCCTACAGGCACTGCTCGGCAGCAGCGCTGGCTGCTCCACACATTTGTCCCTGAATTCCTGTTGGCTCCGAGGCACTGCTGATGTCCCAGCCGTGTGGAATGTTCTCTGGAGAGCCTTCAGCAGCACTGGCAGCTCTAACTTTTCCACCCACCTTGAGCACACAGCTGAGGGGGTGTTCCCTGCCCTGAGTTAACAGGTCTCTTTGCAACATGATGTTTGATCCCCTGTGCAGTAGCTACTAACTCTCATCAAGAGTTGTTAATTCTTAATTGTTAATTAATATCCTATATCAGGCCATTGATAGAAAACTCTAGAACTATTATGGCACTGTCTTCTCTGGTTTTGGAATCAAAGCTGTGGCAAAGATTTGGATTAGATGCATTGTTTCTCTGGCTTCATAATCATGCAATATTATAGAGGTCTGTACTCCTTAACTCATGGTATATAGATCTTACACACGGGAATTTCATTGCTCTGTGAGTCAAATCAAAGAGCTGTGCAGCCCAGCATCCTGACCTCAGCAACACTCCAAGGTAGGGAACAACACCAGGCAGGTGGAATGAGCCCTCCTTCCATGCCTGCAACCATTAAAATCTGTATGGTCATGTATGTCCTTGCTGGTCAGAATCCAGGTTGGACGAGACTTGGAGCAACCTGGTGTCATGGAAGGTGCTTGGCAACCTTGGCTAGGGCTTGGAAATATATGACCTTTAAGGTCCCTTCCCACACAAAACATTCTGGGATTCTAGGATTTGCAATCATGGATTGTAACAACTTTTTTATTCCAAGGTTCTGCAGGATATCTAGAAATAATTTGGCTCAATCTGTTTTTCTCTGTTCTTCAGCTGAAAGCTCCAATGTCCTGGATGTGTACAGATAAAACGAGACCAATTTGGCCTAATATATCTTTTTAATTTTTCCCCCTATCAGGGACATCTTTATAAGACCTCTCACACATCTTTGAAAGAAATATATTCTGTTTCTCTGTATCCTTTTTTTTTTTCTGTCCTTAAGTCTTGGCGCGGCAGGACCCGGCATTGAAAAAGGAAGAAAGGCAGAGCCAGCCCCTCCAAGCGCCGGGATTTACACCCACACTCCAGCTGCGGACTCAGCTTGTCTCCAGACACGCCGATCTTCCAGGATCGCAAAACTTCGCACGGCGGTAATGCGATCCAGCGCCTGGAGAGCTGCTAATCCCGGCCGAGCGCCTGGGCATCAGCCCCGAGCGGGGGCCGGTCCCGCATCCCCCGGGATGTTCCGGCGGGAGCAGCGCGGCTTTGGGGAGCGGCGGCGCGGAGCAGCACTGCCCTCTAGTGCCGCTCTGCAGCCCTGCAGCCCCCGCATCCACCTCAGCCATCGGCCCCGCATCGCCCCGGCTCCGCATCGCCCCGCATCGCCCCAGCTCCGCGTCCTCTCGGCCTCCAATCGCCCCTCATCGCCCTGGCCCCGTATCGCTCTGGCTCTGTATCCTCTCGGCCCCGCATCGTCCTGCTTCGCCCCGGCCCCGCATCGCTCCACTTCACCCTGGTCCCGCATCCTTCTGACCCCGCATCTCCCCGGCCCCGCATCGCCCCCGCGGCTCCACTTCCGTCACAACCAAATGGCCTGAAGTCCCTCCTTCCACGGCGGAGAAAATGAATGGGTTAGATGGTTTGGCGCGTGCACCCGAAAGGGTCGATAATTTCACAGTCTGAGAGTCCTCAGCATCAAACCCCAAACACACGACTGCTGCATTTTCCTCTAAAATGCTATAAAAGAGTTCTAGAGTACGTCTATCTCTATATCTAGAGTACAAATCAAAGTAAATGACTACAGTGTTTCTCGACTGATACATATGACAAAAAAAAGAGAGATGTGGCATCAAATGACCATACTGAAATATAAAGTCCTCTTAATTCATATGAACAAAGTGCCTGATCCAATCTCCATTCAAATCAATAGCCATCTTGTAATATCTTTCCCTGAGATTTGAGTTGGCCCCAACAGGAAATAATAAAACCTGAAGTGCCTTTAAAAAAATACAAAAATGGGTATGGCATAGGGAATTCTACACAGATTTTTAGCTTAAATGCTGGTCAGGAAACTCAGACAACCAAAAAAAAAAAAAAGAAGTCTGGGAAGAATGTTGCTAAACTGTTTCACATTAATTGATTCCAGATGAAACCTCTGTTTCTATTCTCACACACTGAAGATATTTCACTAAATGTCCAGCTCACAAAATGGATTCAAAACAAGATTAGGGGGTTCACCAAAAACAAGGCACACTAGTTTTAAGTTTGAAATAACTTTAAATTTCTAGGATGTGTGAGCTAGAAATAGGTTCTCTTGTGGAATTCCGGCAGTAAAACATTTGTTTGTCAAGTTATACTTTGTTGGGTTACAACATTTGCAAAACCAAAAATGTGAGTCTCAGTCTACCGTAGCTCTGAACTTCACATATGTTTCTTACACTAAATTAAATATGTCAGATGTTGTCAGAATAGCATATTAATTGAAGCTGAAATCACATGGTATAGTTTAAAGCATTTTATCAGATAAATCACTGAAATGATTCCAATCTTTGTACTTTCCCCATATTGTTATGCAGAAGAAAAATTAATTTAGTTGTCCTATCTCTCAATCAACCATTTCCATAGATATTTTCTTCTGAAACTGCTGCTGATAAATTGCAATGACTTGTCTTCCTTCTTGACGTGTCCTATTGCAGGAGTGTTTCTGGTAATGAACTAATCTAGTTCTTACTGATTTTTTTGGACAGGCAACACTTTACAATTGTAGCAAAGTTAAAGCTGATGCAGACAAGCCTATAAATAGCATTCTCTGTCCATGCCCATTCTCTGATGCTCTAGTGCAGCTGATGTGTGAAAAAAAAAAAAAAAAGAAAAAATCTTATTTCAGAGCCTAAGGATAAAGATGTCCTTTGCATAAAATTTTCCTAAAGAATTTCCAATTCTTTTATTGAAGTTCTTGTTCTTAGTTCTGTAACTTTATTTTGTTCTCCTGAAAGAGGAAGAACTGCTTTTGAAGTACAGCCACAAACTTCTGTTTTCTAGAGCGTAGTAGTCTAAGAAAAGTGCTAAAAGAATGTCTCTTGTTCAGGTATGAAGTTCAGTCCAGACCTTCTGCTCCCAGTTTCCCCCTGTTCTCAGAGCCCATCTGCCAGAGACACAAACTGCACTGCTCAGACCTGAAACTGCTGCTCAGGAGCAAACATCTGCAATTCCACTGCCATCGACTTGTACGTATCTCTCCTACAAAATCATTCCAAGGATTGAGCACAAGCATCGATTTGTGTTCCAAACCTCAGCGGACAGACCCGACAGAGGCAGATGTCAGATTAATTATTGCAGGACTTCTCCACTGAAAGCCTATTTATTTATGAGTATCTGTTTGCCAGTGTAGGAAAAGAGGACAAAGTATTTACCTGGAGGATCACACAGACTTTGGAAAAGACTGGAGCAGAGGGAAGGGCAAGGGAGAGGAAAAAGGGATGGACATTCCCAGCATGAGTCCGTGCTTCCCTGCTCCTGGGTCTGTTAGAGCTTCTCTTATTCAACAGTTCCCTTATTAAATAATTAAAAATGCTTAATTTCTTAATAGAAAGGCACAAAGTCTGTGAAAATCTTATCGTACCCCCATCACAAATCAACAGGAAGAAAGTCTTTCCCAGTGAGTTCCTTGTAATTGGAATGTGAAAAAGAAATGAACATTCTCCTTATAAAGGAGCAATTTCTGAATTGGTGACCTCATTTGCTAAAGAGGTTCCTTTGTCACAGATATCTTGGTAGGTAAATACTGTGTTACACAGCCACTCTGTCCTTCGTAGCAAGAAGCTCTCCCAGCATATACTGGCTCTCTCCTCACCCAATGAATATTTAAAAGAGTAGACAATAAAGAGGGACTTCTATAGGAGGTACAGGCATTTGGATCATGATGTCAGACTGCTATATGTGCTCCCGAAGGGCTGCACAGGAAGCACTTTTATTCTAGAAGTTAATGGTATTTATGGGGACCCGCAGCCTGATCTATTTTACCTTTCTTGGGGATGTGCTTATGCATGCATCACCCAAGAGCCTAATGCTTTTTGGACTAGCCGTGGTAGAGACAGATACCATTTTGGTACCTTGTGAATAGTAATGTCTTTGAAAGCCAGCAAAAATAAATTTTAAAAAAATGAGGAAAAGAAGGATGTAAATCAAAGTCTTTCCTTTTTTCGTTCTGGATAGAGTATCCCTCATTTCATGCACTCCTAATTTCTGCATATCCATTTCGTGCCTGGGAGCTACAGTGCAAGTAAGAGATTTTCAGTTCGGGGCTTTCGGCATCTGCTTATCCGGAGCAACATTTTAAAACGGCCAAACGCTCGCCCTCCCCCTCCCCGCCCCCGAGCAAGAACTGAAGGGGAAAAAAAAATAAAAACCACCGTCTGCCACAGCGTTTCCTTTCTCCCTTTGGAGAGACGATCGCGCCCGCGGGGACCCGCGGCCGCCGCCGCAGAGCCCGCACCGCACCCGGCCCCGCACCCCGCACCCCGCACCCTGCACCCTCACACCTGCCTGGACCCGCCGCTGGCAAGTTTGCGGTGTCCCCGCTCGCATCCCCCCGCACGCATCCTCTTCTCTTCCCGAGCTGCCGGAGCCGCTTATCCCCCCCCGCCCGCTTCTTCCCGCTCCATCGCCCCGCTCCCCTGGGAGAGTCCGGCCCCGGCTCCCCCCGGGCTCCCCCCGCTCACCTGCGGGTCCAGCGGGGCTGGCGGCTTCCCTTGGAGCCTCCGAGGAGGGAGAGGGGGCAAGTCCCATTCACAAGTAGCCGCGGAGCGGGCACGGCGGCATCTTCAGCCTATTACACTCCAGCGGCAGCGGCTGCTGAATGAGGCTCCGAGCTAGTGGCAGGAATTAGAAAGAGGGAGGGAGGGGAAAGGGGAGAGGGAGGGAGAGGGAGCAAGGGGAGTGAAGCAAGATTAGAGGAAGGGAAAAGCTGGAGGCTGTTGCTTCGCCTGGATTTTCCTGTCCCTTCCCCCCAGCCCAGGGGGAGCGCAGCCCCCCGGCCCTGCCCTCCCGCCGGGCCCTGCTCCCGGGGCTCCTCTGATGCCCGGGGAGAGAAGTTGGGCTTGGAGAGGCAAAGCGAGCGGTGGAAGGAGCCCAGAGCACTTTCTCCCTGTGCCCAGCCAGGGGCTGGGGGTCCCCTCCCCACGGGTCGGTTCCGCACCCTCTCAGTCACCCAGACACCCACGGGTACGTCTGCGAGGGGGCTGGGGACCCCCATCCTGCTGTGCTGCGCTGCGGGGAGGGATGTCCTGTCCCTGCCTTGTCCCTGCCGTGTGTGTCCCTGCCCTGTCCCTGCCCTGTCGTCTCTGCAGAGGAGGCTGGAGCCCACGGCGGAGCCCCTGCGCGGGGGCTGCCCCTGACTCACGGCACAGGCAGACGAGCCGTCTGGGCTGGACAGACAGCAGGAGCATTTTATACGGAATCCAGTCATGTTTCCTGTCAGGATCAGACATTTGTCCAGGAATGAAAAAAAAAAAAAAAAAAAGAAAAAAGACAAAGTTCCCCAAGCATTTCTGGCTGTGGAAAAATCTTGGGCTGTTACAGCTCACAGCCAGAGGCGAGGCTGGGGCTCTGCACTCCCGCTGGAGGCACAGGGGGGACACTTTCCTTCTCAAAAACGCCTGACCCAGGGGTGGCCCCCTCACCATCTCTGCTTTCCTTACCTACAGTGGATAAGCCAGGCACGACTCCCAGATGGAGCTGAGCTCTATGAGCCCAGGGAGAAGCATCCCGGGTAGATGTACCCATCCATACTCAGAGACAGCACCAGCCCCCTCCTGTCATGCCCACGCAGGCACAGGTAAGCCTGCAAGTCCCCCGTCACCCATCAGAGGGGCCAAGCCCCGTGTGCTCCGAGGTGGCTGTGAGCACACCCGGTGCCATCTGCGTGGCTGTGGAGCAGCACAGAGCACGGCAGGGAAGGATGCAACACACGGCCCCTCCAGAATAAGGATTGCGTTCACTGCTGGAAATAGCCTGGTACCTCTGTGAAGATAATCTGCCCATGCTCGGGCAACCCCTCCAATTGCTCCAGCCCCAGCCCCCAGGGCAGCACTCACACTGCTCTGTGCCCACACCACCCGGCCCCAGAGAACAAAGCTTTTATATCCTGTGGTTAATTAGCTCTGCCAATAACTCCAGGCAATGGGGGAAAAAATTGGCACAAAAACTGCCACTGTACAAACAAAGAATTTGGAAGGAGGAAAGCTGATAAACAATGCATCCTAAGGAGGCTGAGGGACACTGAATGTAGCACAATGGAGCAGCAAGTCATAGAATTGTTTAGGTTAGAAAAGCCCTCCAAGATCAGGAGTCCAACTGGTCCTCTAGTACTGCCAGGTCCACCACTAAACCACGTCCCAAAGTGCAACGTCCACATGTCTTTAAGTGATTGAGTCACCACTTCTCTGGACAAGCCCTTGACAACCCTTTCAGAGAAGAAATTTTCCCACATATCCAACCCAAACCTTTCCTGGTGAAACCTGAGGGCACTTTCCCTTGTCCTGCCATTACTTGGGAGAAGAGAGTGACCCTCTCCTGGCTGTGATCTCAATTCAGGTAATTGTAGAGAGTGATTTGGTCCTCCCAGCCTCCTTTTCTCCAGGCTAAACAACCTCAATCCTGCCTGATGTCAGCCCCGGGGAAAGAGCAGGAGCCTCCTGGCTGCAGAACTGGGACTTGGAGAATTAAGGGTAAGATTTGCTTCAGAGAGATGTTGAGAGGCCGCCTTTCAGTTCAGAAACACCACCAGGGACAGGGGAACAAGCCCAGAAACACCCTGAGGGCTGAGCTGACAGCATGAGGTAAGAAGACAGCTAACTAATTGGTATTGAAGTACTAAGGGCTTTATTTTGCTAGGAACAGAGCTGTGGTGGAAAGCCCAGTCTTAAGACTGGTTTTTGATGGAGAATTCAAGAAGAAATAAAGACCATAAAGAAATTAAACGTGCAAAGGATCACTTCAGAATGTTTTTTGGGGGAATGTAGATGAGGAAGGAGGGCAATGCATATTAATTTGGGACAACTTTGTCAAGAAATTGGACAGAAAATATGAAAGGCAAATATGTCTCAAAATAGTTCATACAGACGCAGTCCAAATCTAGTGCCTTTAATGGACACCTGTCAATCTCCTGAAATGATAGTAAAGAATTACCATTTGTTTTTTTTTATGGATACACTGCAGTGACTATTAGTGCAGCTCTGCCAAAATTACCACCTAGCTGAGGCCCAGAGCTGGGCATCTGACTGACCCTTTTTCCCTTCTCTTGCTGAATTTTGTAATTCCTTTTTTTAAACTGCTGAGATCAGATTTTTTTGAATATAAAGGAAATGTGAAAGCAATTTCAATCTAATTAAGCATATACAATAGGTACCCATAATATTCTCTAGTCAAAGAGCATATTGATCTATAATGAAAGGTTTCATTAATCCCATTCAAGGACGCACATTAACAAAGGAGAGCAGTAACATCTGATCTGGTGAGTGCCTTGTTTCCTCCCTTCCTTCTGCATTGAAA
Organism: Pitta sordida; assembly: GCA_013390025.1. Lineage (NCBI taxonomy): Eukaryota > Metazoa > Chordata > Aves > Passeriformes > Pittidae > Pitta > Pitta sordida. The sequence goes on from WEKX01017109.1 coordinate 140,475, forward strand.
CTTCAGTGTAAACTAATCAGATTCTTCTATTATTTTTCTTTCATTTGTTTGTCTTCCCATAGGATCCATAGATAGATGGTCCTTATCTGCAAACAAAATTGAAGCAAAACTCCTGCTGGAATCTATGTGTTTGCACCTCTGGCTAAGTCCCAAGTCTGAATACCTTAATAACCACTGTGGAATTGATTCCACCTACCTTAAGCCATTTTAAAATTGAGTGTGTAAGAGGCTGTCTATAGTAAAACCTCATTTAATGTCAATAAGAAGCCCCTCTAAGTGGGACAGGCCACTTGCTGGAGAAACTTCTCTATATCCTGAAGACAACTTGCTCACATTGGAAACCCACTACAGCCATCTGCAAGTCAGATGACATGAGGTGAGACCTATTTTTTATGTTAGACACAGAAAATAAGAAGCAGTCAAACGAAACACAATTAAGTGATTCTGATAAAGGATGACATTTGGTACATTCCCTTTAGCCAGTACAGTTCACATTCCAGTAGTTTCAAAGCATCCTGCCATCATTTCAGGAGGGCTATTCCTCAGTCCTTGCCCAAGAAATGACAGTGGGTCACATAAAAGAGACGTGGGCAGGGAGGGAAGATACCCTGGAATGGCTGCAGAACTGCTCCACGGCTTCCACTAGTGCTCATGTGTTCACAGCACAATAAATGGATGTTTCCTCAGCTTGCCCAAGTCAGACCTGGATATTCCTACCACACGCAGAGCCAAGGGAAAGAGGAAGTGTTACAGCACATTTCTACCTTGGTCTGCTAGTTGGTGACTCTTCATCTCCCAAGTCTTGGGCCAGTTGTAACTTTATGAGCGGCATGTTGAAGCCAGTGTAAATGCAAAGTGGGCAATATCAGACTCACTAGTGGTAAATCTTTCTGAAAGCAGTTGCCAGATCTCTGCACAAAGTGTTAGATGCACACCAAAAAGCCAGGCTCAGCTGTCCTGCTGCCGTGGAAGGCATGGAGAGCAGCAGGGGAGGACAGTGAGCTCTGGATTTAGCATTTCCAGCTGCTTGAAACCTGGACGCAGAATGAAATCAGTGTCAGACATAAATAAAGGAAGTTTATACATATTTTAAACTGTGTTTGTTTTTGCATATCCATATATTTAGGTTAAGAACATCTGTGATAACAAATCTGTGAAACCTAAAAAAAGGTTTCTCTTCTGCTGTGGGTCTAACAGAATCTGAAGTTTTAAAAAATTCTACTCATTGCTAGGTAAGTTAACCCATTTGTCATTTAAAAATAAGATGGCTGATTTGTTTTCTAAGCACCTGAAGGTGGACTTGCAATTCTGCTAATTGAATCATTTCTCGAAGAAAGATTGCCTCTGAGTTCATAAAATAAGGGTAAGAAAGTGTATTATAATTTAAGGTGGACCTTTGTTTCAGGGTGTATGAAAAAGCTTGAATGGTGAACTTCAGAAACTTAAACTGAACTCCAAAAAGCCTTTCTGTATTCAAAAGAATGTGTCATATTCCATTTACTCAATAGCTTGGGCATATTTACACAGTAAATATGAAAGAAGAAGCTCTTTCCCGTCTTTTGACCCTGTTTTCTGCCTTCCCACCAACCCTTTTCACACATGACTTCCAACAGACTCTCCTCCCTCTCAGGTACCTTTAACAGACCTGCAATTTCCTTCACTTTTCTTCTCACCTGGAAAATATTAGAGATTTAAAAGGCACATGGATAGCATATTGCTGTCTGCAGGAGCTGGGAATTCAGGAAGAGGCAAGAGAGAGAAAGAGAAGCAGAGGTTTATAGTAAAGGATATTCCACACAGTCAGAACCAAGTGTTGTTTGGGGGTTTTTTCCAAAACACCCTTCAATTTCAGTGACATTTGGCTGTTGAAGCAAAGCAAAATATGACTCTTATGTGAAAACATGAGAGGTGAGCAGGATTGAATGAGATAAAAAACCTTTTTCTTAATTACTGCAAAAAACCCGAAAACTAATTAAAGCCACAATGCCAGCACAGTGAGGAGACAAGTGTGTCAGAAGAGTATAACTAACAAAAGTGTTTATCTTGTGGCGAGGAAGTACAGCTTTTACACAATAAAGAATGAACAGTTCAGAGCAGCTGGTATCCAAAGCCATTTTTTTCCAATAACAAACGTCTTCCTTGTAAAAATACAAGAATATAACAACACGTGTTTACTTGAGAAAGGGTAAAACAAAGGCAAAAACACCAAGGCTTAAAAAAAAAATATACACAAAACAACTGATACGGAGACTGTCTCCACAAAGGTAACAATGCAAAAATTTTCCAGGGCTTATATTTGAAGCATTGAAATCTGGACGGAAAAGGAAATTTTGAGCTGGGTAGTGGATTACCGTAAAAACAAACTAAACTATGCAAATCATAAACAGGGTTTGGTTATGCAGGATTTTTTCTGGGGAGTGGTTTTTAAATTTCAGATATGCACATGGAGCTTCTTGTAAGGGTAGTACTAAATCACCCTAATAAACTACCAGCTTGGAACACCTATCCCAGGTGGTATTCTCAAGTACAGGGCTGATATACCTGGTGTACCAAGGAGGAATATGTATTTTGGGCTTGGTTATCTTCTTTTCCTGTTCACTATAAAAAAAAGGTCTAATTTGTACTGCAGTGTCACAGTATTAGCGAGGTTGGAGGAGACATTGGAGATCATCAAGTCCAACCTGTAAACCAACACCAACCCATTGTCTAAACCATGGCACTAAATGCCTCATCCACCCTACTCTGAAACACCTCCAGGGATGACAACTAAGAGTGCAGCAAAGTTCTCATTTACCTGACAGCAGGTTCTGGCCATGATGGCATTACATATTTTAATTTTTTTTCATGAGGATGAAAATCTTCATCTTCAGTAAAACACAAGTGGCCAGACTTGGGCCATGAACAGGCACCTTCCTACCCCTAAAAGAAGACAGGATAAAATCCAGTTTTTAGGCTTCAATAGAATAGAAGCCTATTTTCCCCCAGTTCTTAGAGATCTTTTAAAATTAGGCATGTTTTCATTAAGACTTCGATGAGGGAACTTCTCTCATCACCTTGTTTTATAAAATCTAAGGATGTTTGGCACATACTAAGTGTGAATATCTAGGCATTTCTGTCACTGAGCTTTGGACCACCTTAACTTCATACAGTTCTCAGAATTTGGGGGGCCTTTTCTATTCAGTTTTCAAAACTGTTGTGATGAGGATACAGCAACATTCTTACCATCATCTCATTTTCTCAGCCCTACTGTGATGCACTGAAGACCAGCCAGGACAGGATTATTACAATTATTATTATTATTACCTTTTATGTCTTGAAGGGTTTTCTCAAGCCTGAGAGGTCTCCAGAAGCACTGAGACAGATTTTTGGTTGCCCTGAGTTGGACATTTGGCCCAGTCAGGGATCAAGCCCAAGATGGGTGATTTTTACACCACTGAAGTAGATTATCACAGAGAATATTATTCATGAGGACATTAATTGAGAAAATTTGGTATACAAAGGGTCTGATAGCCAATGCAGATTCACAACTGTAGATTCTATTTATAGCTTTAATCCAGTACCCAAATATTACAGCACAAAGAATTCAGAGGGGAAAAAGGCCTAAATGTGTGAGTCAGACATACTTCATAAACTTTTTAATATATCAATGTCTTTTGCTAATGGGTTTTTTAGAAATGCAGATCAGAAAATTAAATTTCTTATTTTAGACAAGGTATTATTTAGTTAGGAACCTGATGTTCATTTATTTCTGACTCTGTGCATTAAAGAAAAGAAAGAAATGTGGTTTTGTAAATATATGTGTGGACGCACAACAATGGGAGGATTGGGGAAGGAGAGGCTGGAGAGCAATGCCAGGAAAAGGACCTGGGGATGTTGGTCCATGGCCAGTTGGCCACGAGTCAGCAGTGCCCTGGCAGCCAGGAGGGACAACTGTGTCCTGGGGGCATCAGGGACAGCATCACTGGGCCAGGGAGGAGATTGTCCTGCTCTGCTCTGACCTGGGCAGCCTCACCTCCAAGATCGGGGAAGCTTGGGCACCACAATATGGGAAAGATATTGAGCCATTAGAGAGCGTCCAAAGGCGGGAATGAAGATGGTTCAGGGCCTTGAGGGGCAGCGTGTGAGGAGCGGCTGAGGGCACTTGGTGTGTTCAGCTGGAGAAGAGGAGACTGAGGGGAGATCTCATTGCAGTGACAACTTCCTGGGGAGGGGCAGAGGAGGGGCAGGGACTGGTCTCTGCTCTGGGGGGACTAGGGATAGGAACCAGGGAATGGCCTGAGTTGTGTCAGGGCAGGGTCACGTTGGATCTCAGGACAAGGTTCTTCTTCCCGCAGAGGGTGGTTGGGCACTGCCCAGGCTCCCCAGGGCAGTGGGCACAGCCCCAAGGCTGCCAGAGCTGCAGGAGGGTTGGGGTGATCCTATGGGACCCATGGGGTGACTCTTGGGGATGGGCCTGTGCAGGGCCAGGAGTTGGACTGGATGGTCCTGGTGGGTCCCTCCCAACTCAGCACATTCTGTGATTGCACATGTGTGTAGCATCTTTTCTCTCCATAGGCTGACAAGCAAGATAACGCCTACAAATATATTCCTCTAATGTATTCAACTTATAGGTTATTAATTTATTTTATTAGAAAACACGTTCAAAAAAATTCACTACATCTTATTAGAGACATGCATGGCTTGTAAACACATAATTTGACAGTAAAATATAACAGAGCCAAATAGCTTGTATTAATTATGTCTTTTAATTCCATTTCTGAACATCAGTTATTTTATGCAGGTTATGCTGTACAGTTAATTATTCCAAAATCTAAGAAATAATACCTTATCCTCACAATTTTTTTATTCTTTTTTCCCCTATTTTCCGATGTCTTGTTTAAAGAAATCATATCTGATTTGTTAGACTGCACTTGTGCAGGGAATATTCTTGACGTGTGCATTGGGTCCATCTCACATCAGTCTGTGAATAGCCCTGACTGTGCCCAAGAAGATTTAAAGGAGACTGATGTTCCTGTAATCTTGGCTGCTACCCCTCCTGTGCTGATGAACACCAGGCAGTCGTGCTTATCTAGCACAAAGATCTTTCTTCATTTAATGCCCACAGCTTGAGATAGTCAATCTTGCCCAGCATGCACCTCAAGTATTTCAGATTGTTATTTGTGATTTTAGTGTATGTCCCCTTACTATTCCAGGTACTATTAGCTGGTAGCTACACATCTGTCCATGCAAGGCCATAATCAAAGGCATTTTCACATCAGGATTTGCATAGCCACGTCACACAGACTCAGGAGATCAATCACTATCAACATCACACAAGTTTGGTATTGAGATATTTTATATAGAACAGCAAAATAATGACAAAATTATAAAACTTTAGCTACAAGTTACATAACATTGAACCAAGTGATATTCTATCACTGCATCACATCTATCTGCTACTGAAAAAAACACTAAGTGACTTAAATGACGGAGTAAAAAACTTATAAAGCAAAATATATTCACTCCAGTATTTACAGTCCACAAGATTATAATTCTTTAATATTGTTTTTATCAGAAGATAAAAATATAACAGGCTTTAGAGTTTGTCAGATGAGTCACAACTAAAAACATTCAGTGATTCACGCAATAATCAATCACAAGGCACAAAAACAATCTCAGTTATTAAACTTGTTAAAAAAAAAAAGAATGGCACCTCTTTACTATAAATCTGCCACAAGGTTTAAAATTTCATTGATCACTAAATACAATTTTTAAAAAATCCTCTGTGTTATATGGTATCATTTTGGTTGAGTCCAGGTAATTCTTTAAAGAGTATGGTGATTTTCATTTTCTTCATTTTCCAATAATATAAATGAAATATTGCACAAGATTTTTAGTTCCACACACAGGTAACTCCAGGGTTATAAATCCCAGTCAGAGATGTGATGCCTGAAAATCACAGGCTTTACCTTAGGAAGCTCAGGTGTATATTAATATTTATCTTTAATTTGCTTCTAGATAGATAATCTAAGAAGCAAAACACACCACCACTGTTACAGGGATAGTGTCAGAGCAAGAATCATGGAAACTAATGTAAACAATTCTTATTTTGACTTACACTTCAGATGGCTGTTTAATTTTTTATATTTCCCTATTTAAAATCCACAATTTCTTTCCCCACTGTATTTTATGACACCAGTGAGAAACACAGCTTTTTATAATGCATTTCTTTCGCTTGGTCATGTGATGCTTTTGGTTATTTATTCTGCTTATTTGGTGGTGTTTTTAACTTTTGGAGAAAAAACAGAAACCAACAAATCTTCTGTTGATTCCACAGGGTGGATGTTTTACTTTCATTTTTCAAAATCAAGAGGTAGATTAACACAGATGCTTAATGCATCAACCAATGTCAGGGTTTTTTCTGAGCGAAATATTGTGGGTGCTAAAACATCGTGAAAAACATGCTCAAACTGTGCTGCCACACTGTAAAATACAACTAGGAGAAAAACATATTCCATCTGCAAATCCAATGCACCATTCCCACTAATTTAATCAACAAAGGAAGAAAAACTACATATTTCTAAAAGAAAGGAATGTGAATTCCCACATGGACCAGGCCTCCTCAGTCTCTGTTCAGGCTGTACCACACAAAGCAATGCTTCACAGAGGCACTTCAGACAATTTAACACAGCTGAATGGCTCTTTCCTGGGAGTATTGGAAAAAATTACATATGTTCTGGATCTGCAGAGCACTTAATCCATGGAAAATGCTTTCATTTCCATAAGACCTAGTCAGAGAAAGCCTCATCTTTCTCCATTTTCCACTGCTGCAGTGTAGGAAGTTGCAAGGAGCCCTCACTAAACTGTTTAGCATCTAGATGAACTCATTTCCGTGGAAAGCAGTACCTGCAATGCTCTCCTGTGTTTGAACCTCTGAGAGGTTCTCTGTAGTTGCTTTCTGCTTTTAGGGGTGCATTTATTTCTCTGACTCTCCTTAGCTTTTCTAAGCATCTTCCTGGAAAGGGGTAGCATTTTGGAATAAAGTAGATACTCCTTTCCATTGTTGCCTGCTCGGTTTTCCACACGAGGCACTGAGACCTGTCTTGGGTGGACCAAGGTACTGGTCCCAAATCCAAGAGAGTATCCACAAGATGTTAAAATGAGCCAGCCCAGATTTTCCTTGGATTTTAAAAGTCAATTATTTCAATGTAGCCTCATCTAGACCTCTGCAAATACAAGCATGGATCTGGCAATGTGTGCTGGGAACCAGAACCCACCTGTGCCCTGGGCTGATCCCCCAGCGTGGGCACAGAGGAGGGGGGAATTCTGCTCCTCTGCCCCCTCAGGTGAGACCCCACCTGCAGAGCTGCTCCAGCCCTGGGGAACAGCACAGGAAGGACATGGAGCTGCTGGAGAGAGTCCAGAGGAGGCACCAGGATGATCAGAGGGATGGAGCAGCTCTGCTGTGAGGAAAAGCTTGAGAATTGGGATTGTTCAGCCTGGAGAAGAAAAGCTTTGGGGGGAACTAATTGTGGCCTTCCAGGACCTGAAGGAGCTACAAGGAAGGTGGAGAGAGACAATTTCCAAGGGTCTGGAGTGACAGGACAAGGGGGAATGGCTTCACACTGTCAGAGTTGGTTAGATGGGATATTAGGAAGAAATCCTTGGCTGTGAGGCTGGTGAGGCCCTGGCTCAGGTTGCCCAGAGAAGCTGTGGCTGCCCCATCCCTGGAAGTGTCCAAAACCAGGTTGGAGCATAGTGGATAATGGAAGCATAGAGCATAGTGGGATAGTGGAAGGTGTCCCTGCNTATAAATCTGCCACAAGGTTTAAAATTTCATTGATCACTAAATACAATTTTTAAAAAATCCTCTGTGTTATATGGTATCATTTTGGTTGAGTCCAGGTAATTCTTTAAAGAGTATGGTGATTTTCATTTTCTTCATTTTCCAATAATATAAATGAAATATTGCACAAGATTTTTAGTTCCACACACAGGTAACTCCAGGGTTATAAATCCCAGTCAGAGATGTGATGCCTGAAAATCACAGGCTTTACCTTAGGAAGCTCAGGTGTATATTAATATTTATCTTTAATTTGCTTCTAGATAGATAATCTAAGAAGCAAAACACACCACCACTGTTACAGGGATAGTGTCAGAGCAAGAATCATGGAAACTAATGTAAACAATTCTTATTTTGACTTACACTTCAGATGCCTGTTTAATTTTTTATATTTCCCTATTTAAAATCCACAATTTCTTTCCCCACTGTATTTTATGACACCAGTGAGAAACACAGCTTTTTATAATGCATTTCTTTCGCTTGGTCATGTGATGCTTTTGGTTATTTATTCTGCTTATTTGGTGGTGTTTTTAACTTTTGGAGAAAAAACAGAAACCAACAAATCTTCTGTTGATTCCACAGGGTGGATGTTTTACTTTCATTTTTCAAAATCAAGAGGTAGATTAACACAGATGCTTAATGCATCAACCAATGTCAGGGTTTTTTCTGAGCGAAATATTGTGGGTGCTAAAACATCGTGAAAAACATGCTCAAACTGTGCTGCCACACTGTAAAATACAACTAGGAGAAAAACATATTCCATCTGCAAATCCAATGCACCATTCCCACTAATTTAATCAACAAAGGAAGAAAAACTACATATTTCTAAAAGAAAGGAATGTGAATTCCCACATGGACCAGGCCTCCTCAGTCTCTGTTCAGGTTGTACCACACAAAGCAATGCTTCACAGAGGCACTTCAGACAATTTAACACAGCTGAATGGCTCTTTCCTGGGAGTATTGGAAAAAATTACATATGTTCTGGATCTGCAGAGCACTTAATCCATGGAAAATGCTTTCATTTCCATAAGACCTAGTCAGAGAAAGCCTCATCTTTCTCCATTTTCCACTGCTGCAGTGTAGGAAGTTGCAAGGAGCCCTCACTAAACTGTTTAGCATCTAGATGAACTCATTTCCGTGGAAAGCAGTACCTGCAATGCTCTCCTGTGTTTGAACCTCTGAGAGGTTCTCTGTAGTTGCTTTCTGCTTTTAGGGGTGCATTTATTTCTCTGACTCTCCTTAGCTTTTCTAAGCATCTTCCTGGAAAGGGGTAGCATTTTGGAATAAAGTAGATACTCCTTTCCATTGTTGCCTGCTCGGTTTTCCACACGAGGCACTGAGACCTGTCTTGGGTGGACCAAGGTACTGGTCCCAAATCCAAGAGAGTATCCACAAGATGTTAAAATGAGCCAGCCCAGATTTTCCTTGGATTTTAAAAGTCAATTATTTCAATGTAGCCTCATCTAGACCTCTGCAAATACAAGCATGGATCTGGCAATGTGTGCTGGGAACCAGAACCCACCTGTGCCCTGGGCTGATCTCCCAGCATGGGCACAGAGGAGGGGGGAATTCTGCTCCTCTGCCCCCTCAGGTGAGACCCCACCTGCAGAGCTGCTCCAGCCCTGGGGAACAGCACAGGAAGGACATGGAGCTGCTGGAGAGAGTCCAGAGGAGGCACCAGGATGATCAGAGGGATGGAGCAGCTCTGCTGTGAGGAAAAGCTTGAGAATTGGGATTGTTCAGCCTGGAGAAGAAAAGCTTTGGGGGGAACTAATTGTGGCCTTCCAGGACCTGAAGGAGCTACAAGGAAGGTGGAGAGAGACAATTTCCAAGGGTCTGGAGTGACAGGACAAGGGGGAATGGCTTCACACTGTCAGAGTTGGTTAGATGGGATATTAGGAAGAAATCCTTGGCTGTGAGGCTGGTGAGGCCCTGGCTCAGGTTGCCCAGAGAAGCTGTGGCTTCCCCATCCCTGGAAGTGTCCAAAACCAGGTTGGAGCATAGTGGATAATGGAAGCATAGAGCATAGTGGGATAGTGGAAGGTGTCCCTGCACATAGCAGTGGGTGGATCCCGTCCAACCCAAACCATTTTGTGATTCAATGATTTTGATTGTATCACACATAATGTACGCAGTGCTATATTACAAGCCTACCTTTTTTCTTTTGGGGGGGGTCTGATAATGCAGTTTGGCATTGTTTGGAAGATTTAATTGGACTGCATTGCTTGTGGTAGATTATCGTATTGACAAATTTTGATTCAGGAATACCAGAAACAGAGAATTTTAAGACAATATTAATAAATTAATAAATAACCCTTTTATATTCCTAAGACTTTTAATTGTAATTTTAAAATTAATAGTAGTGATGTTCATAAGTATCCAACAAAACCAAGATTAAAAAAATATGGTTTGTAAAGATGAGGAAGCAAGAGCCCATGATTCAGAAACTTTCCCACTTGTTACTTCAAGGAGCTAAAACATGAGGATGCCATGCCGGATCCTCTTCTCATGCCGTAAATCCCAAATAACACCTTTGGCTTACTTAGATTTTACATTGACTTCAGGAGAGTTACTTTGAGTTTGCATCACTGTAGGATCAGGATCAAACTGCTGAGAGGATATTAAAAGGAGATTAAACATGATCTTAAACAGCAATTGCCCAGGAGATCCAAGGATTTTCAATTTGCAAGATTTTACAACTGTCTGAGAGTTGGATAAATTTCAAATGTAGTTGCTGATAAGAGCATTTCCAGCTGGCAAAAGAACCTGTTTTAAGGACCTGGAAGTTGGCAGAGGAGCTGAATATTGTGGAAGAGCAAGCAAGGCAGAGAGCAAGTGGAAGGGAGCTCTGAAAGCATTTCTGAGAGCACAGGGATGTAACTGGACTCATTTGACTCCAGATATTAGACATGTTTATGCTCTTCCTCTGGTCAGTCATTCAGTAAAACCTAGTTTAGGCTTAAAGCACAGATATGTGTATTTAATATCAAGGTCTACACTTGGCTACCAAACTCTTGTTCATGGCAGATTTATTGAATTCAACTTTTCAATACCTCAATTTGATTTATTTTGCTTTTTCTCAGGCACAGGACTAATATTCAGCATTTCTTTGTCTGAGTGTTGGTGCCTCTTCTCACTTTCCTTCATTCATTAAACAGTATTTCTACACAACTTAATGGAAAAGCTTATTTTTGTCTGGTTTTGTCTTGTTTTGTCTGTGGTCTTGGATTTTGGGGCTGTTATTTGCAGGACTCCCGCAGAACACAAACTAGATGAACGTAACAATCTGACCTGCAATTCTTGAAACAGAGGATGACTTACATTTAATTCAAATTAATATCTCATCTGACATAAGAGGACACAATATCCACCTTCTGATACTCTGAAAGTCATAGGATCCATTGATAAATTTTCCTGAAGAAATGAGAATGCCAAAGAAAGGATAAACAACAAATGAATTCTAGTTTGGTAAGAGATACCAAGAAGAGGTTAATGCTACAAGCCACGTGTGCAATTTTGAGTATTGCGTGTCCCTTTAATTTGCTTGGACACACATGTCCAGGTTGAGGAGTCACAAAGTTGGGCAGATCTACAGATGCTTTTTGAGCACAATTAAAATTGTTCTGACCAACAAAGAATTGAATGAAACACGCACAAAGCAGACATACAAATTTTTTTGTACCTTTAACCCTGGAAATCAAGCACTGTAAATCATCCTCTTCAGGGATATGCTGTAGCAGCTAAACTATGCAGATTTCAAAGATACCAAGAGAATAATTTAAAATAATCTAAACTACATACAGGCTTTATATATTAAACATGAAACATTATATAATGGGCTAATTTGAAGAACTCTTTAAATTCTGCTTTAAATTTGGCTGACGAAAATCCTTAAAGGAAATTTCTTCTCTAATTCAAAGTGATTTTTTATTGTTTGGGTGATAAGATGGAACAACGATCTAGTTCACATTTTATGTAATTATGTAGGACTTTTTTCTGAAATAAAATGGAACTGAAATGCACATACAAGTAAAATAGTTTAATTTTATTGCCCAGAGCAATTACAGCCTGAAATCAGACATAAAGACTGTTACAAAAGTATAAAAGAAATTATTCAAATATCAATACCACTTCATTCCCTAGAAACAAATCTGCCACTAGGAAATACCAATTGGTATTTTTCATTAATAATAATAAAAATCCCACCAAGTGTATACCAGATACTGAAGCACGTCCCACATGACATTCCTGAGCAGTTCATTAAATAAAATTATTTCTACATCACTTGTAGTTACATCCATGGCCTCCATGCATTTCATCTCTCTGTCTCAAATCAAAAGAGCCCTTGTGGCATTCAATTCCTCACCTTTCAAAGCATTTGGCTCTTCAGCTTTTCCAATTAAAACCCCAATTAAGAGCAAGAATATTTCCTTTCAGCACAAAATATTCAGTGCCTTGTATAATCTGGGCCTGAATTTGCATGTCTTTTTATCAGCTATAGTTCAGGATGTTCATTTCCATATTAGATTTATTTGAAGATTTATTTGTCACAAGTCAAAATATTAAACTGGTTTTAACAACAGATTATTGGGAACTTGATATTAAATCCAGTGTGCAGATTTGACTCAGGGGAATGCAGAAGGGAAAGATTTAGAAAAGTCAAAATATTGTTTTCATATATTTTAAATGTGTGAAAACATAACTTACAAATGTACTGTGTACGTGAAATGTAGATAAAATAATTTTTTATAAGTTCTTTTAGCAGAATACAGAATGTAGTTCAATTGTAAATACATACTGGGAGTTTCATTTCAAGCAGAAAAAATGTTTAAATTCAGCTAACACAAACAACCAGTTCTCAGTTTAAATAAGGTTTATGAGAACACCTATGAGTGTTTGTATCAAGTAATATGATAAGGACATGCACAGAAATATTCTGCTGAACTTTCAAATTATGAAGTTCACTAGTTTGATATTAAAGTGCTTCAATGACTTTGTTCTCTGAGATTTTATGGATGGGTTCTCATGCTGATGAGATATATACTGATGAAACAAATATATTTTTATGATTTACACATTCTCAGACAAAAAGAGAATAGCTTGTTTTTACCTATCTCTATAAATATCAGGCAATAAAATGCAAAAAGGCAGCAGTTAAAATGTGTAAAAACAAACATTTATAATGATATAATCAAGTCTGAGCAAAAATGTCAATCTATTCATGGTGCAGATTACGTGACATCTGAAGATTGATGAAGATGGTAAAGTGAAGTTCTATTAAAAGCAGTGCCATGTACAAGATAACGAGGTCATCAAACCATCACTCTCTGGATGGAATGAATAGGAAAGCCTCACTGAGGGTCAAAATACTGTATTGCAATCAAAGTCCTTGAAAGCACATATTTGAGAACCTGAACACTCAAATGACAAAGGGTGAGGATGATTCGATCCGTTGTTACATAGCTGGAAAATTATGGAAGTGCATAAAAGTAAGAGGAAAATTTGTGTATTAAGTGTTATTCACAACTACATAACATAGCTCTTCCAAGGAAAATAAAAGCATTGTATTGGTTTGTAATATACATGAGCTGTACTCAGAAAAGAAGTAAATATTTGATAGATAGACCTTCCCCCTGATGACAGAAATAGGCAAAACCCAGGTGTCCCTGCCCCTGGCAGCAGGCGGAACTGAATGAGCTTTAAGGTCCCTTCCAACCCCACCCATTCTGTTATTCTATGACTCTGAGAGTTACATGCATCTTCTTCATAAAGATGAAGAATTTTTTTCTGAAGAAAGAAGTGTTTTCAATGTATTTGTTTAAATATTTTGAATTTTTAGAAGCAGAAGGAGAAAGAAAACTTCCAAATCTAAGCAGATTCTCACCTATGTTGTTCTACAGAAAGGTGTTCTACCTCAAGGAAAGAATAACTAATTTAAATTCAATTTTGTCTAATGAATCTATGGACTTGCCAATACATTAAAAATCTATACACAACAATCAAAACACCATAACTGCAATAAATATAAATGCTAAAAATTGGCCTCCAGAACAAGGCAATTATAATGAGAGCTGTCATTCATCCCCTTCACAAGGGTGTCTGAGAATGTTTCATTATGTTTGTAAAGCACTTTGAAATCCTGAGATGAAAGATGCCAAAGGCATGCAAAGTATTATCATCCCAACACAAAGCAGTGTTATCATTGTCATCAAACACAGCGCCTCAGGAAAGGGCACTTTTCCGCATGGATTCAGTGATGATTTTAATGGCTCACTTCACAGATTCACAGATTCACAGAATATTATGAGTTGGAAGGGACCCACAAGGATCATCTAGTCCAACTCACCATCTAGCACCCGTACAGATCCGAAAGCACATCCCAGAGCGGTAACACAAACCTAGTTCCCTCACAGTCTAGCAGGCCACTCCGAGCCGGAAGGGACCCAGGATCATCCATCCCTACACCCCCCAGCTAGACCATGTCACTAAGCTCCTCATCGAGTCTTCGCTTAAACACCTCCAGGGACGGCGACTCCACCACCTCCCTGGGCAGTCCATTCCAACTTATTCCAGAGTGAAGCTTCTGTGACTCTCAGACCCAAAACTGGATGCAGGAGTGAAACTATCCGGATATAGAAACATACTCTTGCACTTGTAGCCCCAAGATGTCATTGATATACAAAGAATTGCATCTGAATTGCAGCTGGGGATGGTGCAGGCACACGGATCCAGTGTCTGACAATTCGGTCTCCACAAGCAACAGCTGCAGCTCCAGAGCTCCTCTCCTTCAGGACTCTGGGCACAGTCATTGTCTCTTCTGAGCTCATGCAACTGCTTTTCTAGAGACTATTGCACAGAAAGTGCCAAAGTAAAAATATGTGAGACGCACAAAATAGGGAAATTACAGATTTTTAAAAATTAGGTTTTTTCCTCTGCGTATTGATATACCTCCAAACACAGCAAGCAGTTTACCTTCACAGATACACTGAATAACTGCAGAATTTCTTCAGTATGAGCTAAAAATTGGGAAGTTTTTTGTCATTCTAGGCAGCAACACAGACTTACTGTGAGATCTGTGTCACTAATATAGCAAGTAGTTTAACTTCACAGATACACTGGATACATCTGAAATGTCTTCTGCAGTAGCTGAAAATTGAAGACTTTTTTTGCCATTCTAGGCAGCAACACAGAGATTTGCATCATTGAAATAAGAGGGTTGTGTTATTGAAAGAGAAATTCTGCTTCCATGTGTCAACACCAACTCCTCCATGGGATACAGCAGCAGAATTCCTCCAGTCAGCAGCTGCATGTGCAAAGGAATTTGTGGGAGGCCTTGGAGGTGTCCCCACCAGCACAAGCTCTGACAAACTCTTTGCCCAGCAGACTTGAGCCACTGAACTTGTGCTTTTTGTTTCCTGCTGATTAAGTATTAATGACTCTGTACCAGGTTCAACTGTACCATGCTGGTAATCTGTCACTTTTACTGTTATCTATACGTAAACTAATGCCATCAATGTTTAAAAGGTTACATTTTTTACTGATCTTAAACCAGGATCTGACAGGTGTTACTTTCTTCCCATAGAAATAGCTGAATAGCACTGAAATTAAATTCCTGCTCTGGTTCATAAGAATATTCAGTAAGTGAATACATTTATAAATCATAATTAAGTACCTCTTTGTCTCTTGTTTCTCTCTTGAATTGTTTTGCATTTGTTTGTTACAGTTTGGGGGCAGAGAGAATTTTATCTGTTAAAGATTTTTGATGTCTCCTGGACAAAAAGTAACTTTTATTGATTGCACCTGAAAACATTTGTTCTGCTTGGGGAGGATCAAGCTCTCATTGTCTTTCTCCAGTTAAAGTTAATCCAGTCTGGATTTCAGCAGTGCTGACCAGTCACATACTGGGCCTCTCTCAATTTATACCCACAGTTCTTAAATTCTGGTGTTAACTCACAAAACTCTTCTGAAGTCCATGGAGCTGTGCCAGTTATCATGCCCAGAATATTCTGCCCATTATTTCTGACATCATACAATTACAGAACAGCTCTACCAGACTCCTTGTTTAAATCAAGAAACAGTTTATTTAAATCAAGTGTGTTGTATTGTACAACACTTTAGAAAAGGCTTAAAAAGTCAAGGGAGTACAAAGAGTGGATTACTCTATTACTTACAATATGGGGGTGGAATAGCTTCATTTTTATGTAGATTCCTCTAAGGAATGACAGGTTCATTTTGCCTTGATAATGTTCAAGGTGGCAGTAATTCCTTGTGGAAACAACATCTCAGATCTAAAGAAAAGGCTTCGATTAGAGTATACTAGAAGATATCATGTTTGTTACTTTTGATAGAATAATAGATTAGTTTAGGAGCAGTTTCCTTTTGCATTTTTCTGATGGCTTGGAAAATAATTATTGGTGTTCTCAGCTCTTACCACAGAATGGTTTGGGGTAATTAAGGGAATGAAAGCCATGTAGAAAGGGTGAGGAGCAGATGACACTGCTCTTCATCCTGACCCTGCCCAGCCACCAGAGCAAATTGGACATAGATGCTCATCATTCAGAGGAATGATTAGCATAGTGCTAATCCTGTCTGCTAAATGGAGATCACAGGGCTAAATCCTGCAGACTGAGGAAATCAAGGATTTTCTTCCAGGGTCGTCCAGTATCACATCTCCACACCACAGACAGGCATCTGTCTGCCAGGGTCTGGCCTTGACCTCTTTGCTTTCTGAAGTCTCTTGTTACAGCAAAGCATCAGGATAAAGCTTTCTGAAGCATCATTTCCAAAGAGAATACAAATATTTAAACACTTGTAAAATCAATCCATGCTCTGCATTCCTCAATCCAGGACAAATAAGGGAACAGATAAATCAAAGGATATGCTGAGCTGGAAGGACCCACCAGGACCATCCAGTCTAACTCCTGGGCCTGCACAGGCCCATCCCCAAGAGTCACCCCGTGGGCCCCAGAGGATCATCCCAACCCTCCTGCAGCTCTGGCAGCCTTGGGGCTGTGCCCACTGCCGGCAGTGCCCAACCACCCTCTGCGGGAAGAACCTTGTCCTGAGATCCAACCTGCCCCTGCCCTGACACAACTCAGGCCATTCCCTGGCTCCTGTCCCTCCCCACAGAACAGAGATCAGGGCTGGTGCCTCACATCTCCCCACCTGCAGCCATACAAACCCTGCTCCCTACCCAGAGTACACAGCACACGGGATGTGCTCAACAGCTCAGGAGCCAGAGGGGATCCAAATACCCCTTTTGGGAAGCTCTGCCTGAGGTACCAACTGAACAACTGCTTGTACTTCCCATTTACTTAGGAGATGATAAACTCCAGGACATCCATTTCTTCTTGGCTTACAGAATACCAGATCTTTGTGGAAAGGCCACAGAGGACGCAGGCAAAATAATGTTGCTAGAAGCGCCGCTTTCTCTCCCTGACTACTTATTTGGATCATTCCTCTGATTCAGAACACAATTTCTCTTCTCACGCTGCTATTTCTCAAGTCACCACTCAACTCATTTGCATTTTTGCCACTGGCAAAGAAAAATATTCTGTTTCTTTACATGTTGATCTTTGTCCCTCTCCAGTTCACAGCATGATTATAAAATATTAAGTGTTGATCCCCCAATAAAACTTAGAGACATCTGAAATATTGTCCTGGAAACTCAAGAAAACACTATAAAGTGAAGTGGAATGTATAGAAGAAACTGCATATTGTTGATTCTATACAAAGTATAGACTGCCTGAAAAAATCCAGTATGAAAGTAACATTGGAGTGACCTACAAAAATCATCAACACTTGATGTTTGAATCACAAGTTAGAAAAAAACCTAGGCAAGACATCAAATGCAGTAGAAAACAGTAGAGGATAATAGCTACAAGGCAATGCACAAAGGTGAAAGAAGAGAGGTATTACAAAAATCCTGAAATATAAGGTGCTAATTGCCATTCATCTTAAAAGTAGGCAATTTTCCAAGGTACTGTAACTAGCCAGAGTCTTCCTCTTAATATGGAAGAATATTTCAGACAGAAAACTTCAAATACAAAGCAAGAAAAAGCCCAACCCAAATCTCAAGGATGAAAAAAATCACCACAGAATATTGTAAGTAAATTGCACTAAAACAAATTGGATTTGTAAAAGCAAACCATGAGATCCTAGTTCAGTCTTTAAGCATTACCCCAGCCTCTACCAGTAATGACTTAGTGAGGAGGTCAACATGATTATTTGTATCATTTAGCACAAACATCTACAGATACACAAAATATTTTTCCATGAGTCTCTGGGTCTGTTTCATTATGATGCCTGTCATGGTTGAGCTTCAACTACCACTTTAAACCAGAAAATGTTGCTTTTAAATAAGCTTTTCTATTTACTGTTAAGCAAACACATTAGGATGCCCTTTCTTCTGGATTTTTAGGTATCCTGTTCACTTAGTCAACAGAAATTTGCAGGAAAATACACTCAACTGTACAGGTTCCAGTCATGAAAATATGGAAAATATGGAAGCCTTGGAGCTCCTTCTATATCCTTAGGGCATTAATTGACTGGCTGAAATTGCTTCTTAATCTCAAAAAACACTGTCTGGAGTTCTTTCCTGATTTTTCCTTAGGGATTTTGGGAGGATCTTGTATTCTGCACTTCACTCCTCAATGCTCTTCACGGTGTTCATAGACTCCGGTATGCTCTGACAGGAGATCTGGCTCTGTTTTCCTCCACTGATGCTTTGAATGTGGCAAGATTTCGACTAAGATAATGTTTAAAGTAAAACAGACCAGTACAATTAATGATCTACATTAATAAAACACAGAATCATGTCTGTGCTTTTTTCCTCTACATAGCGAATAAAAATAATGTGGTATGGAATGCAGAAAGACAAACAATCTCCTTCTATCATTTTTTATTAATAAGTGCTTCACAGGATTTTGAGATAAATTCTTACACATCAGTTACTCCTCCTGTTGAGCTGCTTGAGAGGGTCCAGAGAAAGGCGANCCTTCCACTGCCCAAAAGGTGAACACCACGCTCTGTCTTGCCTTTCATGATCTCCATGCAATCTTCCTCTTTCAGGGATGCTGAAGGAATTTGTCTTCATCTTGAAATATCAATTCCACCTGAGCTGAAATATTTATTCCAGTTTTTGTAATTTATCCAGGATTGGAGAATTCCATTTTTCCTCAATCCTTTTTGTACAGGCTATGCCAGGACCTGAATTACACACAGCCTATGGTACTGGGAAAGCTGTGCCATAACCAATTTCCTCCTCTGAGTTCTGTTGTATAAAATCATTTTTTAGTATGAGAATAAACAGCCCCACATGCTCCACAAGTCCTGATTAAAACCTTCTATATCATCCTGATGGTTTGTAGTCATAAAAGTGTTACAGATTCCCTGGAGGAAGCCAAAAAAATCCTGAAACTTTGACAGCACTAAGGGATTTATATGGACTAAAATATCCACCAGGACACACTAAAACACCCAGTGATGTTTGGTTTAGACAAAAATCTCCTGTTACTCTTAACCCCATCTGTGAGTATTGACTTGCTCACTATGATGTTGCAGTATTGACTAACCCAACCCAAAAACATCCATATGCTACACGTCCTGGACTATAGCTGGACTAACAGTGCTTCCATTTAGAAACACTCACTGGGGAAAACAGCCATGGAAATGCTATGAAAAAATATCACACTTCTCCTATTTGATGAGAATTTTGTTATGCCTTGACTGAAGAATACAACACAAATAAATTGGATTCTGCATTGTAGATGCAGAACTGTCTGGCTGTGAGGAGAGAGAAAAAGCTGCTGCAGTAGCAGGAGATAATTATGGACAATGACAGGACATCTCCTAAAGTCTCCTGGGAAAAAGAATAATTGATCCAGGCTATCAATAATTCCACTCTATCTTTGTGTCTCTGCTTCTTCTTTTTCTTCTCTCTTTCTACTTTACTACTCCTCTTATGTAACCAGTAAAGTCACCACTGAGCAGCAGTGATAATTTCATAGTGTGGTCTATAATTTTCTTGGTTTTGCAGGTTTTCTTCGTTTCGACATCACTTTCTTAATGTTTCCAGTATAATAAGGATTTATTTTCTGCTACTTGAAGTTCTTTTGATTGTTATTATTACTGCTACTCTACTTACTATTTCCCAAAATTTGAAGAAAAGCTTCATTTCCAGGCGCTAAGACCCTTAATTCCGTCTTCCTGTCAATGAGTTATTTTGTATTTGCGCAGAACTCCAGACCTGGTTGCATGAGAGTAGCTCTTCAGTCTATTGTATCCTTCAAAATATAAATAAGAATTACTTAGAAGTCCTTGGATTCTCACTTTTAACATGGGAGGAAGGTACTAGAACACTGGTGCTGATGCAGCCCTGACAACAAGGGGAACAGGTACAAGCTTCAATTAAAAAATAACACACCTACATTTCAGTTTTGTTGTAATTTTGGATATCTTTTTATATTACCTATTACCAGGGACTTTTATGATTTCAGCTCTGTGGAGTATAAACATCATCTCAACAGAATTAATAAGTATTATGGCTCCTAAGAAAGTACTTGCAAACATGCTGGAAAGCATTAAAGATATTAACATTAACATTTAAAACAAGCTGCATAAAAATGAAACGGTGAAATTAAATAAGAACCTTTCTGCTGGCTCTTCATTTCAAGGAAACGCAGGAATTTTACCCACAGAAATGCTATTAGGAAATTAATTTCGGCTGACTGTGCACGCTGAAAGTGGCGTGTGCTCCAGAAGATGAAACAGCACAGAAAGGTGACTTAGGAAACTTTATTCTAAGCAGATCTCCTGCACAAAGACAGGGAAATACACAAGCAAGACCAGGATTCAAGGGTTTGATTTGTAGCTTGAACTGCACCAACAAACTGTTACCTCATCTCAGGAATGTTGCAGAGACAATATTAATGTTCCTCACCGATGAACGTTGTGAATGTTCTACAGGAGTCAAAGGCCATTCACCCTGAAAAAAAATGCTCCAGTGAAAAGTTTAAATTACATCTTTTATGGGAAATATCCCACTTCGAATTTTTTAAATCCAAAACCTAATTGTTTCTTAACAAAAGAAGATACCAGGATGCATTCAAGGTAAGTTTCTAGAATTAATAAAACTAGGATTTAAGCGCTGTCTGCAGAAAGTGCTAAAATGTGGCTCGCCAGGATTAGTTAATGTGGCATAAATGTAGATGGAAGAGATAAAACAAATAATTTTGGAAAAAAACCCACACTAAAACAAAACAACAAAAGAAACCAACAAACCACCACCAAAACAACAAATCTAATTTTGAAATACCTGGTAAAGATCTTGGTATAGCAGAAAAATGCATCAAACGATGTGTGTATCCCTTTGACTCTAGTTTTTATGACTGGAAAACCACCAGAAAGCATTAGGAAAGGGACAATATTCCCAGCATAAATCTACTGAATGAGCAATCATCAATACTATTTTCATGTTTAAAAAGTTGTGCTTTCACAACATATTCAGCCTTTTTGTAGCTCTCCATCCAAGCACAAGCTGAAAGAATATCAATACAAATGTGTTCTAGATTAAAATTGCACATAATGAAGAAAGAATTCCAGTCAAAATAAAGCAAATCTCACGTTACTTTCTTGGGTTCAAGAATCAGATACAGTTTCCCCTTTTTTTAACTTATGAATTTGAAAAATGTTTCCTCGTTAGGATATAATCACAAACATGTGTTAGAAAGATCTAAACTGATGATACTCTCACAAAGCACAGATTTTCCAGAGGCAGGAATTCTGATTTTGTAATGTATGTACATAATTGCAACTCCGAAGGTGAAAGCATAGATTGCTACAGGCACCTGCACTCAATTCACTTTAAAAAGCAATAGAACAGCTCTAAAATTCCATATTTAACCCCCAAAAGGTAGAAGTCATAACCCTGCAGAGAAAAAAATGTCTTTAATATATGTCTAAGCAGCTAAATAATTTTTAATATCTTGTTTGAAAAAACCCAGGGAAATAAAAAGCCAAAGACACAAAATCTCCGTTGGGTCTCTGGCTCTAAGACTCTTGGCTTTTAAAGTTTAATTTACATGTTTTTCACCAATAAGCTAATTTGTTGCTCTATTTAAAAGTCAGTAAGTGGGTAGAACATTAAATCAGCTCTGATATTTTTAGGAAGTTTTGATTTTGCAAGTTTTCCAAGAAAGCTCCATGGCAGACATAGGTGGGAGAAATTGTGTTCCACATCGTACCTGGAATACGAGTGGAACAGGCAAAATAATGTCACATAAGCAAAAGAGGGATGAGAAATGAGGGAACTAAAGTATCTCAGCTCATTTCTGTTCATATCCACCCACATTCCTCTCATGAAACCATATTCTGTGGCCCAATATCAGCATTCAGGAGCTCCTTGGGAGAGCTGCAATCAAGCACAAAGGTGTGCAAGCCCTTGTTTTCTAGCACACAAATTTCCTCCAATTTTCTCTCCAAGTTCTTCCCTGTGACATAAAAAAGTCACATCCTGGACAGCCTTCTCCTGCTTTCCAGCATGCATTAATTATAAATAGTTAATTCATATTAACAAATTAATAAATAATTTTATTCTCCCCGTATTCTTTCTTTCAAAGCAAACTTGGGTTTCATAAACAAGTAATGCAGAAGTGAAGTGAAAATATGGATAGCGGGAAAGTTGGATTTAACTAACTCCACTGAGGACAGGATTTTCCACCCTTCAGTTTTTTCAGGGATGTGTTTTTGTGCTGTGTCTCATCCACAATCATGAATTGGGTAAAGCTTAAAAAGAGAAAAAAAAAAAAAAAAAAAAAGACTTCAAAGGGGTTGATGTTAAGAAGGCTGATACTTTGTCTTTCTCCTTGGCCTAAATATTTCTGGGAATTTTCTGGGCAAAGATAAGATTCTGTTCTGGTGCAATTGGAAGTCAGGAGACCTGAGCTGGTTTCCTCCAGCAGAAGATGTGCCCTTATAAGACAAACTTGAAAAGTCACATAAAAAGGAATAGAGGCTGAAGGATGAACACAATTCCAAGTGTACAATACACTGATTTAAAAACAAACAACAGTTCTATTGGAAATTGGCAGCATTCCCAATAATAATATTTAAAGAAGCAAAGACAGAATACTATACACACAGGCATAGTCCAACTATTTTTAACTGACACATTACTGTATACTTGATGAGAAAAGTTCAACGAGATTTGTCAAATAACTCAAGATCTGGCTATTCAAATCCTCACTGCAGAGAACAATTGCCTCCATTTTCAAGGGCTCACTTTCTGTATTTCATTAAAAAATGTGCCGAGAAGCTCCAGTCTCAGGGCTCCCATCTTGATACCAGCAGGAACATCACATACATTTCCTTGCATGACTTCTTGTGACAAAAAAAGGGTTTAAATAACTGATGTAACTATGACTTTACACAGGCTGTGGACAAGCTGGTTCCTGCCTGCCCAGCTTCAGACATTTTGCTCTTCAGGGAGCAAATTATGCTTTCTCTAGAACAAACCATCTCTGGTGAAAACTCTCTGCAAGAGTGATCCAGGATCTTGAAGCTGTCTGGGAAGCTGCTAAAGACTCAGAACAGCATGTCCCCAAGAATTCTTCCAGCACAAGACCTCTTAGATTTAACTGCTTGACACCCAACTCGGCCATAATCGGAGATTTTTAGGCCAACACAGGTTTATAAAAGGTCTGGCTGATACATAAAGACATCCAAGAGTTACGGCTCCATGTTGGGCTTTTCAAAGATTTCTTTATCAGCAAATAACAAAGTGAAGCCCCTCAGAACAGACCCGGGGATGAGATTAGATATGTTTTTAGGTCGCAAGCTAAAAGCTCCCTAATGCTTACAGGCATTCCTTGTCTAGGAATGTTTGTTAATTTGAACTCCCCTCCCTTGCTGTGTTTCTTTAATCTCCCAACCAGCTGTCTCCCATAAAAAGATATTTCTGTTTTTAGTTACAAATCTGTTTAGAGATAAAACTTGCTCATAAATACACAACTGCATCCATGGTCTTTTTTTTTTTTTTCCTGACAGCAGAAAGCCAACTCCAGATGAAAAATATTGAACTTTTTTTTAGGAACAGAACATGTTTCCTACTTGCTCCAAGTGTGGTGCACATGTTATGGATGCTCTGGGTTTTAGGTCTGGCATGACACTGTTAAAGAACTCATTGAAACAGCCAGTTTTGTCATCTTTTCAGAGAGATGGGATAAATGGAAGCTCTCTCAGAGACTGGTAGCATTTCTACCTGCTGAAACATGTGAATAGGACTCAATATAAACAGCAAATAGCCTCCCCCAAGCCCCAAACTTTTGCGTTCCTAATAAAAGCAAACACAGGTACTTTCTAACTTGTCTTCCCTTCCTTTCATTTCTAGGTATTAGCTAAATAAACTGCATCTATTTCTTAATTTATATTCATTACAGATACATTAATCCAGAGTTCAGCATTTCTGGGAACAATATCTTTGACTACAATTGAAGACTGGGAGCCAGAACCTCTAGTTAAAACACACACAATTAGATGTTTTTTCAGCATTTTCACTAGAAAGTGCTAAGAATTCTTTACCTCTGCCCATACCACATTCCTCTTAAAGCAACCTCTATATTCTGAATATTTCTGATTTCCACAAGCTATTTAATCAGAGATAAATAGAAAAACCTCTCCCAATAATTCAAGGTAAGTGTAAAAAATAGAATTCTGATGCTGAATTTTATTGCTGCTGAAAGTGATACCAAGTAACATTCTGTAAAATGCTTCTACCCATCATCTTTTATACAGGAAAACATATAATGCCCCAAACCTCTCATTCCTCCATTGGTCATCTGCTAATTGAGGTTCTGGAAGTGCATCTTGCAGTATTACTTCAAAATTTAGCCACAGATATTTCCGTATCTAAAATATTCTAGTGTTACCCAGCATATCTTAATTATTAAAATAGTTTCAAATGTATTTCCATTAATATTTACTTTACTCTTGCTGCAGTTCAGCACACAGTTCTGTAGAAAACTGATTAAAAATATAGTTGCATGAAATATATGAAAATTAAATTCTCCTAGTCTTAAAATATCAAGATTTTGTGGACAATGTGCCAAAACTTTGCTGTAGTGTAGAGCATAAATATTTAGAATTGAGTTCATATATTAGTAGTTAAATGCTGTGGGATGTATTCATTCTCCCAAGTGAATTCCCGTCTGAAGACACTCTGCAGTCTGTCAGTTATTCCATGAAGTTATTTTATCTAAACTCTTCCATAGGAGGCCTGTGTCATTTAGATCCTGAAGAAATATGTGCCATATAAATATCTGGGATTGATCAAAGTGAGTGACAGGAATGAGAAGGAATCGGAAAACTGCTTCAAGGTGAAAAAACACACAGAAACGGCCCTTGACTTCTGCCAGAGCCTGTTCATCACTTGTTCTGACCCAGCTGGGCTTCCGCTTGTTTCTGTGCAACGGGAACACAGCTCTGAGGGTCAGAGTTGGGAATGAGGAGCTTTGGATCTGGAGATGTAAAATCAACTGAATCATATAATGACAGAATGGGTTGAGCTGGAAGAGAACTTAAAGACTATCCAGTTCCAGCCCCTGCCATGGGCAGGGACACCTTCCACTATCCCAGGTGGCTCCAAGCCCCGTCCAACCTGGCCTTGGACACTTCCAGGGATGGGGCAGCCACAGCTTCTCTGGGAAACCTGAGCCAGGGCCTCACCACCCTCACAGGGAAGAATTTCTTCCCGATGTCTCACCTAAATTACACCTTGTCAGAACAGATTCCCTCGTTCTCTTGTCACTACAGTTCAGATGAAGAATCCCTTCCCAGCTTCCTGGCACACTCCTTCTGGAAGGCGCTGTAAGGTCTCTGCACAACTTTCTCTTCTCCAGACTAAACAGCCCCAACTTTCCAGAGCTGAATTTCAGTAACTGACCTTCAGTAATTTCAAAGGAAGTGACACCACCACCCCTGTGGCCATGCTGTGCTCACACTAAGCCAGATCAGAACCCTCTGTGTGCAACTGCAACAAAATGACCCAGTCCAGAACCAACCCTTTAATTAAAAACACAAACCCTCACAAAATGAAGACTTATCCAGAATTAATTTTCAAAGTAATGATAAAAATAGTAAGTAACAACACGAAACTCCTAAGTGTCCCATCTACAAATTAATTAAAGAACTTGTTACAGGGAGAATAAATATCACACACAGGCCTGTGTGGCGCAGCTGAAAAATGATCTGACAAACATGATGCCTCCAGAGGAATAGGCAGGCAGTTAAACCAGACAGGTTAATACCCTGCTTACATCCACAAGACACTCACACTGCTCCCTTGTAACTGCTGAGACTTGAGACTAAAAGCTTTACCCAATAAAAACCATTAAACCCAGGCAATAAAACAATGTCAGCCACAACACACCACATGACTATGGATCAATATATGATATTTCCTTTAGAAATCATGTCACAAGGTTTTCTGTCTGAAAATATTTTTTCCTGCTTTAAAAATGCAAAAGAAAAAAAAACCAAAGAAAACTTGGTCAGGCCTGCATTTAAAGAACCCAAACCAGCAAATAGAGGAGATTCGTGGTGAAAACACTTCCAAAATTATAACAATGAAACATGGAAAACTGTGGTGTGGGGTGGACATGGATAAATCTTTGTAGGGCCAGTGAATTCATATATTCATCCACTGGCACACTTGGTCTTTAAGAAGGCATATATATATATATATATATAAAAGATAACAATCTACCAGATATTCTATAAAGCTTCTTCAACTTTTACCTACCATATAATAGGAAGATTAATATTAATGAGAGTTGATTAATACTAAGGAAAATAATTCCTTTCCAGGATTCAGGTGTTACATAAACAGAATCACAAGGCCAGTACCATCCTACACCCAGGAAGGCAAAACCACCTTGCCATGAAGAACAATTCAGGAATTATGTGTAGCCTTTTGTGCTTCCAGCACATGCAGCCAGAGATTTCTGTGCAGTGAACTCCTCCACACCTATGAACATTCATCAGACAGGGTTTTTTTATACCTCGCCAGATCTTCATCACTGTGGTGACTGACATGTTTTCCAACACATTATTTAACATATTCATATCATATTCTTTATATATATGTACTACTTAAGTATCAGGCAATATCCTGCAACAGAGTAGAGAGAGCTCAAGAGAAAAGTCAAAGAAGATTAAATAAAGACTTATTTCTTGTCCATTTTCTATCAAACCCCCTCCCTTCCCCATTTGCAACATTTGTAAAGCCTCCTAACTGGGCTCTGCATTCAAAGAAAGCTGAGGCTGAACTTGCCACCCAAATCCTCTGTTCCAAACCTCAGGAATGTTTCTGAGCCAGCTTCCCACCTCTGCCAGGTGACTCCGGTGTGTGCAGGTGAAAAGCACATTGCCTTTGAGCTCCTGAGCGTCTCTGCTGCTCATCTCCCTCTTCTGGGACAGGACACGAGCTGTGCTTGCCTTGAAGTTGTTGCAAAGCTTCACTTATAAAGTCTGACAGAGATGGAAAGACAAAGCAGATCCCTGGATGCTCCAGACCCACGATTTTCCAGTTCTACAGTCCTTCCTGTCCATGTTATTGCTAAAGGTGGGGGGGTGTTATATCTACACAGTCAGTCCATTTATCTTACCCAAACACTTGAGCCCAGCCTGGCAACACCACATTTTGCTTCTTTATGAAAAAGAACACACACAAAAGGATATAAAACCATGATGAAACCTTAATTCTTAACTGAATGACCCCTTTGACATCAAATTACTCAGATATTTCAATTCCTTGTGCCTTAACAGGGTAGCAGCTTTATCTTTCTCAATGTTAAAGGCCTTGGGAAGTGAGATCAGCAATCAAAGTAATAGAAAAAGCAATACAGAACCTATATAAAACTGAGCTGAATATTCCCAACTGTGTTCTCAGCATGTTGGCTCTTACAAGATCAGGCACCTGGATAGTAAATTACTGGCCTTTCATTTGTGTAACAGGTATTTTGTGTGTGGTTACCAAATTAGCAGAAACAATCCCCAAATTCCCCATAGTTACTGATATCCATGTTCTAGTGTTGAAATGTCATTGCAAGTTTACTTGGGAAGGAGCTTTGAAGGGCAGTTTTCCAGAAACAATTTAAGCACATTTTCATGGGTCAATTTCCGAAGAATATTATTGTTTCTACTTTGAATTGTTTGACCTTCATGTTATGAAAATCAAAGTCGTGCAAAGCCTTTTTTATATAAACTGAAATTAGGAAAATGTCACTCCTTCCATTGGTAAGGGATGTTCAGAGTACTCACACATATATACACACTGTATTTCAACTCCCAGCCAATTTTCTGTTCCAGTAAATAGAAAAAAAGGGAAGATTTATGGCAAGAATAGTTTCCATTTCTTTCTCCATGATTTGATTTTTTTTCTCCCTGTTATCCACGTATCAGAGAGAATATATTCAAGTAAAGAAACCGCAATAAGAAAGAAAAGGTGAAGCTTTATCGGATGTAGGAACAAATCTTCTGGACCTCCTGCTTGTTTGTTTTTTTTCTTTTGTAGATAAAATATGACTTGGGGGGGTCAGGTGGCTGTAATTACAGCACAGATTTTGGACAAACAGGAAAAAAGTGAAGTGAGGAATTTCTCCTGCTGAAAGAAAGCATCAGGTCAAAAAGAAGACAAGAAAAAACCCTCCTCTACATTACATTATCTCTTATAAAATATGAAAGATTTTCTTCTTCCAGGGCTCAAAGTCAATAGATACAAGAACACTGACCAAATTACCTAAATGAGAAATAAAATACTTGCACTATTTTGCCTGTCACTAATATGTAGCACAAACTCTTCATGCTTTGCTCTACTTTCCCTCCTTCTGCCACTGCTTATCTTCCAGTATAACCAAAGGTCACCTTTATTAAAGACTTTTTCCTGCCTCTTTCGGGTTTGAAAATCAGAATTCAGCTACCACATTAAAAAATCCTACTGCTACTGATTGTTCTGGAGCTACATTCATGGACAGGTCAAACAAAATGACACAGGAAGGGAGAGAGGGGAGAAATAATATCTCAGAAAGCAAAGGTGAAGACAGGAAGGTGCCTCATGATGGCACAAAGACTTCCCAGCACATACAACTCTATCATTACTACAAACCAAATGATTCATAACTATAGATCTCTTTTTTTTAAGGTATTTTAAATGTTTATTGATTGGTAAAAGCAGCCTGACTTAAAATTGTACTGACCTTGGAAAGGCTAGGAAGGCAGAATTTTAAACATTTTTACCAAATGAGCTCCAGGAGTTTCATGAGCTTCACATCCCTGGCGGGAGACACCTGGAAGAGCCACTCACACCCCCGGCCTTGGATCCGCCTCGGGACGCACCACCAAATTCACTGCTCCAGAATCGTCCAGGTGGTGAGGTCTGGAAGGGATGAGCAAATGATCCAGCTCCAGGGGGAAGGAAAAAGAAGTATTTTGTGGCACAGGACGGAAGGTGGAGGAAGAAATGTTCTTTCTAAGAAGGACTTTCTAAGAAGTCCGTTCTTAGAAGTTTTTTGTTTCTGTTGGCCAGAGCAGGGGCTGAAGCTCAAGTAGGAGCGTTGAAAAGAACTCCAAGGGCTGCAAAATTAGGAGTGAGAAACATGGAACATTCCAAACAAGTGCTGGTAAGTCTTTTGTAGTCTGAACCATCTCATATATTCTGTCAAAAAAGTATTTATTGAAAGATGAAAAGGAGTTTTAAAATAGATTATTGAGACTATTTTTGCAGCCTGTGCCCATAAGCCCCTGTTCTGCAGTGAGTGCCAAGACTGAGGGCTCAGAGGGAGAGGAAAAAATGGGAACTAATAAATTCAGCTTTGCTTTTGAGCAAGGCACCCCCTCCCAGCCCCATGCTGATAAAACCTTTATGCCACTCTATGGCATATTCCCTCTCTCCCTCAATTTTAATTTGAGTTTTTCCCACATCATATGTAGCATATGCAGAATACATGATGGTGCTTGCAATAAAGGTTTCATTAGCACTCATTTGGGATGCAGCATAACTCCCTTATGATTTCACAACATGGAAAGGAGGGAGCCCTTCCAAATACCTCCTGCTGAAACATTTATAATGCAACCAGCTATCATCCACTTTCTCTTTCACTCCACATCCACTCTCCTCCCACACACTGCCTGCCCCATTACAAACTCAATTTTGTTTAGTTCCTTGGAGCTGAATAAACAGACCACAGTCGTCTATATGTGCACCCAGTCTCTGTGCCTTGGTGCAGATTAATACCATTTTAACTCCTCTGTTTGGGTGGGGTTTGGTGACGGATTGGAAGAAAATAACTAGAAAGTCTCTTCTTAAAAAACAAAATGACTTGATAAACCTCCATCCTTATTTAAATGCCCTTTCAATTTTTTGTGCTTTTTTTTTCTTTCTTTTTTTTTAATAGATATATTGTGGAAAGCTATTACAAGACTCCAGTTAACATTTTACTTTTAAATACCACATAGATTCTGTATATTAGAAAAAGTTCCCTCCAAAGAGCTGACAAATTTAACATTTTAGCATGTGTGCCTTTATTTTGCCAGCCATGGAAATGAGAAGGAAATACATGTTTATTTAGCTAATGGGTAAGTAAAAATCTCAGGAAGATGCCTTTGAATGGCTGTGTCATTTTAAAGTTGGGGACTATACATAGTCCCTAATTGTACTGGGGAAAACTGTGCTGCTATGAAAAGCCATTAGGGAGAGTAAGAAAGTTTTGGGTGGAATGCAGTGTTAATGAGAGCTCATTATGTTATTGCAAATTTTGAACACTGAATGTTTTTCCTACAGTCCCAGTTCCCCAAGCAAAGTAAGTTTTAGTTATCTAAAAAGGTAAAACAAAATTATGCTTCCCCTCTGCCTCCAAAAATAAAAGGAGAATAAAAGTATACATAATTTAGATCCCTATTACTTGAAACTACCCCCGTTACTTCGAATAAAGCAATTTATGGCTTCCAAAAAGTATGATTAGTAAAACAAAGAATATTTAATATCTGTCGTCATTGAAAAGAGCAAGGAATTGCCTGTCAGGGAGCATGAATCTGCCACTCCCTAGAATGAGGCTCCAAACTTTTGACTTTTCTAGTCATACCACAAGACTCTTTTGTTCAACCTTTGCTTTCCAGCTTTAGCTACTGCAGGAAACACGAGACCATTATTTCTTCTGATTTCAAAACTAGCTGTGATTTAAGGATTTAAGGTATTTTTATTAGTTTTAGACAGTTTCTTAATGACATGATTTATAGAGGTTATTCTGGAGTGTTAGCAAAATGCATTCAGACTTCTATGTATAGATCCACTGGCCCTAAGTAGCTCTTTAGTTACAGGTTCTGGAAGAAGATGGGCCTTTCATACAGGTTTAGTTATAAGGTGAAGCATCTTTAATAAAAAGTAAGAGTTTTCCTTGTTCTTCACTTTTCCAATATTAAGCAGCATTAGATAAAACCAGATTTTCTGTTCTGATTGAATTGGCTGTATAAAAAAGTGGCAAAATTATAAACAGAACAAAAAAAATATACCAAGATGAAATTGCCTGATCTTCATTCTTATCTGCTGTAAGCCTTATGGAAAATCTAATAATGTATAATATGATCTAATAATAAATATATATATTTAATAATAAAAACCCCAACAAACCAAAATAACCAGTGAGCAACCAAAATAAAAGTTCTAGGACATATCTTTTGATGAGATTGGCCTTCTGTCTTTACTTTCAAATATTCATACTGCTTGCACAGACAATGCTGTACTACCACAGATTACAGATAATTATTTTAGACTCTTTTTAGAAGAATCGTCATCCTTTCTGCATCTGCTGGATGACTAAAGGAAACTGGCTCATTATTACAGCACTAGCATGACAGTGGCACAGTCAAGACTGCATCAAATCTGATCAAAATTCTATTCTTCCTTGTCTTACAGCTGGACAAGAAATGAGATCAAGTCTGAATCTCAGTTTACAATTGGATTTTTCTGCCTATTTGTATCCTTTAGCATATTTTAGTCTTTTCCCCCAGAAAATTAGAAGTGATTTAGTCCATTTCTTTTTTCTTTCAATAGTCAATTTAAGGCATTCTTGTGTGCATCACTCCAGCACAAGTTTGTTTTGAAAACTTAAATCCACCACTCTGTACATTCTAAATTTAGTCTAATTACTGTTGCTATTGAGCACATAATGGGCAAGACAGAAAAATCCCTGGGCTGCTGTGGATGGACTTGTGTGCTGTGCAGAGGTGAACAAACAGCAGAAAGAAATGCTGCATTGTGGAGTTCCACGGATTGGAAAGCAGAGCACACATTCCCCTGCTTTGTCTGGGCTTGGGATCCAGCCTGTCTGCCTGCACCACACAATGAACTTGTAAAGGATGTACAGCTGAGAAAAAGCTAGGAAATTCATTCTGGTTTATCTAGGGTCAAAAACAAAAGGAATCTAATTCTAATTAGTCTTTTTGGACACTGCCTAAATTGATAAAGAGTGGCAATAATCATCCATACTTGTTCCCATCTGTGTTTATTCCTATTATTTATTTCTTGTGCCCTTCACCAACAAGACAAAAATTATTTTTGCTCATAAAAGTTTGGTTTGTATTGTAAATCTTTAAGAGGAAGCTGTCATCGACATTTCCTAAATGAAATTCTTTCATTTCATGGGGTTCAGGTGATACACCTCAGTGTCCCCCTTGTATACAGAGGGGGGGTTACATTTCCATGTAGATGTAGGAATTGCTAAAGTGACTAAGAAAAACCAACGCCCCCCAACCAAAACTAAGAAAAGTCCCCACCAAAGGCTTTGAATAAATGACTTTTCCAAACGTGTAACAAGAACTGTCCTGTCAAGACACTCTCCAAAGTGATGTCCCTGTGGTGTTTTACCTCAATGAGGCCCAAGGAGGATCGGGAAGTCCCACACCTGTGCTCCAAACAGGGCAACTCCTCTCCAACACAAAGACTGGTTGTATATAAAGCAAACCCTACCAAAACAGACCGATCTGCTGCACACACACCGTTCTCCCTTAGGGAGAGAATCAGACAACAAAACACACAAGACAGATGTAACTCATGTTGCTTAATGCACTCCTGAAGGCAATCATAAAAATCCTGTTTTAAAACCAGAGTCATTTCCTGATCCTACCCTTTTTTTCTACACCACAAAAATAGCAACTCATTTTGAAATTGTAGATGAAGCTCAGTAAAACTACGTTAAATTCATCCCATGTCAGAACAATAAGAACCCAATGTTTTCTAAAGGGGTCAAAACACTTTCAGGCCAACGAAAGCCATGAAAATCCACAAGAGGTAAACAAGGTCTGATGCTTCAGAAGGAGGAAACATGAGGCCTTTGATATCTCACGTTATACTCTGTTAAAGGAAGACAAATTAATCTGAAGGAAATGTCTTGAATATGTTTCTGCACAAATACAGCAAAGTTCTTATTTGCATAGCCTTAAGTATACACTAGCACACATTTACTTAAATAAATATTGCCTTTTAGCACAATTTTCTTTATTTCTATGAGGTTTTTTTCCTGACTAATGAGCAGAGATGACAACAAAATAAGTGACTAATTTGACCTTAAGCCCATTTGTTTGAATGACAAAATACAGAGCTGTAGATATTAGGTAGTTTCACCTATGGCTAATACATTTTTAAAATATCTTAGTTGTAGCTATGAAAGCCATTCACTGCTTCTATATATTTGTCTACAAATAATTAAATTATAATTTGGATACAATACAGTAAATCTGAAACTCACCGGATCTTTTTTAGATTTACAGTTATGTTTAGAGCACTGCAGGCTGGTACAGCCAAGGCTTGAATCCTGGTTCTGCCTATTCATCATATGTCAAGTCAGCTTTGAAAACATCACCTGACACAGGATGAAAATCCAGGTAGGAATTGTCATGGTTCAGTTCAATCATGCCCTGCCCTCATTCTTGGCACAACTCCACATTGATAACCAAGCCTTCCATTAAGAGGAGTTTATAAAGGAATTCCCACATGTTGGCATGTGTTACAGAGTTTCAGCCTAAACATGGAAAACATGGAGAGGAAAAGAAGCCAAATTAGAATAAAAACAATATAAACTCAGCAAAGTTTCTGTTGCTAAATTCACTCATATTATACAGTGATTTATGTCAAGCTTCAAAGTACTGTCTGTAAACATATCGGATTATTGAAAACCATGAAACCAGAATGATTGGGGTTGGAAGGGATCTTAAAACCCATCCAGCCCCATCCCTTGCCATGGACAGGGACACCTTCCACTATCCCAGGTTGCTCCAACCTGGCCTTGGACACTTCCAGGCATGGGGCAGCCACAGCTTCTCTGGGCAACATTTGCCAGGGCCTCACCACCCTCACAGACAGCAATTTCTTCCCAATATCCAATCTCAACCTACTCTGTTTCAATAGCACATGGATGCCAGAAATCATTCAGGGCACTGTGTTTGGGGCGGAGTGAAAAATCCCTGAGTCCAGGAGCACCCCTTGTATTTTACCCTCACAATTTTCATTAACTCCTTCCTTCATGTGTGGGTTGCACAATCACTGACTGATCCAGAAAATTGTACATTTGCTCAAGCTGCATTAGTCAATCCCAGCTCCAGTGAACATTAACATGCTGTGTAACATGCAAAATAAATGATGTGTTCTACTACCGCAGTCAGTGCTATTATGCTTTGTCTGTACCAAAAGCTTAAAACACAGCTTTTCCTCATTTGTATTGCATGCAGGCATGGCATTGTGTTAAAGAGTTCTTGACTTAGGGATTAAAAGTGAGCTAGAGAGGAATGTGGAATTTTCTTCTGCAAAGCATTCTGGGTTCCTAAATAAATTTACATGCTTTTGTTCTCTTCAGAGA
This sequence comes from Pitta sordida, assembly GCA_013390025.1. Classification (NCBI taxonomy): domain Eukaryota; kingdom Metazoa; phylum Chordata; class Aves; order Passeriformes; family Pittidae; genus Pitta; species Pitta sordida. The sequence goes on from WEKX01017109.1 coordinate 175,200, forward strand.
GAATGCAACAGAAAAGGGTGTAAAATGTTGGCATGTTTCTGAAAATATAAATTGACTCAAAATTCATGCAAGTAAGGTTTGCAAGATAGAGGTGACTGTCAGATTGGCATTATTGAGGGTTTTGTTATAAGCTCACATTTTTACTTTCCCTATGGTCCACCCTCTGGGCAACCTGGGGCTTGTCTTAATATCACATAGATGATTTTTAGATTGCATCCCTTTCTCTCTCACACACCTATGCTGATCTCAGAACAAATTTATCAGAAGGAACCTTCCATGTCACACTGTATTCATCAAATAAATACAATTATTCACACTGGAGCCACAAATTTGTATTCAAATATAACCATTTGGAGACTGCTGTTTTTTCCACTGAAAGATGTACATTTCTTGGTATAAAGGATGACGAAGAAAGAAAATTATTTTTAGAGTGGGTACTATATCAGTTTGTTTTCATCAAGGGATCAACAATTTCATAGATTCATAGAATGGTTTAGTTTGAAAAGGACTTTAAAAACCATCTAATTCCATCCCCCTGCCATGGGCAGGGACCCCTTCCACTGTCTCAGGTTACTCCACCCTGGCTTTGGATAGTTCCAGGGATGGGGCAAGAAGGGAAGAATTCCTTCCCAATATCCCATCTAACACTGCCCTCTGGCAGTGGGAAGCCATTTCCCCTCGTCCTCTCCCTCCAGGTCCTTGGAAACAGTCTTTCTTTTCAGATTTCTTTACCCAGATGTGTCATGGGATTCCATCTTTCCCAGCTGATAGAAAGGAAACTTCAGATCATGGAATGGAGACGGCATGGAGCATAAACAAAAACTGGCTCTGGAAGAGCCAAATCCAAGATTTCAGCAAAAAATTAATCTTGAACCTGCAGATTTATGTTAGAAATCAGAATAAAATAATAATTTACAAAAAAAAAATAAAATCAAACATTTCCAAAAAGACACCAGTTTCGTAGGCATCAGGAGGGTCAGTGACACAGTGATTCATTTGGAGGCCTTTGAAAGGAGCTTCTTCAAAACGAGCAGGAAGATCCCACAGCCTGTCGCTGCTATGGGTGCTCATGTCACCAACTGAAAGCATTGATTATAGCACCATTCAAAAGGGAAACATATCTTCAATCTGGCAGTTACAACAAAGGAAATCTCTCCAGCTGCAGTTCTTAAAAATGTGCCAACATCTCTCTTTACCCCCAACATGTTTTAGGCCACATTCAATACTCAGTTAATGGCATAGAGTCTTGGTTTCAGTTACAACAAACCTTCCCAGTTCACATCCAGTCCAGGAAATAACAGACAACTCTCAATGCCACTAAAATTCCAGAGCCCAGACTGCTCAACCCCTTCCTAACCAGGCCATTTGTCACTCAAATGACCCCTCAGCCGAGGAGCAGCGAAGCGACACGTGCCCAGATAATGTGAACACCTTCCAAAGGATATTTTAGGCTCACAAAACCCAACTGCCTTAGAAAGCTCTGCCTCTGGGTAATTCAAACCATTTTACCAGGCTGAGCTTCTTCTATTGGTTTTATAAATGTCTTAAGGGATAGAAAAATATATTCCACGAGCTGGAGATTCACTGAATATGCTATGATAGTATATAGTACACCTAGGCCCTGACTAAAATAAAAGAGCTATAATTGGTCTCTTGTCCATATTTAAGGTAAAATAAGTGCCAAGATTTTCAGAAGTGCAGAGCTCAAATCACTCACAGTGAATTTGGAAAATGATGAACCATTCTGAAAATGAGGACAAACATTTTTTTCAGCCTAAATATGAACAAGAAACTAACCTGAGGTTGCAGTTCTCTGAAAATCTTACTGCCCTATATTTGTTTTTGATTACTCTTCTGATTTTACATCCATACACAGGAAAAAGTCTCTTCTTTCCTGCCTCCATCCTGCTTTTTAGCAATTGTTTGCATAGTGCAAAGTGAATATGAATATGAGTCAGCCTCCCAAAGCCATGGAATCTGTGACTACACAAAGGGAGTTCACCCTTTCCTACCTAAAATCCCGTTAGGATTTTGCAGAAAGAAAATCATGATAGAAGCAGAACGCTCATATGAAGTGTCCACATCCAACAGCTACAGTTCAAAATTTAATTACTCAATATTCCATTGGGAAGCACATCCTATTTCCCCTGCCCCTGTGTTTGCTCTTTAGTGCTAAAAGAAAAGATTAATATCTGCAATAAAGAATCAATAACATGATAGTAACAACATATTTTCATTCTGTGTATAGAACAACACCATTCACCAAGGAGTCCGAACAGCTGCTTCAAGTGTTCTGAGGTGGGAGTTGTAGAATCTTCCATTTTCAATTAATAATTTCAGCTGAACAAGCACAATAAGTGAGAACTCCTCAGTTTTTTAAGCTTGCCTGACTATAATTACTTTATAATTGTCAGAAATAAAGATTTGTCTACATGGCAGATGAATCTGCAGCATTCCTGTGTTTCACAAACTGTCAACATCTTTTCCATAATCTCCTAAGGACCTTTAAATGCACAGCTTGAGGGGGAAAGGCACAACTCTCCAAGCTGTCTGTGTACAGAGCACATTTGCCTCTACATTCAAACAGAAGATGAAAATCAGAGCACAAATTTCCCTTTGCCACTTTTCAGAACATAAATCTTTGTCTTCCAGTATTTATCAGAACTGCCCTTGGTTATCAAGTCCTGTAAAAATCCTCAAAAAACAAAAGAACACGGTGATCAACTTATATTCCCTTAGAAAAATAGACTATCATGGACATTGAGTTCTGCTCCACTTGCAGGGCAGAGGAGCACTTGGTATGACCTTATCCCTCTAACACTGGTCACACAAGGCAGATTTCTTTACACTAAATCCTGAATTTGCAATGTTATATAAGCCCACTCCTTTTATATTTTCTTCAGCATCTGATGTGGCATCTGAAAATGACAGATATTTGCTTACAGAAATATCCCGCTCCTATTTAAATCGAATTAAAAATGCAAATAAGACATGCACCTTGCTGGTTGGAAACACATAGGTTCTTATTTCCTGATCTGACTTTCTTTTTGAGTGTTGAGCAGAACATTCAAAGTGCCTCAGGAATTCAATAGGGAATGGAAATGACATTGGACTGAAGTGAAAGGGCACTTAAGTGACAGAATAATTAAACCACATTATTTCACATCTGAAATCCAGCAACTTAACATCAAACTGGTTGGAATATGGAAGTTTTGTCCCAAAGAAAATTATCATTTTTCAAGCCCTTCCCAAGTGGGATAAGAAGGTTAAATATCAAGTAATTATGGAATCAAATATTAATAATGAAATGTCAGTTGTAGTGTGGAATCAGATGTTCTAAAATCAGTAACATGAGGGGCACTGCCCTGAATTCCAGGAGTCTGGATTCAGCTCTGCCTACAGATCCCTGGGCTTTACGTATCACCAAAGATTACTCAGGTAACAAAGTCAGGCAAATCCTGAATGCGGTGGACAGTTATAAATCTTGGAATGTTAAGAGTTTAAAAAGAAATATTGTACAGCTTTTGAACAAACTTGTAATTGTGGGTTTGTTCACTACAACTCAAGATTTGTGCAATTCCTTTAAATATTTCTAAACTTAAAGTGATGAGCATTGTTGAATACAGATTAGCAAGTATTTATGTATCACTCTCTTAAAAAGTACAATTCTTATAAAATATTGTTCCAAATTGCATTCAGAACATTACAGATATTATGTCTGGGAAACCATTAGTGCTATTCTGACAGGTTTACTTTGGTGTGATACCAAAGTTATAAAATAACTAATAATATACTTCATATTTTGAGGTCTTGGTGAACTTAACAGAAAACAGGATTGTGTCTAATACAGTGACAGAAATTAGCATTAGAAGGAGGCAAATATTGATCTATAACTATGGCATTAAACTTGATAATGTTTAAGTGGGATTTGGGTTAAAATGTCAGGTAGGATTTTGAGGGGAGTTGAAGGGGAGAGGAGGAAGGAAAATTATACAATAGCAGCTGACAAAACAATATTAAATGAAATATTAAGTTCATAGTGACAAGTGAACTTCACCAAGCTCAGAGCTGGAGTTCAGGGCTGATAAGAATTCAGAAGTCCAGGAGCTTATCTGGGCTTATCAGAAACAGCTAAATCCTCTGGGTCTGTAGAACTGAGCTGAAATCTTGCAAGAGAGCTCTGCTTCTGGTTAGAAACACTTCACAGACATTATTTCATTACATTTTAGCATTTTAATTATGCCTCTGATTGGGACTCTGTAGGCATATGAAAGTGAAAAGAAAAATGAGCATGCTGGTTTTAGAAATTCCATAAAGATTCCTCAGTCAAGGTTCTAATTTTCTATAAAAAAATAAAACCCCACCTCCAATTTCAGAATTGGATCTGACAGGAAATACAGGGGTTTACTTGCTTTCTTGGATTTTGTAGCTCTATTTATTATCCAGACCTAGTCAAAGTAATGAACCACGAAAAAGGATATTAATTTTAGAACTCACCTAACATTGTTCTGGGATCTGCTGGAAACATCATCAATAATAGAAAATATACCTAGTGTGAAGGCAGCTTGTCAACAAGATGACTGAGACCTGCACTCTTAAATTGGATATTTTAGCTCACATAAGATCTTATTGACATGGATGTATCTGAAAGAATCCCCTCAGACATAGTCATGAGGTTTGGTAAGTTCTAAAGCCAAGACAAACTACTGAGCCATGTATTTCCAAAGGTCAATATTATTTATTCCTTCAAGAGGGGGGATGGTGAACTCGCTGAAATGTATGTCCTGGCCATATGAACACAAGCTGCCCAACAAGACAGCACTTTATACAGCACACCAGTATTCTGATCAGAAGTTTTAGTTGCTATTTGTTAATGCTCCACTTTTTTACTGAAGAGATTTCTCCAGGATAAACAGAGTTTCCAACTCACAGCATCTGGTTTTAAACCAGATCATCTTTGAAACCTCATTGAAGTTGTACTTAGACAGAGCCACTGGTTTGACATTCCATCTTTCATCAGGGTTTGGGGAGATTTGGATCTGACCTCTCCCTGTCTGCCAGCTCTGTCTGCTGCAGGAGTTTTCTGTTGAGATAGACACGCTGATATTGCTGGGAGGTGGAAATCTCACTGTTGCTATCTCTTGTTTTGAAGCTCTTCCATCACACTCTCTCACTGTTTTCTTTCTCCTAAGAGCTCTTCACCACAAATAGTGAGGCACAGCTTTTGTTCACATTCTGCCTTGCCCATTTCTCCCCACAAGAAGAAAGTACAAACATTGTGGGTTCATCATGAGATTTCATTAACAACTGCCTCGGTACTCTCTGAAACCAACAAAAAGTTTCCACTGGCCACAGCCCACTTTAATTTTTTTTTTTAAATAAGTTTTACAGAGATTGTTAGAAAATCCACTTTTGTTATTAGTCTTTTTTAAGACATAGCAAAGATTGAGGTGTAAGCAGCAATTCATATGCCTGGTATATTTTATAATCTCTTATGCACTTTGTTATCTGCACACAAGAGTACAATTGCAAAACTTTGTATCTTACCTGGCAATAATTTTAAGGGGCTTCATGCAAACCTCTTCATGATGAACAAGTGTTGTGCAGACTGGATGAACCTCAGGAATTACCTTATCTACCCCAAGTCTTGCTTGGTGGAAGTCTGGAGGAAGAGACCAGTTAACTCATATCATTCCTAATATTCCCAATGCAAAAAGAACTTTCTTAGTGCCAGATTCCACCAATCACTCCTGGGATTATCACAGAATGGTCTGGGCTGGAAAGACAAGTCACAGATTCACAGATTATTCTGAGTTGGAAGGGACCAACAAGGATCATTGAGTCCAACTCTTAAATGGCACCACTGCCTCCCTAGTGGGAATGGAACCCCTGATCTCCCACATGAGAGGAGGGGACACTCACCACTGTACTAAAGTGGGTTTTGGGGTGCTAAAGTGGATTTTGGGGTACTAAAGTGGATTTTGGATTTTTTCGAATAAGACCTTAAAACTCATCTCATTCCACCCCCTGACATGGGCTGGGACACCTTCCACTATCCCAGGTTGCTCCAATCTGGCCTTGGACACTTCTAGGGATGGGGCAGCCACAGTTTTGCTGGATAATCTGTGCCAGAATTCTAGAGATGAGAAACAAAACTAAGAGAATTTTTAGGCACAAGGGGATACTTTTAGGGACCAGCACTGCCATGAACATCCTTACAGTCAGTAGTCCATTGATCAAGCCCAAACTACAAAATCCAGATGTAATTTAGGCCACAACACTTATTACTAAATTCAGAAAATTCTGACCCCTTTGTTTTTGAATACATAAGAAACCAGTGAACTGACTCTGCATTCATATACAGGTGCTTAAGTGTTCCCTTTTTCAGCATTTTTCTGTCAATGAACCTCAGCGAGGACACTGAGGTCACTCTGACATGTGAAAATAGTTCACATACAATTAGCATTACTCATTAGAAGGTAGGTAAATTATTGCATAGAAAGGTGCATTCCATAAGAATCCAAAAGACAGAATATGTGATGAAATTTCCAAATCTGAGCTACTTATTTCTAATTCTATTCCATTTTCAACATACAAAGAATATATTAGGCTAAAAAGTGAAATACAGTCTATTTTATGCAGAGGGACTACGAAGATTTGCAAGCAGCATATTGATATGAGCTGTAATTTCCTTTTTATTATGAAAAGAAACCTCTTGCAGTGATGTTTGTGACATTAGACATTTGTTTTCCTGGTGATAGCCAGGTGGATCTTTCCCCTATGTGCGTCAGTTGTGTGGTGAATATTTTACATTTATTCAATTATATACATGTATAGACACACACATATCACACATATATATGCATATAGATTTATACATACAAGGCACAATGAGAGCAGCCCAGGGGTGAAGAATTTGGGGGTAATGGGTGTGGGTGATAAAAACTCAACATTTCTTGGCCGTGTGTGCTGGGAGTCCAGAAACCCCCCAATTCCTGGGCTGATCTCCCAGCATGGGCAGCAGAGGAGGGGGGTTTCTGCCCCTCTGCTCCCTCAGGTGAGACCTGAGCACCTTGAGCCCTGTGAACAGTTCTGGCGTCCCCAACATGAGAAGGACATAGAACAGTCGGAGAAAGTCCAGAGGAGGCCACAACACAAAGTTGCTGAGGGGATTGGAGCACCTCCCCAAAGGAGACAGGATGGGAGAGCTGGGGCTGTTCAGGCTGGAGAGAAGGTTGTGTGGAGACCTCACAGCACCTTCAGGGTCTGAAGGGGTTACAGGGAACTGAGGAGAGACTGTTCATCAGGGACTGGAGTGACAAGACAAGGGGGAATAGCTGCAACCTGACGGAGGGGAAATTTAGGTCAGATATGCAGAAGAAATTCTTCCCTGTGTGGGTGGTGAGGCCCTGGCACAGGTTGCCCAGAGAAGCTGTGGCTGCCCCATCCCTGGAAGTGTTCAAGGCCAGGTTGGACCGAGCTTGGAGCAACCTGGGATAGTGGAAGGTGTCCCTGCCCTTGGCATGCGGTGCAATGGCATGAGCTCCAAGTCCCCATCCAACTGAAACCGTTCTGGGATTCCACGATTTCATTAAAAACCAAAGCACTGAAAAGCAGACATTGTCTATGCAACAGAACTGGCCATGAGTGTGAGCAGGCACCGGACCCAGTGACTTGTACCATTCCAGCAAAGGCTGCCCTGTAGATGCTGTTCTGTATGAGTGGGAGGCAAACCTGCTTCTATATAACTTAATCTTGGGTCTTTCTAGAATAGACACTGGGATTGCTTAGCTGCACTGCATTTCTTCACAGTTAATACGTTCACAGGAAGAATACTGTTCCAGAAGAACCAAGCCAAACCACCGGATTGATTTCACACTGGGCTGGACCACCAATGAGAGGGAAACTTCAGTCCCAGGGGCACAAGTTTAGTGCTTTATTCATTCTCCTGTATTATTTATCAGCAAGGAGAGACTGAAGAAGAAATGGAGAGAAAGCAGAATCTTGCAGTGTAATACAAAGTCTGAATCTTTCACATACAAGACTTGAAAAGAAGCTGAAATGAGTGATTGAAATATGGTCAATCATTTCATTTCAGCCCTCACTGGACAGTACTGTGACATCCGACTACCTTTCCTTCTGAGGATCACTTATCCAGAGGCACATGAAAGATGAATTAGTGCCTTCTCAGTGGAGCACAGGGTACAAGGACACAGCCCAGACCCACTGAGGAAACAGTATTGGCAAAACTGAATTTTAAAAGTCTTGTCAGGCAGAAAATTCATCTTGTTTTTACCTTGTCTTAACAAAGATCTTGTGGAAAAATAAACAGAAACTGTTTAAAATCTTCCTCAACTGGAGGGAGAACTAGGTCAGAGAGGATGCAAGAGACAGGAAGGTGTTTCACTTTGAAGCTGAGGGAAGAGCACAACCCATGTACAGAACTGATGACACCTCACTATTAATATTCAAAGCTGTATTAAAGGACTAAGATTCCAATAAAAAATACAGGGTCCCATTACCTTCATCTATTGCTCCCACTCTGCCTCAGGAACAGCCTGAATATTCTACTAACGGGAAGTGTAAAATTATTTCAGTGGCTGGAGCGAAGCTTTCTGCAACTGTTCCCCTGATAACTAATCAATGGAACTCCCAGGATGGCCACAAAGTATCCTTCAGATATCCGTGATGTTCGTGCTCTTTATGAGTATCCTGAATTATACATGGAAGCAAATGGAAACACATCACAGTTCTCCAGCTGGTACAGTATATTCACATCACACTAATACCATCAAACACACTGGCAGCCTGATTTTGCACCAGGTGTACTTCAAGCACATTGCCATGTAGAGTGCAGGAAGGTAATTGGTCTTGTCCTAACTAAGACATAGATCCATATGTAGAGAAGATTTAATGGAAGGACTTGTAATTACCTGGCTGCATGCAAATTATAGCCCATTTCCCCCCAGGCTCCTGTGGCTGGCTATCTAATCTCAGCCACAGGGCAGATCCATAAATCCCACTGTTCCCTGGTTTCTCTGTGAGAGGCGTGTAACCTTTTTTTCACTCCCTTAGCCCAGATTCTCCTCAAGTAAATCTAGTCCAATAGTGAGAGTTATCACAGACTTTAACATGCAAACATCTCTGCATCTGAAATTAATTCCAACTCCTACCCAACACTTCACCAGCTCAATCCCTCCACCCACAAAAGAGTTTATTACCCTCCCCATCTGGCTCTGGAAACAGAAAACAAACTGTTTCATCTCAAAAAAAAAAAAAAGTTTTCTGTGATTTTTCAGCAACATAAGGAACCCTGGAAGCCAAAGTCCTTCTGGATGTAGGTGACAGGGATAATTTTTTGTTACCCAGAGACCTGCATCTGTACTGCCCAGCTGCAGAGAACCTGCATCGATATATTTGTGTAATCCCTACTGAGGTCAGTAGGAATAAAAGAAAAACAAAGAGTTACCATGGTTTAATATATGGCAGCCTATATATTTAACTTGATAAAACAATCAGTATAGCTGTTCTGGTTCTATTCTTCCTTTAAATGCACAGTTACTCTGCATCTTATACTTCCCAAGTCCCCAGGAGAGTTTGTCACTTCATATCAGTATTAATTGTTATCCTACCTCCTGGGATTTAGAGTTCAGATGCTAAGATTCTGGTTTTTGAGTAATTTCTTCACACCTAAAACCTTGTTTTTCAGCTGCACAGGCCCTTCTGCTGTGTTTCAGTCCTTCTCATATGATTTAACCAAAAGCACCCTAGCTTCATTACTTCTGAAAGAAGAACCACTTTTCTGTCCTGCTACCTGCTAGCTGCTCGTGTTTGAGGGGAAGCATCACCATGAGAAACCTCTCAGTTCTCTGCAAGAAAACATCTTCCTTCAAACCAGCCATCCTTCATCTTTACCTTTTAGCCATTAAATCCTCACCCATAGGCTATTGAAGACCAGGATGATTGAGTGCATAATCCCCTTCACTCTTTGTAGCCTGGAGGTGAATTGAAGCCTGAATCACCACTGAGCCTGGAAAAGCCACAAATGCTTGGGGCAGATGGTGTTTTCTCCAAATTTTGTAAGAGAAAGTTACTCACTTTTACTGATTTTCTTCAGAACGTATCTAGAAGCCACATTCCTCGAGCCCTGTGACATCAAGTCAACTAACTGGAGCAGTTTAACACAAAAATATATGGCTGTGGAAGAACACAGTAGCTGCCACATATTTGGTCTCCTGGCCTTCAAAAAAATTAAATCATCGGTGTTGTTCCGAGCCGCGGCGTTGTATTTACGACGGGATATCGATCTCAATTTTCTCTCCTTCACGTTGAAATAATGCAATTGCTTACTTCACTAGGGGAAATCAGGGGGCTTTAAATCCTCCTGAAGAATAGCTGTGAAGTGTTCAGTTTTACATAGCATTAATCAGGCCTGAAGGCAAGTGACAGAAAACCAATAGTGGTGTTTCCAAGTGAGGAGGGAAAAGCTGAAAGTTTGAGATTTTCTGCTGTAACATTAGTGATACATTTGCACCCAGACTGTGGACAAGAGCAGAGTATCTGGCAAAAAAGCCACTGGGAATTCACAAAACCCATTTTCCATGGGCTCCATCTGCGGTAAATGCAGGTGGAAGGGTGGGAGGACAAACACAAGGAAGATTATTCCAACAGTTTGATAAGAAATCACAGAGGGATGACCACCTCTGGAAGAGGAGCCTGACTCAAGAGAAATGTGGCTGTGGAAGTTTCACCTGTAAAAGAACTCTTCCACTGATTCCCAGATCCATGAGGGCTCAAAGACTTCAGCCCTGTAGTTCCAGTAGAGGTTGTCCCTTCCATACCTCAGGGTGCTCCATATCTGCCCAGCTTCCCAGAGCTCCACAGGCAAGACAATCCTATAAAGATGCACAAAAGAAAGACATTCTTATCACTGAGCCCAGCAAGGTTTTGTTTCAGAAGATACCATATTTATTACTGCCATTGGCATTTTCACATTGCATTAGTAAACAGTGCTTGCAAGGAGCAAAAAAGTACATGGAATTCATTAAAACCTTCTAGGTTTGAAATACTGGGAAGTGGAAATAATAGATCCTGCAAGGAAAGGAGCAAACATTTCTACCTGAGACCCACAGACATCTCAAATTGGGTGGCTGAATTTAGAGACATTCAGATATCTTGAAGAGCACGAGTCACCGCTGAGTTTTCAAGTCAGCAACAAAACTCCAAGAATTATTCTCTCATGATATGTAGCAGCTGCAGTTGAGATTTCTCATGCCCTTTAACTAGTTTTCTGGGGGAAAGAATGAGCATATGTGCTCTGATAGTTTGGTAAGAGAGATGCAGCTCCATCAACAGCTGACGCTGCAGAACAGTTTTCATCATTTATTTAAACTGGTCTGAAAAGTCTTGTGAAAGCATATTCCATTCTCCTAGATCCAGCTGTGAAGACACTTATCGTAGTATGCACTATCCATGCTTCTCTGGTCAACATCTTCCCACACATCCTTGGACCCATTCCTGCCTCTCTTCAGTGTTTACAGTCTTAAGATTTTTGGAGATTGTTATCATGTCTATTAGGCTCAATAACACAAGACTGCAGGCAAGAAAAACACTGAGCTGACCTTAGAGGGGCTGCATGTGGCCTCTTGAATGACACAAAACCCACACAGAGTCAGGGGAGTCAAAAAGTTAAAGGGAAAGAAGTACAGGGAAACAACAGTTTAGATAACTCTGAACTGCTTACTGAAAGGGCCCTGTAAGACAGTCATTAATTTCTTGGAGCTGGGGAAAGAGAAGAGAGAATCAGTGATCAAGTCAAGAGCAAGCACTAGAGTACATGAACAAAGCATTCTTTTTGGTTCCAACACAGCAGCCAAACAACAGACCTACTGGATAATTTCATTTTATAGCCTTACTCACTGACTACACTAGATTTACACATGCATTGAAACCCAAATATGTTAATAAAACAAAGGAACAAGTTTCTCTATAACAGAAATTTTCTGAGCACTCTCCTGAGAATTTTTAAGACCAAAGCTTTGCTGTCCTGTCAGTCCTGCAAGCCCAAAAGGCAGAGATGTGCAATCTGTGGAACTCTGAGCACAGCTTCTTCCCTACAGCATTAAATCATAACAGGCAGGGCTGGAAGGGAGCTCCAGAGGTCAGGCCAGACCAGTCTCCTGCCCAAGGCAGGGCCAACAATACCTACAAAATCACTGGCAGACAGTTGTCTAATTCTCTCTGAAAGCCATTAATGCTGGAGGTTCCCCAAGCCCACGGCAATCTATTCTTCACCCTCTTTGCCTTTTTCTTAACGTCTAACCTGTTCTGTGTTTCCATTTATAAATATCTATTGCTTCTTTTCCTAATCAAGAACAGAGCCGCTACGTCCTTTCCTCACTGCAAGGAGCACTGTGGATACCCACAGCAATCCAGGAGGACTGGGTGACAATAGTGATGCCACCTGATTGTGTGCTGAGACAACATGTTTTTGGGGACAGGCAGAAATAAACCTGTTTCAGCAAAAACTATGCTGCTACTGAATTTTGTGTTTTTCCAAGCATGGGGAGATGGCAAGAAATTCCACAACAGATGAGACTGAGTACTCATCGATTCCCAGACCCTCAAAGCACTAAGAATTAAATCTAACAGGAAAAAAGTGAACCAAACATTAGAATTACATGTGTATATATAAGGTTGTTCCTTCTGTGGTTGTTCCTTTTGTGGATTTTTCCTGTGTTGAGAAAATAGGAAAATAATTTTTAAAATACTATGAAAGGGGCAAACCTGTGCTTTGGGGAGAAAGTGGGGGATGGTTTGTGTGTGTTTATCAGGGACATATTCTTCAGGATCTGTATACCCTGTGTGAACTACAAGTCTCCATACACCAAGCCTGCAGTTTCCAGGCATTCAGCTGTCTTCTAATTCCTCTGCCAGGGAGTCTGTTAAAAAATCTGGCAGTGATTTTAATAAGTAGGTACCAAACCCTTCAGTAGTCTGTGTTTGTTCCTTCTTCCCTTCAGCAGCCTGGGATACGCCATGGATGTGGGTCAGCCTGTAGCTAGATTTTCATTGTGTACCTTTCATACAATTTGCTGCATTTCTGCCCCCTATTTAATAACCCATGTAATTAAGAAATGTACAGAAAGAGCAGCCCCTTGGGTTTAGAATTAGCAAGAGCTGACTGCTTTGTTCATGTGAAACCCAGCTAAAAGGAACTGTTAGAGGAGACCTTTGTATAGAAACACTCAGAGGAGCAGAGGGTATAATTCTTTAAAAACAAAACCTTAAGAGCTCTGGAAAAAAAAAAAAGGAATTTTTATCAGGACTAAAATAACAGGCCTTTAAAGTCAGTTTTGTGTTGCTGAACAGCAGCATGTTAAACCCCTCTGCACATTCAGTCCTTATTGCAGATTCAAATATCTTTCCAAAGAGAACCAGGCACCCCAGTGCAAGATATTCATTCTAACATCATAATATTATAATCCAATCAGTATTTCAGTAAATAAGCCTAATCTTTGAACATTGCTGAAATCCTGCAGGGCCAGGAGAACTTTTCTCTTAAAAAGAAAAACATTTGAATAGCACTTTTTTCTAGTCTTCCTATGATTTTTAAAAATCTTTGTGTGCGTTAGAACACTACTGTTAGTCTTATTTTTCTGCTTTATGCCACGATGCATTTTTAACTTCGATTTCTATAAATGAAAGACAGAATTATCCTACATTATAAGGTTGAATTCAAATTGTTGCAATCCACAAGATAATTGCCTCATTTTCATAATGATCTTATTTTAAATTAGATATACAGAGCTTCAGCAAGACCTTTACCTTGATTTTCATCCCCACTCCGAGCCATACGGAGACTTCAGGCCCGAATAAAGAAAGTATCTTTAACATATCCACAGCCTTCTTCATCTAATGTGCTGGTAATTTTCAGGCACATTTCCACCTTATAACTACCAAGCCCATCAGACAGGTGAGGGTTAAGCCGCTTTATGGAGTGAGGAAAGAGGCCCATCTGTGCAGAGATGATTTGCTCCTCTCTGTAGGATAATTAAAATCAGAATAAGAGGTGGCACAATCCTCAGCATTTTCCCGCTCCAAGTCTCTTCCATCCCCCTGAAAATGCTTCCAATTATTAAAGAAATGATACAATGTAAACTATGAATTTCTGGACTGTTCCCCACTTTCTCTATGTTTCTTTAGCCCTGTTTTCTCCAGCAATAGACACTACTCTGCCTCCCCATAACTTTGCCATTTTCACTCCCACCTTCAAATATTAATCTCTTTTCTCCAGCCTGCTAAAAACCATGGTAGTCACACTCCTTTCTGATCAACAGGTTACATATAAGTTCGTTTTTCTGCCCAAAACCCTGGGAGATTTTCCTTTGTCTGCTCATTGAAAGATAAAGATCCTCTCCAGCTCATGACACCTCAAGTCCATACAGATATCCCACAGATATTCCACAGTCTCAGTCCTCCTGACCTCAGTCATCCCCTGCCTTCCACAATGCCCGCCATTCTGCCTCTTCCACAAATCCTACAGCTCTTCCATCACATTTTATCCCTGCTCTGCCCTGGCTTTTGCATCTCTCTGATGTCACACTCAGTCTTCATATAAAACAGCACAGTAGGAGCACGGAACAGCAAGGAAGAGCCCAACTCCACAGTTTTGTGCTGCCGCGAAGTGCTGGACCCATTCCAGCTGAGGGAGACCCTCTTTCTCTTCCAAACTTAATCAGGATAGAGGCAGCAGTGAAGACCTGACTGTGCATGCAGGGATTTGCCTGTGCTGGCGTAGGACAGTGTCCCTGTGCCAGCCTTACAATTTGGAGGTGGGACACAAAAGATGCTCCACCCTCAGGAAGCAGCACCTGCAGATCACTGGGGGGTGTAGGGCTGGATGGTCCTGTGGGTCCCTCCTGGCTCGGAGTGGCCTGTGCGCCTGTGAGGGAACTAGGTTTATGTTCACCACTCTGGGGTGTGCATTCGGTCTCTGTACGGGCATTAGATGGTGAGTTGGATTAGATGATCCTTGTGGGTCCCTTCCAACTCATAGCATTCTGTGGTTCTGTGACCCACCAGGACCATCCAGTCCAACTCCTGACCCTGCACAGGCCCATCCCCAAGAGTCACCCCATGGGCCCCAGAGGATCATCCCAACCCTCCTGCAGCTCTGGCAGCCTTGGGGCTGTGCCCACTGCCCTGGGGAGCCTGGGCAGTGCCCAACCACCCTCTGTGGAAAGAAGAACCTTGTCCTGAGATCCAGCCTGACCCTGCCCTGACCCAACTCCAGGCCATTCCCTGGCTCCTGTCCCTGGTCCCCCCAGAGCAGAGATCAGGGCCTGCCCCTCCTCTGCCCCTCCCCGAGGAAGAAGTTAAAAGAGGAAAGAAGAGAACATGCACAACAAAGGAGAGACAAAGAAGCAGGAATGCAAACTCGTGCTACCAGAAGGTGGTGGGTGGTTCCCAAAGTAAGAGTCTGGTACAATGTTGGAGGGAGGAATGGAGAAAATTCAGCTGGCTCAGTTAGCCCCTTGAGCCAGAGGGGAGCAGGGAGGCAAAACAAGCTGCTGTAAGTGCAAAGGAGAGTTAATGGAGGGCACAACTTGTGCACCAGGTACAGGAGACATTTTTGGAGAAGAAAAAGACTCATCCTTTTTCTTTTTCAATGGATTATGTCCACAGTTCTGTGGTCAGGGGTTTCAGCTTTGGGGTGCATCTGCTTTTTACACTTTGCTCCATATCTGTACCATTAGGACACATTATTGTCAATCGTCCTCCCCGGGACCCAGGGTCCTCAAGAATAAACCTCACATTGCAAGGAACAAAAGCCCCCTAAGAGAATAATCTCAAGAACTGGCAGGGAGCCAGTGCTTTATACTGGAAGAAGTACAGGAACAGCACAGGGATCTGTGCTGGAATTTGCCAGCACGTGTGCTTTGGTCCAATGTCTAGGAAGCAGTGGCCCTTTGGATTCAGAGGCCATTTTTCCAA
The DNA here is from genome assembly GCA_013390025.1 of Pitta sordida. Taxonomy (NCBI): domain Eukaryota; kingdom Metazoa; phylum Chordata; class Aves; order Passeriformes; family Pittidae; genus Pitta; species Pitta sordida. The sequence goes on from WEKX01017109.1 coordinate 191,196, forward strand.
CTGTATTAAATAAAAGATTTATAACACAGAAGTGATAGAACTGACTGGCAGTACAAGTTCTTGACATAAAATCCATCTTTCCCATGGAATGTTTTGTTACTGTATATCATTTTTTGATGGTTAATGCAGCCCAGCCCTCGACAACACCAATGACACAAGCCCAGGGAATGGCCTGGAGCTGGGTCAGGGCAGGGTGAGGTTGGATCTCAGGACAAGGTTCTTCTTCCCACAGAGGGTGGTTGGGCACTGCCCAGGCTCCCCAGGGCAGTGGGCACAGCCCCAAGGCTGCCAGAGCTGCAGGAGGGTTGGGATTATCTTCTGGGGCCCATGGGGTGACTCTTGGGGGTGGATCTGTGCAGGGCCACGAGTTGGACTGGGTGGTCCTGGTGGGTTCTTCCAGCTCAACACATTCCATGTTTCTTTGAACAATGAATGCAATGATTTTCAGCACATCTGGAAACATTGCAGCTTTCCATGAACTGCCTTCTCCTTCCCAGATCCATCAGAGGAATGACTGCTTCGAGGAAGCCTGAGTCACTCCAGCTGCCTCCAGTGTTTGGCCTTACTTGTTTTACCAACCCCAAACACTGATCTTTGCTGCTGCACTGGATTACTCTGAGCAATAACACACCCTTTGCCTCTGAGCGTGATCTCTATGTGAAGCTGAGTAGAGGTTTTCACATCTTAGATGGTTTGTGCAGGTTTCAGCAGTTTCTCCACTGAAGTTGGCAAGAAATCCCATGGTGTTTGTAAAGCTTCAGTTCTGCTATGAAATGAAAATTGACATTTCAGCACAGCACTAAATTCCAACAATTAGGCTTAAATTAAAGTTCTACTGTATTCCCTAGAACTGAGGTTTTCAAAACATAAAGAGAAGCAATATTATGCTAAATACCAATTCTGTCCTCTCTCATGCAATAATCAGTTTGCAATCATGCCATTCATTCCAATGGCTTTGCATACATTTCTTGTTAGAACTGTCACATAAAAGGCTTACACTGAAAACCCAGCAAGCTGGCCACTTCTGTCTAATTTCAAAGGTATTCAGAGACACTGGTATTAACTGAAATGTATTTTGAGGACTTGATGACACAGTTAATTTCATTACAATTGACCAGAGGATGAAATAGCACAAACATAAATACAATACACCCAGAGTTCACTGTTGAGGTTGTACTACCAGAAGTTTCAGAGTTGGAAACTTAACATTACTGTACAATTTGAATACCTGTCCACTACACATATATACACATAAGACTTAAAGATATACTTATCCTACTTTAGCCTATTTTCCCTGGCACTCCCTGCAACAGGCAGCACTTCCTTAATTAATGGATATTCAATATTTTGTTTTCTCATTACTGTTCAATGCATGACCTAAATCGTATTTATTGCTCCCTGTTTAAACCTTGCTCTGCAGACAATTATTCCTGAGCTTTCCATTGCGCCTGTCAGTTCAGTATTTAGCACACACCATAGAAACTTTCAGTCTGTGCTGCTAAAATTTTGGGGGAAATCTAAAAGCAACAAAACCTAGTTATTAATGGAAAGCATCACTTGACTTTAATAGCAGGTGATGAACTTTTGAATCACAAGTTTGGACTTTTTCATACTCAATACTCTGCAAAGACAATGCATTTCTACTGCAGTTTTGCAATGATTCAACACCACCTAGATTGGGACAAATGAAACACTCATCCGTTTTACAGGAACCCCTGACCAGGCTATTAAGTTTCAAAGAAAACCAGAAACTGCCATACAAATGTCTGTGCACATGAAGGAATGCAAGAGAGAACAAAAGGTGGGATCAGAGGGGACACAGAGGGTCTGCACATGTTGTAAAACATTCAGCTTTTACTGCAGAGCAGCCCCACGTGTCTGAGCAGGGAGGGCTCTCCTCCAAACAAACCACAGCAGCAATTTCCCATGGAATGTCTCAGCACACAAACTGCAGCACTGCTACGAACATCTCACACAGGGAAGCCGTTCTAGATATGCTAAAAATTACAATAAAAGAAAATAGACAATCAAACTCAACTCTCTCGCAGCACAAAGTTTCTTGGTTGGAAAACTCTAACTTTTCTTTTTTTTTAAAAAAGACATGTTGAATCACTTCTGATTTATCCTCAGTCATATTCCAAGCTTCCACATATTCTTTTTTAAGTCACAGACTATTTCCAGACTCCTAAAGAGCTTTAGAGCTTGACATGTCAAATACTCATTGTGTTTGGGCTTCTAGAGGTTGAGGATGATTTTAAAACTAAGGCCAGTCTCTACAAGACTACTAAAGACTTTACATTGTACAGTCTGCTGCAGGAAACCAAGGATAAATAATGGGATGTCTTCCACATGAGCATCTACGTGAGCTAATCCATCTGTTCATCTGCATGGACAAGGTACAAAATAAAACTTGTCTGATTGTTATTACAAGGATCAGAATCTTTAAAGAACAATTAAAAATATTTAAAACTATTTTAGCTGCTTCAAGCACCAACAGGAAACTTGGTGAATAGAGGCACACAAAAGAAATTACAATTTTTGAAGCACAAGAAAGGTTTCTGAAAATATAAATTGTTTGTATGTGTATAAAATTTAATAGATTTCTCTAGACTTTGGCATAAAATGCAAAAAGCTCTAAAAAAGTCTCTAAAAAGCTTTAGACCCTCATATGTCTACAAATAGTCCAATGGGACTACTTCAATTTACTTTTTGGAAAGGACATTAATCCATCTTGAGGAGAATCTTTGTAGAAGAAAGTGTGAAGTGTGAAAGTGTGAAGAAGAAGAAGAATGCGTACAGGAAGGGAACTCACATAATAGCAGGAAAAATACAAAGAAGATGTTTTTACAATAAATATTGGGAAGAAAGAATACAGGGTAATTGTTTTCCGTGATGCAAAGTGGAGATCTTAAAAGTTAGTTCCTAAGCAACAAAAATGTAAAAAACTCATAGAACAGGATGAAAGAGAGCACAGCAGAGGGCACAACAGAGGCCATAACAGAGAGCATAAGGTGTAGATCGCCTGCTGGGAAGGACAGGGCTCTTCGAGTTGTGTTTTCTTGCCAAATGCCTTGGGGCAAAAGGTGACACTATTTGTTTCTGTTTATGTTCCACATTTATTCTGAGGTTTGGCTCCCTTCTGGTCATTACACTGGATGGAGCTGTTGGAGCAAGTCCAGAGGAGACATCAAGATGATCAGAGGGTTGGAGCAGCTCTGCTGGGAGGCAGGATGGGAGAATTGGGATTGTTCAGCCTGGAGAAGATCTGGGGGGAACTAATTACCAGGACCTGAAAGGACCGTACAGAAAAGATGGAAAGAGACTATTTCCACGGACTTGGAGGGACCGGACAAGGAGCAAGGGATTCATGCTGACAGTTGACAGGGTTAGATGGGATATTGGGAAGAAATTCTTGGCTGTGAGGGTGGTGAGGCCCTGGCACAGGTTGCCCAGAGAAGCTGCGGCTGCCCCATCCCTGGAAGTGTCCAAGGCCAGGTTGGACGGGGCTTAGAGCAACCTGGGATAGCGGAAAGTGTCCCTGCCCATGGCAGGGGGTGGAACAAGATGGATTTTAAGGTCCCTTCCCACCCAAACCACTCTATGATTCTATGATCCACATAGTAGTTGTCTGGTATCTTTTCTTTGTGCGGGAATGGATTTTTCTTGTTTTTCCTGGAGAGGTCAGTCAGTTGACCACCACTATGGACTGACAATTCATAGCACTTTTCACAATGTACTTTATAATGGTTAAATATAAATTATTATAATACAAGTAAATTATATTGAAAGTATTTCCTCTCTCTTGGTTAATACATTCAGTTAATTTATCATTTGCTCTATAAATATCCCTTCCTCTTTCCACATTATCTGAATACACCCCAGTTTTTCCATATACCACTGTAGGGAAGTATGTAAAAGAGGAATTTTCTACATTATAGCACAAAGGGCACTTTATGCTGCAAAGGGTCAGCTAAAGAATAGATCTTAAGAATTCCATCCCCCAACCATTGAATCTAAAGGGACAATGTTGTTCAAACTTGGAACCCTTTGCCTTTAACACCATGAAGTTTTCATATTTCACTTTTGGAAGCCACACATCCCTCTATTCCTCTGGATTTGTCTTCCAGTGTGAGGAGTAACTCAGAGAAAAGTTTTAAATGATGCATCAATTTGCTGTCAGAGAGATGAAAAGGGCTGCAAAGGGGGAATGTGAGAACAGACCTTATGGAGCAAAGCAACAAAGAAAGAAAACACCTTCAGCATGATAATAATGAGAGAAACAATATTGTAAGACAAAGTTTAAGTGTCTGGATGATCCTCTCAGGTCCTTGGGATGACTCCTCTGGATGGGTCTGCGCAGGGCCAGGAGCAGGACTTGATGATCCTTGTGGATCCCTTCCAGCTCAGCATATTCTGTAATTCTGTGATTCTGAGATTCCATGATTCTGTGAAATCAGAAATAATATGGTAGGGGAAAAAAAGACTAAGAAAACAAAGGTCTGTTTGTGTCACAACGCTGTGGTGGCATAAACCAGAGTGGCCAGCTGTGACACACAAAGGCAGCGGCAGCTTGAGCATCTCCAGGCTCATCATCAGCAAGAGGCACTTGGTCAGTACCAGCCTCACTTTGCCTGAATCATTTTCCTTGCAAAGCACCCTCATTTCCTCTGATGGTTTAAGTCCTTTTCTCTCCCTGTGTAGCTGCCTCTTCAAAAGCTGTTAGCATTTCATTTCCCCAGCCCTCTGGAAACATTTCATTGTGCTACAGCAGGGCTCTCGAGGAACCTTCCTCTTTTTTCTTCTCTTTTTTCCCCCTTCTCATTGAGGAAGGCCCTGAAGCTGTGTTCTCATTAAAGCTTTGTGGCTTTTTAAAATAAGAAGCTATTGTCCCACATACCTCTTTAATTATGCACCAATCAAAGAGTTTAAAAGAACAGTTCTGCCCGTGACAACCAGAAGGCAAAGGAAAGGAAAGAAATCTCTCTTTGGAAAGACTGATTAAGGTTTTTTTCCTGTAGTACAGGACCCTATGCAGGGCCAAGGATGGCTTAGCACAGGAAAGGGACTAAAGGTTCCCAAGGGCAAATAATTTCTGTCTAAGATTCTGGTTTTGTCAGATTTATATTCTTCTTTAGAGGACATATATGCAATTATTTACTGCATCGAGTATTCTTCCTGATACTCATAAAACAAACAGATATTCAAAACAGACATTTCAAAAACTCTTTAACTTCAAGTGTCCATGTTGAGAAACCTGGAGTTCAAGTACAGTCGTCCCTCTTGCACTTCGCGCTCCCCATATTGCGGCTTCAGATCTTAGCAGCATTTCATTAAACCATTAGCTTTTACACTCATTATGACTTTTGGAGCATTTTTACCTGATTAAACCGCAACTGGAGGCACTGCATGGAAGGTTATCTCTGAGTGCTGATCTCAGACACTTGTTCCAATATGGAAAAGAATTGGTGCAAACATCAGGCACAGGGAGAAGAAGCACTGAGCTCTGGCTCTGCTGCTAATCCAAGCCCTGGCCCTCTCCATCCTCAGTCATGCAGCTCTTCCAGCACTGGCAGTGACAGATGTTTTGCAAGGGTAATCCTTCATCCTTCTAATCCCAACAGAGGGTTAGAACTGATGGACGTGGGGCATAGGGGAATAAAGGACTTGCAAATACGTAAGTTGGGGCTTGAATAAACAGTATTGAATAAACATATTAATAACAATACAGGCTTTAAAGTAAGATTAGCTGCTGACATAAATAACATTTATTCACACTACAGGGAGTGATTCTAAAGAAACGTCATGAAAGTGCACAGACAAGTGCTGGTAAATCAAAAAGATTTTACACAAAGAAGAAAAAAAAGATACAACTGGCCAAGTGATGATGTTTCTTCTTTTTTCAACTGCATAAGAAGAAATTAAACAGCTGGAACAGCCTCAAGTGCAAAGTAGAAAATGAGGGGATTGTTTTTTTCAGATGTTCAAAACTAAATCTTTCTAGGGAGGGACATGAACAGTTTTGTTGTACCCAATGACATAGTTCATCACTAGAATTAGGTACCATTTCTTCTTGTGGCACAGAATTACCCCTTTAGAGATGTCACCACAGGAATAGAGTGTCTCCTTTCTGTTTGCCCTAGGTGATTACATTTGCCCATCATGATTACATCTGAACACATGCCCAAAATGCTCTAAACATGGCTGATTTTAAGCCAAGGCTTCAGTTACAGTGGAAACATCAGGCAGGTCAGATTTTTCCCAGTTTAGCCCTTAAAAAATAAATTATCCAAAGGGGTCTCAGCATCTAAAATCTGTTCCAGCAACTTGTAATTCATACAGGAGAGTGAAACGTGACTTTATCTGAGATTTCTGCTCGTAGACTGAGCAGAAAATAAAAGAGTAATTTATGGGTGAACTGGAACAAAGAGTTGGGAAATGGTTGTTGCAGCAGGAGTACAACATATGTGATGGATACAGAGATGCCAACTGGGCGGAAGGGCCTGATGGAGCCGTATGTTCCGAGAACTACTTAGTTTTTCTGCTTGAAATGACAGAGACAGATGGATTATTTTGACCCCAGGGATTAACCATTGTGCAGGTAAGTATTTAAAAACATCAAAACCTGAAATTTCACCTTCAAATGCAAAACGTGTTCTGTTGCAACAGCACTGGAAAAGCAGCAGTTGGGCCTCGCTCAGCATGAAAGGCAGGAAGGGCAGGAGGGTAACAATGGGAAGGAATTATGGAATTTAATTTTGTTTGCACTTTCTGTCCCTGATTTTGCTTTACCCAAGCATCTGCCATGTAATATAGACTGGGCCCCTTCCGGCTCGGAGTGGCCTGCTAGACTGTGAGGGATCTAGGTTGGTGTTACGCTCTGCGATGTGCTCTCGGTCTCTGTACGGGTGTTAGATGGTGAGTTGGACTAGATGATCCTTGTGGGTCCCTTCCAACTCATAATATTCTGTGATTCTGTGATTCTGTGACTTCATATGCAACAGATGCAGAATTCCATGCATTTAAAAGGACTAATGCAGGGGTTTAGTGTCAGAGCTCTGGACAAAGCTTTTCACTGTTTTCATCAAGGCACAGTCTGAGTCTGTGGGTGAAACCTGGCCACTGACTCCATCAAAATGACACACGAAGTGTTTAATTGCTTTACAGTCCTTCAACCTCACCTTTCCCCCATTGTTTTCCAAGCTAAAATGAGACAGAAAGAATACAGTGGTAAAATACCAAGTGCTCTATCCTTGGCACACCTTATGCTCTGAAAAGTCAGGAAGATGATTGAAAACCAGTGAAATTTCCCAGATTTAACTGAATATTTTATGTATTCAGCACAAAGAAAAATCTTTTTTTCTTCAGTGGTCTCACAAGGAATAATGGAAGTGAGCTCTGGTTAATAAAGTATTTGGATGCTGTACAAGCAGAGTTGAATAAACTTTCTTTCTCTGACAGATTTAACCACAAGTCAATCGGAATTTTTCTACATCTCGAGAAATTGGTTTTATTGACATATTTCAATTTTTCATCATGGAAATGCATTCTCCCTGACATATAGGACATAAAGTCTCAGTTTCCTTGGATAATTCCAGTCAGCTCAAGATTGACAACAGCTTTCAAAATGAAAAGGGCCAGGCTGTGTCCTGCTGCCATTCCTTAGTGGTGATGTGGTTGTTTTCAGGGGGTTGAATAAAACTTGAGAGACTAGATCTTCATTCCACCCTTTGTTCACAGGCAGCCTCACTGAATTTGGCTGTGGCACTTACTGCCTCTGCATTGAAAAAATAGGACAAGAAGTCCTTTTCAATCCGTCAGGGATACTGTAGGAAGAAGATGTACATCAAAAATGAACCAGAGTCTCAGCTGTCACGGTTACACAGCCGAGATTTTAAAAGTTCTCCATCTTCTGATTTGAGGGATGGCACATCCCTGAGAACATGTACCTAGGAGGAAAGCAGGGCCATGAAGTTTCCTCTGTCTCTGGGAGCTGAGGGCAAAATAATTCTCATTCCACAAACAAAAACCAGCTTCCCTTTGCAATGAGGTGCCATAACCTGCCTTCTGGTTTGACAGAACCAGGTCCAAGTATAATCCTCACACAGACTGAATTTCCCACAAACTGCCAAAACCTGTCAGAAAAGAAAAAACACCTTAATGCACCCACCTTAGCTGGGGAGAAAGATAGTGGACTGCTTCTAAAGGGAAAAAAGCTCAAATCCAGGAGTGGAAACTCTGCTGAAGCAGTTACTGGAGGGATTAGCAGAACTAGACTCCTCTGTGGTATGAACCAGTATCTTGGTACTTTTCTTGTCAGGAGTGGAGGTTGACCTCCAGCAACGTGACAAACCTGCTGCAATTCCAGCTGCTCCAGCACCGTGCACACCAGTTCTGCTGACTCTGCATTCACACCTCGAGAACAGCAGTAAAGAACCCCAGGAGCTTTGAACAATAGGGCTGAGAGACAACCCAGGGAGGTTGTTTATAGGCTGCAGGGACCTGCTGCTGGTTGTGGTCCAGTCCAGAGCGGCCTGGCAGGGGACAGAGCTCTGCAGTGTCTGGGGAGGGGCCACTGCTTTTGCACTAGTGCAGATTTCTCTAATGTTTGCATTCCAAACAGGTCACACAACTTGCTACTAAATTACTCCATGCTCTCCAGGTCCTAACTGGAGTAGTATAGAAACATTTCATGAAAAAGAAACCGAGTGTCTTTCCAGAAGGTCTCGGAGTTCAGAGCAGAGAATGGCAGAAGTCCTTTGATGTGTGGGATGAATCCTCCCTGTTCTCATCATCACTGGTCTCTTGTCAACTGAATATCCCAAAGAAAAGCAAATTGTGGTCCCTAACTAGTTGTGATGTTGCTTCTCTGGAGATGCTGCCTTTGTGTGCAGCCCTCCACCAGCCCTGTGCAAAGGTTGTGGGCAGAGCAGCACAATATATCCTTCTCCGAGTCTAGGATGCCTGATTAGTTTCCAGAGACCTTTGAACACAGAGTTTCCATGGTGTTTTGATTTTTTCCTTCTGCAATTTTATTACTCACCTTCTTTTATTATCCAACATGCCAAACATCTAAACCTCAAATCCAAGCAGAAGTACAAAGCCTCTAAATGAACCTGGCATTTCCCATGGCTACATTGTCAGGCACAATCCTTATGGAAGCACCTAAAAGCAAACCTTATAATCTAATTTTTCCCCCTTATTTGTTAGGCAGCAGCACTAATGATTTGATTGTGAAGCACTAATGCATATGAATGAGCTTTTACATAAAGCCTGATTTTAATTTTAAAAAAACAAAACCCAACCTTAAAACGGATCCAACCCAAACCCAACGTTCAGAGCAAGAAACAAGGAAAAACTCAGTGGTAAGTGGGGCAGTAACAGTGCAACTGGTATCAGCTATTGAACAGAGTTACACTGCTATAGCTTTATGAATTCTTTAAAAAAACCCACAAAAATATACATTATCTGCCAGAGGAGAGATAAACAAGATTGATGTAAAAGTGAGAGCTGAGAGGTTACTGAGAAAAGTTGTTTCAAAGAAATTGGTTCCAGGGAAAGAAAGGTTTCAGGAGAAAAGGACAGCCAGGTTGTAGCACGTGGAGGGGAAGGTCAAGGCTGGAACAACACAGACATGGGGAGGACTAGAAATAGAGCTAGGAAATGCTCTGAAGGAATGTTCAAGAGCTGCAAGACAAAATTCGGCAAATTTAAAGTTTACTAATGTGCTTTCTCCTATACTGAAACAAACTGGCAGAAGGACACAAGTTGGATCCAGATCTCATTGACTGACATTGACAGGAATTTTGGGGGGATAATTCCTTATCCATATTTATATATTTCAAAAATCAGGTTTCAATTTGTACACAAGACATTTGATCCCAGTCATCTGCACTTTTTACTTTCCTTATTAAAATCTAGCAGAAAAAGTTTGTTACGTACTTGGTTTCTGGTGACGAAATCTAAACAAATACCTGAATATTTTTTCTTCCTTTTTCTTAAATGAATAAAGGATGAACAGAAGTCAAACAACTCTACAGTGTTTGAAATTATAGATCTCAATATTTAATGAGGGCAAATTAATAGCACACGTACCATTTCACGCATTTAACTTTCTGGGTCTTTAGAGAGAATTAAAAGTTCTATTAAATTTCAGATTAAGTCGTTCCAGGCAGCAGTCAATGATAGCAAAGTCTAGTCTCTTGATAAAGATAAAATCTCAAACATTTTTTACTATTATCCTTGTTTTTAGCCCTCTAATTTGCCCATGCTGGAGCTCTTAGTTTTCCCACCTTTTCTTCAGAAGTGGCCATCAGTGCAAATATCTGAAAACACCTAAAAGGCTTAACCAGGTATAGCTGTGCTCCTTCTAAAGATGAAAGCACCACAAACACAACTTTTATTTATTTCCCTGTAACCCAACTCCTCTCTTTTTAATTTCCCCACAGAACAGGCTTTGGCAATATCCTTCTGAGCAGTGAAAAATATCACTGGGCTCAAGCCTGTTAACTACTGCTGGAGTGCCTTCAATTTGCTGCTGTGTATCACTGGAGATGTGACCCTCAACCAGGCCCAGATCACTTTTCCACTCTGATTCATGGCCCAGCTCCAGGAAGTTACTCAAATGACTGCCCAGCCCTAAATACACAAGCACTCCCATTGGTGAGTGAAGCAGCAAAGTATTTTCTTTATTTATTCACATTTGTCCCCAAGTCCATCTCAATGTTGGTCGATCAGTTCTATCAGATCAGATCAATCAGTTCGATCAGATCAATGCTAAGGTGTCAGTTTTGATGTAAACCCTTTAAAAAGCTGCATTTTGGGGCTTAACAATAATCAGGAGGTCTCCAACCAACAAACTTATTGAGCTTGAAAGCATCAGCCTCAGACCAAATCTGTTTGAGCCTTCATTCACATCACTGCAGAAGAACCTTAAGTAGCCTTTTGCACTAAAATACTCTTAAATATCACAACTGTGCAATTCGCTCCCTGGTAATTTGATTGTGATCCAGCTTTCAAGCTTTCCCGGCTTCCATGTTGGTTGCTGTGTAAACTAGAAGGACTCCAGGGGCAACATTTTCCCCCAAAGAAAACCCCAAATCCAAAAATCCCCCCAGCAATGATTTCATACAGCCCTTCAAGGCACACCTGTGAAACTTTATTTCCTGCAATGTTCTCTAGAGGCTTTAATTAATCACTTAGCAGGTCATGAGCCCAGAGAACATTACAAAAAGGATTTTCCAGGTGCAGAGGTGTTTACCTGCTCTTTGTGCTTTCAGCACAGGGCTCTACTGACACCACTTTGCCCTAGAGTAGAACACAGTTGGTTCTACTTAGATGAAAATCTGTCATGTCATAAACAGCATTGTAAACCTTTGTGAATATTGATTTTTGGAAAGCAAGTCTTATAAATTCACTTTTCTATTTCTTTCAAGATGGAATCACAGATATTGAGGGCTACAGAGAAAAAGAGAGAACCGGAGCATGTCTCTTATGAGGGAGCTGGGCCTGTTCAGCCTAAAGAAGGCCTTTTACATGCAAACAAATATCTTAAGGTCGAGATTCAAAAGGACAGGGCCAAATTCTTTCCAGTGGTGCCCAGCCATAAGGTAAGGGGCAAAGAGCACAGACTGAAATACAGGACACTCCATCTGAAAATGGGGAAAAACTTACTGAATCCAAGGGAATTCCATGTGAACATGAGGAAACACTTCTTTGAAGGTGACAGAGACTGCAACAGGATGCCCAGAGAGGTTTTGGAGTCCCCTTCTCCCAAGATACTCAAAACTCACCTGGAGGAGTTCCCATGTCACCAGTTCCAGTGGAGTTGGACCTTCAGAGGTTCCTTCCAACTCCAACCATTCTGTGATAGTCATTTGGTACAACAAGGTCCCACTGACATGAAAATATACAAAAGAGACTGCAGAAAAGAGACTCCTCTGCATTACAGCTGTAGCTGCATTAAAGGGGATTTGACCGTGAAGTGATGCAGAAATTCTATTCTAAGTAAGCACCAAGTGTAACCCATCTTTGAAAGTATGGAAACCAAATTAGTCATCTAAAAGTTCACATTTTGGCATGGGGAGAGGTAAAATGCTACACTGATTTCCCAAATGTCTAAAAAGTAGATCAAGTAACACTAAATTGAAATTGTAAAACTGGAAAATTATTTTCACTGAGATAATCTTTATACTTAGACAATAAATATTGCAGATGATTTCTAGTGCAGCCCAATTCTGATGTGTAACACCCCTTTATAAATTCTTCTTTGTTGTCAAACACTTATTTCTCCCCCTTTTTTGCAGATGCTTGAGATGAGCCCTTAATGTGATACTCACTAGGGTCTGGTGAGGATTTGAGATGGCAAGATTTATGCGGAGTGAGCCAATGAACAGATGCAGAACACTTTGCTTCTGTCTCTATCTAATCTTGAGCCTTCTCTACACACTTCATCCTATCTTAAATCAAAATTTCCATCAAAATGTTCATCACAAGTTGTAGGAAGAGCCTGCTCTGAAATGCATGTGTCCACAAAGCTGATAAGGGGACTGAAGCACCTCCCCTATGGAGACAGGGTGGGCGAGCTGGGACTGTTCTGCCTGAAGAGGCTGTTTTCCTCACAGCACCTTCCAGAGTCTAAAGGGGCAGCAGAGAACAGGAGAGAGGCTGTTCATCAGGGACTGGAGTGACAGAGGGAATAGCTTTCCACTGTCAGAGCGTATGTTTAGATGGGATAATGGGAAGAAATGCTTGGGTGTGAGGGTGGTGAGGCCCTGACACAGGTTGCCCAGAGAAGCTGTGGCTGCCCCATCCCTGGAAGTGTCCAAGGCCATGTTGGACGGGGCTTGGAGCAACCTGGGATAGTGGAAGGTGTCTCTGCCTGTGACAGGGGGTGGGACAAAATGATCTTTAAAATTCCCTCCAACCAAACCATTCCTTGACTCTATGATACTTAACTCCATTAGGAAAATCTTCTGGAACATTCTGTCTTTGAACAAAGGCAGTACTCAGACACAAGCTGCAGTCAAACAGCAGCTACAGAATTCACTCCCGAAAACAGAAGGCACATTGTATCACTGGGGGAGAGAGCTGGGCTGTCTAGGAAAGCTCCCTGGGCTACCTGTGCCCTACAGAGGGGCACAGCAGCATGTGATCTGCCCTTTAGGCTCTGGAGTTTGATGGTTATCCACAGAGATGCAAGTGTTTTCTTCACTTGTACCACCTACAGCACTGAAAAAGTAAGAACATACCTTCATGTCTCGTGATACAATGACAAAGGATCAGTGTCATGTCCTGGAATGTGAGCAGTTGCAAACATTAACATCCCTATTGTGGATTCCCACTTCTCGCTGTCCTTCCTGCTACTTGCAGTATGGGGGATGCATTTGACCCCTGAACACATGGAAATAACATCGCAATTTGAGAATGAATGTCTGTAGCATCTAAGCACTAAGAGAATATGTGGGGGCTGACATTCCTAAAAATATAACAGACACCAGGCATCACTGTCTGAAAGCAAACATTGTTTTAATAGCAAAGCAAGCACATACTAAAGGGGAAACTCTCCACTCCTTAAATCTCCAATGTTTCTCCACACTCCACTTCTCATGGGATCTCACATGATAATTAGTGATGTTCAGGTTACTGAAGCATTTCCTTGTCTCCCATTCTGCCACAAGAGGGAATGATGGTCTGAATCACAGCAGTGGAGAGAGAGAAAACAGAGGGGAAAAAACCAAAACAACCCTTCATTTCAATTTTCTTCCTTCCACTCCAGAACACATACACATGCTGATTTAGACTGCACTGCTTTGTTCCATCTAGTTACATGTTATTCCAACAGCATGAAAATCCTTCACCGCATCAGAGTCCATCTGTAGGGCAATTTCCAATGGGACATTTCATGGAACAAAGAAATTTACAGTCTGACCTGCCACTTTTATCTGCTGAGTTCTTGACAAGCTACTTAGTAGAAAGGTTTAGTTGTTTGGGGGTTTTTTGCTTTTTTGATATTGCATTGTGTGAAATAATTTCCTACCACTGAAAAGATCACTCTCCTGCCAATTAAATGGTACCAAAGAACAGTTGTGGTGGCCCCAAATCTCTTGGTACCCACTTTGTCAAGGCCAAGCATGTCTGAGAGCCTTTTCAACTCTGTTCCTCTTCTCTGCAGGTCAGGCTATGGTCACACCATTCTTCCATGTCATTGAACATGACTTGACTCCTAGACAAAAATCAGGCTCTAGGTTTCTGAAACTCACAATCAATCAAGATGGTCATTGCAACATACAGTGAAGAAAGGAGCTCGGGCAGCATCTTCAGTGTCAGAGACGTATTCTTATACTTTATTACCATTTTCCACCTGTGGTGCTCTTGAGTCAACATTAAAATAAGAGCTACAAGGAGCCAAGGACCCTCAGGCCTCCAAAATCAGAAGATCTAAAAATATAGTTTCCTTTTTTCACAACCCTCCAAACCCTGTGTCAGAAAGACCCAACAGGAGAAGCAGATAAGACAGGCTGGGGGTGAAGCAGGAAGATGCTGAGAAATCAGAGGGTTTACTATGGAATGTGGTACAGCAGCCAAGCTCTATGGCACTGGTTCAGAAAAGCAATTATAAACATTCCTAACTTCATCCCTCCTCAGGAAATGACTTAATAAGGTACTTCTCTTTAAAAAATATACTGTGTGCTGGGATGTATGTTTCCTGAACAGAGGACTGCATCTGGAGACAAGATCTATGTGGAATAAAGGGTCTCCCACCATGTCTAGAGAATAAAATGTCCTTTGGGGAAGTTAAAAATAGAATAAAATAAAGTTAGTTAACATTTCACACTCCTGGAAAATGAACATTAGAACAAAGATGCCAAAATAGGTAACTTGTGAAAATACTTTTCAAACACAGCCTTTAAAAAGTTGTCAAACACAAACTTTTTGTGGTGAGCCTGAACTTTGGACTCTGCAGACAGGGATTGGACAAGGTGGCTTAAGGCCTTTCTCCCTTTATTACAGCCTCACTCTGAGGCCCATTTCAATCAGAAAGCTGTGCCTTAGTGCACAAGAGCAGCCCCCAAAACAGCCTCCAAAATCCACACCATGTATAAGGCTGAGATATTTGTCCAAAGAACGGCCTGGAAGGGGTCTGAAGCACAAGTCCTATGAGGAGCAGCTGAGGGAGCTGGGGTTGTTTAACCTGGAGAAGAGGAGGCTCAGGGGAGACCTCATCACTCTCTACGATGAACTGACAGGAGGGTGTATCCAGAGAGGAGTTGGTCTCTTCCCCCAGACAACCGCAGTAGAAGAAGTGGCACAGGACAGGTTTAGGTTGGACATTAGGAAGAAGTTCTTTCCAGAGAGCGTGATTGACCATTAGAATGTGCTGCCCAGGGAGGTGGTGGAATCACTGTCCCTGGAGATGTTTAAGAGGAGCCTGGATGTGGCACTTTGTGCCATGGTGCAGTTGATAAGGTGGTGTTGGGTCATAGGTCAGACTCAATGGTCTCAGAGATCTTTCCCAACCTATTTGATTCTGTGATTCTTTGGCTCTGTATTACACTGAAATCCATTTCTGAGTGAACACCTGGGGATATGTCAATCCAACTGAGCTGGAAAAAATATCACTGAACCAGTTCTGAGCCACTTTATCATGGAGTCATAGAATAGTCTGGGTTGGAAGGGGCCTTGGAGCTTACCCCATTGCACCCCCTGCCATAGGCAGGGACACTTTCCACTATCCCAGGTTGCTCCAAGCCACATCCAACCTGGCTTTGGACACTTCCAGGGATGGGGCAGCCACAGCTTCTCTGGGCAGCCTGTGCAAGGGCTTCACCACCCTCATAGCCAAGAATTTCATCCTCATATTTAATCTAAACCCACTCTCTGCCAGTGTGAAGCCATTCCCACTTGTCCTGTCACTACAGGCTCTTGGGACAAGTCTCTCTCCATCTTTCTTATGGGCTCCTTTCAGGCATCTTTGCAGTTGTAAATTTACAGGTAAATTCCCTCCCCCTAGTACAGCTGCAGCTCCAACTACACTTTCCTGTGACCACACCTGCAAAGGACACGGTGGCTAGTGATCATTTTTATAATTTTCAAAAAATTCCCCAAAGCTGCAAATCAACCAATACAACATAATCTGAGGGCTCATTCCATATCTTCATAGGGCACTAGGATTTCTGACATTCCCTGAGATACCATCATTTCTGCCTGCTCTGGATGTAAGCACGACTCATCACAGACTTTCACACAGGCACTAAACTCAGGAGTAAAGAGGCAGCCAGAGAGAGGTTGCCCTGCACCAAATATTTGAGAGGGATTGTGAGAAAAGGAAGGGGAACCAGGAGACATGGTACAATATAAAGAGCAGGATTTTAGGTAGAGGCTGGATGAGAACTGCCGTGCTGGTCAGGTCTCTGGTGGCACTGGCCACCTCTAAAGAAGTCCAATACCAACAGGTTCACTGAGATGGGCTCAATAAGCTGTTATGTCTCTTGGATTTTACTTCTGCTTACAAATAGACAGTCCGTCTGCTTTATCCAACAAATATTCTATCCCTTTCAGTACCAGCAGAAGCACAAAGAATTCATCATGAGAAATAGTACAACAACGCTTAGATAGGTTATCAGCAAACTCTTACTGCAAATAAGGATGTGAGGCAGCAAAAAAAGAAACAGGTCTTTAGGGGGTCTAAGGGCATCAATCCCACCAAAAGAAAATGAGAATAAGGAATCCAGGCACTTTTGAAAGACCTCTGACCATCATTTTCAACCACATAAAGGAAAACATCTTGTAGTAGTAGCTTATTTACAGCACTGCAACTAAATACACCACAACTCAGTGTCCTTTGAGAACTGGAGATTTGGGGAAATGCTGATCCTGCTCCTTCAGATATAAACATTGTTCCTCCCTTTAATATAATGTGTATACAAAATTGAGAACAGGGCTGAAGAGGCAGAATAGACATGAAAGCCATTCAAGAATTCACAGAGACTTTTGCTGGCTCTGTGGGTGGGGTTGGTTATTTCTGCCCAAGAGTCTGTTTTGGCATGTAACAAAAAGAGGGGGGAAAAAAAGGAAAAAGAAAACCTGAGAACTGCAATTCAGTGAACAGAAACAGGCAATGGAAGAGAAGAATATTCAGATAAAAATTCAAAACTCTTGAAATGAATGTAAAAGTTTCATCAGACAGGATGCAAGTCCATGGAATCATGAAAACAGGCAGGAACAAACATGCAATTTATGGTGGACTTTTGCTTCTAAGTGTAAAGCAGAACTCCCAATCTGTCTTCTGCTCTGACATGTCTTGAGAATAAGCCAATAAAAGGAGGAGAATGAAAGGCAAAATGAGAAAGAAGGCTGCCCACAGCCTGTAGACTGAGCAGTGCAAGAGGCGGATGGTGGGGTGGGCATGAAGTCAAACTGCAGCACAATAATGACACAGTATTTTCATCTGGATATAAACACTGAAGGAAGAAGTTGAGGGGGGGAAGGGGAAAAAGGAATTTTACAGAGCATGTAGACAATGACTGAGCTGAGACATCACTGTACAAGAAATGTAAAAGCCCTCATCCTCTTATATATTTATAAAACAAGCAACAAAACAGCTAACCAGCAATATCTCAGGTGATATTCACACAGTGTATTTTCCCACATTCTTCAGGGGAATGAACACGTTTCCTATTGAGAAAGACAAAAGCAAGACAGTTCATTTATCTGAAGGAGTGCACCCATCTTATCACGTATCTGAGCTGATCAAAGCTTCCAGACACCACCAGCACTACTTCCAAAACCGAGGAATGGCTGAAGAATCTCTTCATTCCCTTGCATAAATTAAACAGTTAAAGCATCACTGCCTTCAGCACTGCTTTGCTGCAGTGGTGACACAGAGGCAATGAATTAGGAGGATACTTTTACTGTATGAAGATAATATACTATACAGTCAAGTCTGATCTGTACCTCCCGCTTAAACCTTTGTGATATAACGTGTTAAAAAATATGCAGTAAAGCTTAAAATACCCAGCCCAGCTTGTCACTGGGGTTTTCAGTCTCTTCTAATGGACTTCATCTTGCTTGACAACTTCCATCTGACA
The DNA here is from genome assembly GCA_013390025.1 of Pitta sordida. NCBI lineage: Eukaryota > Metazoa > Chordata > Aves > Passeriformes > Pittidae > Pitta > Pitta sordida. The sequence continues at coordinate 209,282 of WEKX01017109.1, forward strand.
GGCATTCCGCAGCATTTATTTTCCACAAACAATTCCAATATACATATATACATATAAATGCAGCCATAGGAGTGTCAAAGTCAATTTTTAGAAAGAAATACAGACTTCTCAATCATGTAAGCAGTTCCTAAAACATTACTGTGACTTCAACACTATCTCCAAAAAGTTCTCTAAGAAAACTGCAGTTTAAATAAAACCCCAAAGTGCCCATAGGCTCACCCCTGGTTTGTTCAATTAGCTGTGTGGTTGAGAGATTAAAGCAGTTATCAGCATTATAAAATACTCATAATGAACCACAAACTGGGAGATTTGACTACATGGAATATATCTGGAAGGTACACTCTGACTCTGAGTATTTAATGTATTACTTCAGCTAACTAGGAATAGCAATAGTTAATTAACTTCTGGCTCTTTGAAAGCTGCAAACCCAGGGATTAAACCTGCAAAGTGCATCTTCTCCTCCCAGTGCAGCCAGGAGAGAGTCCCAGAAGACCATTAGGTAAAATTGAAGTAATCTTGCATAATTAATGGAAAAATCCTGACTTTTGGGCAGCAGGTGGGTTTATGAAAAGGATCTCGTAACGCCACCAGAAGCCAATTGAGAGATTACAAGTGCCATAATCTGCTGTAACGTTCCTTCTTTAATTCCTGTGTGCTGAAATTCCAACCAGGGAATGAGATGGAGGTATGTCTTTATGTGTTTTAAATTGTCATTTGATTAAAAGTAAGCAGCTGCATCATTTGAAAAAATACAGTGCTCATGCTGGGAAGTCACAAATATAAACTACACTTTATTAAACTAGTTAGAAGCTGTTAAAATGCAGAATGCTGCTGGCACACCTTTTAGAGCAGATACTAAAATATGCATCATGTGGGCACTTTAAATGAGTCATTTCAAAAAAAGATTTATTTTTCAATCATTCCATGAACAAGAATAAATCAAAAACAATTCAGCCTTTCACCCCACTGAGATAAAATAAATGCAAATGTTGTTTTCAAAGTTAATTGGCTCTGAAATACTTAAGCCTTGGAAAATAATTTTGAATGACAGAACTTTTGCAAAACTTACATATATTTTCTATATCTATCATATTTCTTTACATTTGCAGCTCCCAAAACATAAAAATATTTTAATATGTAAGCACAACTACATGCAAATTTTTGAGAATGTATTATCCCTCACATGAAATCAGGTTAATATTTGTCTTTATTCTACTGCAGAAATAAAATGCAGAGACATGAACGAAAGGGAAATGTAAATGGTAGAAATGTGGCTGGTGACAAAAATGAAAGCTCTGATCTGCTGCAATTGAAATGGTTCTAGGGAGATTATTTGGGCTGTACCTGTGTGTCTTGCATTGGCTGAGGAGCAAAACACCAAAGGATCTGTCACAGAATCCCAGAAAGTGCTGAGTTGGAAGCGACCCAGAAGGACTATCCAGTTCAACCCCTGGCCCTGCACAGGCCCATCCCCAAGAGTCACCCCATGGGCCCCAGAGGATCATCCCAACCCTCCTGCAGCTCTGGCAGCCTTGGGGCTGTGCCCACTGCCCTGGGGAGCCTGGGCAGTGCCCAACCACCCTCTGGGGGAAGGACCCCTGAAGCAGATTTTATTGCACTGTTCATTCTCATCAGGCTGGATTAATGTCAAACATTGATCCAAAGCACACAGAATGTAGTGAATGACTGTTAAAGGAGATGCTGATGGCACAGGAGGTTGAGGTGCATCTTCCTTATCCCCCATATTGTGCCAATGCTGGTCCTGCCTCTCCTACACATTGCAGTGGGATGAGCCCACTCAGCTTTCACAAGGTTCTAAAGTGCCACTGAGGTTTTGGTTGGCAGAAGTGTGGACACTGAGAAGTGAATATGCTCCCTTGGATGCCCTAAAGAGCACCCTGGGCTGTCTGTCCCAGGAGAGGCTGAAGACACTTGGTGTGTTCAGTTGGAGAGGAGCCTGAGGGGAGACCTCATTGCAGTGACACCTTCCTGGGGAGGGGCAGAGGAGGGGCAGGCCCTGAGCTCTGCTCTGGGGGAACCAGGGACAGGAGCCAGGGAATGGCCTGGAGCTGGGTCAGGGCAGGGTGAGGTTGGATCTCAGGACAAGGTTGTTCTTCCCCCAGAGGGTGGTTGGGCACTGCCCAGGCTCCCCAGGGCAGTGGGCACAGCCCTAAGGCTGCCAGAGCTGTAGATCATCCCAGAGCTGGGATGATCCTCTGGGCCAAGAGTTGGACTGGATAATCCTTGTGGGTCTCTTCCAACTCAGCATATCCTGGGATTCTGTGCCCTGCAGGACTGACACCCCCTGGCCCAGCAGGAGCGACCAGCGTGGCTGGAGCTGATACAGGCAGAGCTTTGTGTGGCTGGTGTCACCAGCAGGCCCCTGAGATGCAGAGAGTGGTGACTCTCCAGGACAGCCCCGGGATGGGCTCTGTCTGCTCCTCTGAGGGCACAGACAGGTTTCCTGCCTTCCAACTTGTGCTAATTAGTGCCTGCACACTCTGCTGACCAGACCCTGATGGAATACAAATCCTGCCTACATCCCCTTCATCAAGCCCTGCGTGCTCTCTTTCTCTCCCTTTCCCGTCTATCCCCAGTCACAAGAGGCTTCAGGCAAAAGGCAAGAACATTGTAATAAAATGACATTTCCAAACAGCCTATTTTTTTCCCCCCAAGGCCCCTGGCTATCTCAGTTTCATTACATGTCTCAGGAGGGGGCATCACTCCCTGACAACTAACATCTGGCCCAGGAGACCTCCTAATTTAAAACAACAAACTAATTATTGTCACCTACTCTTTCCTGTGGCTTTTATCTTTATTTATTTTTTCCTGCAAGAAATATGTCAGCATATTTTTCATTTGAACTACTAAAGCTCTGTGGTTTGCCCCCCTCAACTATGCTTAACTTTGTTCTAAAGGGAAGAAATCCATATTTTATCAATCAGTTCCAATTACCTACTGTATTTCACTCTGTGGTATTGAATTATGAGTTGGAAGAATGTCTTGATTAAAGACCTTACAAATATCTAGATATCAGACCCACCAATCTTCCTGCCCACATGACAAGCTGGAAAAAACACTAAACTGACATTATGGGAGATGTTGTTTATTATGATTTCTTTTCAAAGTTGGGACTATCAGTCTCTGTTAGAATATTGATATGAGGAATAAGGAGCTGGAGGCATTTATTTTAAAATGATTTTTTTAAATTCTCATTTTTATTTCTGTTCCCTCCAGAGTGCTGTGGGAGATACTAGAGGCAACTTTAATGTCTTTGCTGGTGAGGGAAGAGCCACAGGGGATGCAAAAAACTTACTTGTTCCTCTGGAACAAACACTTCATTCATGACTTGGACATGAGGAGTTGTAATCCCTCTCTTCCACCAGTTTTTCAAGCCTCTTTGGCAATTTACTTATCAAAATCTGCTCTTCAATTTTCCTTTAAATAGAGGTTGATAGTGCTAAACTGATGTTTGGAGGCAAAGTTCTTCAGTGCTTTTAGAACTGAACAGTTCTGGGAAAAAAGCATATTTTGTTGCTCCTAGTTCACATAGAAGATTTACCATATATCTGTGTCTGAGGAGATGATTTTTTTTTTCAGTTTTGGTGGGAAAAAAAACACCAGTGTAACCGGGATGTAACAGTGAAATCACAGTTCATTTTAAATTAATGTACCTTTTTTAATTGATATCCATGTTGTCAGGATTTTATTTCCCAGTATAGAGCTACAGTCCAAAACCAATTCAACTTCTAGGATGTCATGGAGACAACAGCAGTTTATGCAGTTTGGTTGTTGGGTACATATTGTCTACCAAAAAACTCTCCAAAATAATTTAGCAGCTTGAGAGACTCTTTCCTCAGGAATCATCCATCCAACCCACAAAACACCAGATGGACACAGCTTTGGATTACCTCAGGAAAATACTTTAACCAAAATGAAAAAACAGATTTTTAAAGGAAGGGGGAAAAATACTCAAAATAAATGAACAAAAATTCCAACAAAATTGTCTTTTAATATAAGGCTAATCACCATCAAACATGAGTTTTGCAAGAAAGAGGAAAATAAAGCATTGATGTCGTCTGACAAAAATGGTCTGGCTAGATAAAAACCAGGGAGAGGAGACATAAACTAAACACTGGATCTCTAAACTTAGAGGGAAAAGAAAAGTGAGGCTGATCCAACCTTTTCTGCTCCTGACTCTTGTCACCTGAACAGCTCCTGATCGACTTCACAGCCAGGGCTCTGTAGAAATTGGTTTGGGGGAAGAGAAGGGGAAGCCAGGTAGTCACCACCAGGGCTCATTAGTGCTGATTTATTTATTTATTTTCACATTCCAAAGTTCCTGCCCTTTGATGTAGACCAGAGATGTTTCTACAAGCAAATGCTTAGAGGGAGGCAGAACTAGTAAATATGAAGCTCAGCCTGCCCAGGCTCAGTGAAGGCTGATAAAATGTTACAGACTTGGACTTTACTATACACACTAATTCCAGAACACAGAGCAGGCTCCTTTCCCCTGTATTTTTTTTTATTTGAGTACATATATATGACGTTTTCAGCAGAAGGAGGTGATACTTCTAAAGCTATTTTCGTTTAGATATGTTGCTCTAAAGAAAAGTAAATAAATAAATAAAATCTCATTTGTTTACCGCCATGTTTTCACTGCAGAAACAATAATAAAAAGTCTCTGACTAAACTCTTTCTTTTTCAGAACCCAAATTTATTGAAAGAGAGTGAGCTCCTTGATTGTGCTTTGCATGAGAGCAATAAAGAGCTTATTTCAGTTTAAATGGGAGAAAGAAGTCTTTAAAATTATTAATATTATTGTTCTTTATGAAGAGCAATTTTATCACCACATTTTCATTCCAGTATCAGGAGACATTACCTCTGGTGATTTTACATTCCTCAATTAGGTTGTTTTCAGTTCCCACGTGCTGACAGCACAGAGCTGTTACCTACTGAATCCTGGCCTTTAGTCACTATTTCTGCGTCCCTTTAATAGAACGGGCTGTGTAAAAAAGCCAGGCTGGGGGTGAAAACTTTTGGCAGAACCTTCCATCAGTCACTGGGGCCAGGCTGAGGTGGTGGTTTACAGCAAAATGAGTTTTGGATATGATGGGGGAGATAAAGAATGTTATTTTAGGCCCAGGAACTTCAGCTGGGGAGAATTCAGCAGGAATCAGGGGTTGACCACATGGAAGCCAGATGACAGTAATTTAGCCAAGGCTTTCAGACTCCCTGTGACTTCCATTTAGTGCCAGTGGCTGGAATCCTGGTTAATACCAGATAACACAAGGGTGGACAATGCCTCTGCCTTTTACTATATCTCCCCAACTTTTAGGCTCATTGTACAGAGTGGATTTTAGCTTGGGAAGAGTTAATGTGGCCTTTTTGTTATTTGTTGTAACCCATTGGTGAGGAACTTCATGGTTCCAAGCACTTTAAGGACCTTCAGTTTAAGTATCTTCTTTTTTCTACCATTGAATTACGTAGTGACAAGGGCATAACACTCTTTATTCTCTTTACGACGTCATGCAGACCTCGGATCCCAGTGAAAGCAGCTCTGTGCTCCTCCAGGGAACAATCCAGCACACTCAGAATCCCAATTCTGCTGGGTCTGATTTCTACATTCCCCAGGGACTCCTCAAGACCAGGGAATCAGATTTCCCTCATGTATATTTGAAGTCTAAGTTGAACTGAAAGGCAGAGTGAGAAAAGACATAATGCAGTTGTTTACTTAATATATTTGAGTGCAGGAAGTTACTTTATCACGTCCTGGAGGGTGACATTGAATTCCCCTGAGCTCCCAGCACGTGTTTGCCTTGCCTTTGGTCTGTGTGATTTGGATATAAGCTACTTGTCATTTGTAACACACCCAGTAATCTGGCACACACCAAAATGATCTTTGACAAACATTCTTTTTTCCTCCTGGGATTTGCTGTTAGCTCCTAACAGCATGACCTTAATGCAGTTCCAACAAAGAAATTTAAAATACTAATGGCATAAGTTTAAATGGCTCATGACTATAATTACATGCAAGAGAACAATTAAGCATCTACTGCGACTTCTTTTAGAGGGAGAATTGTACCAGGGCTGTTTGAAACAGCTCTGAAATATGCTGAGATTCAGTTATTTTATGCATACCTTTTAAATATAAAAGGACAAACAAAAGGAACAATATTTAAAATCAGTAAAATCAGGAAATCTACCTAAGAACAATATTTGCACTCAAAACTAAGAAATGCCACAAGACAATTCAAGAGGGTTCGGGCTGCAGTTTATCTGTGCTTAAAGGTACACAGATACTGGAATTATGAGAATGTGATGCAGAGAGAAAGAGGCAGAAATAACTGTTCAGTATTCAAAGAACACCATTTCCCCTTTTCCTGTCACTCCCTGGGATCAGACTCTGCATGGTCCTTAGCAGCCACTCTTGTGGATGGCACGTATTCCCCATTCTCAGGCTTTATTGAATAGCTCTGAATAGAAAACATAATGCATCACTTAATTATTCAGTGAGCATGATTATCAGGAAATATAGCCTTAAGCTTCATTAAGTGGCACCCTTACTTTTACATATGTTTTAAAAGGAGGTGAGAAACACTAGCTGGCATTTGAGAGGAGTAGTGTTACTTCCTGATTTATGCAGACTAGACAAGAAAGAGACCATAGGGAAATGAAGAGGAGGCAACAGCAAGAAAAGGATGAAAAAAATTCCAGGGCATGGAGAGTTTTATCACCTTCTCCAGGTCCTCAATTCCCACACTTTCAGTTCATTGCTAGATGCTGTATGAGTCTACACCATTCATACCATATACTGTGTGATATTTCTTTTAGAATAACGAAATATACATAGTTGAGAACTCCAGAAAGAGAAACAGCAAATTAAGATATTGATTGTCGGGGTTCTAGTGCTTCTCTATACAGATGTAAGATGGTTTTAAAAATAGGTTTATTTTCATATATTTGCTTGTTTACAGTATTTGGGCACCACAATATTTTAAGAAAAAGTTACTCCCGAGTGTCCCAGGGAGGTGTATGAAGATGGTGAAGGATCTGTGGGGGCCCGACAAGGAGCTGCTGAGGGCACTTGGTGTGTTCAGGTGGAGAAGAGACTGAAGTCAGACCTCACCAGGGTCTCCAGCTTCCTCAGAGGGGAGGAATCTCTGTTCTGGGGGTACTAGGGACAGGGACAAGAACCAGGGAATGGCCTGGATTTGGGTCAGGGCAGGGTCATGTTGGATCTCAGGCCAAGGTTCTTCTTCCCCCAGAGGGTGGTTGGGCACTGCCCAGGCTCCCCAGGGCAGTGGGCACAGCCCCAAGGCTGCCAGAGCTGCAGGAGGGTTGGGATGATCCTCTGGGGCCCATGGGGTGACTCTTGGGGATGGGCCTGTGCAGGGCCAGGGGTTGGACTGGATGGTCCTGGTGGGTCCCATCCAACTCAGGATATTCTGTAATTCTATGAAATATTTCAGGACATCCACCACAGGACAGCATTCACTAGGGAGTCTTCAGGTAACCCCTGCTGATCTCAAGGGCCCACACAGTACAAATCCCTCCAGGGTGGGATCCTCCTCTCCCTTCATGGATTCTGCCTTTTTGGGGGCAAAGCATCACATCCCACTAAAACAAGCAGACTGGTCTGTGCTCTATGTGAAGATGTCCTGTGGCATCTTCAAACAATCTCCCCTCATTCTTTAAGAAGCCTCTAAAAATAACTTCTTGAGATTGACACACAGGGAAATTATTTTGAGCTGTATCCGATGTGGAAAAATCAGAGTTTGAAATTGTGTCATTCAGGAGATTATGGCTATTTAGGTACTGGGTTTTACTGGCATAAAGGTGCCTTACAGTGAAAGGTGGGAAGATGATTGAAAAGTAAGTTGGTCCTATGGATACAGAACATTCTGAGAAGGTGTTTTTTCTTTTTTAATTTGACTCTTTTGAAAGTCTCATCTTACTTCCTTTGATTTCTGCTTTCTTGAGCATACAGTGGTGGTCACCATCAAAAATGACAATTTAAAGTGGACAGTGGCAGGAGACTGTACATATAGTCATCTGAAAATCCCTTGTAGGGTTCACCTGCATTCCTGTAAGCTGTCCTGGTCCGCCTCTTCTTTTCTTTCCTTCTTCTTTCCCAGCTTTTTCTCCCTTCTTGAAATTCTGAGAGCTGTAATCTCTGCTATTGATTTCAGCTCCGGCTAAGAGTCCCGAAACACACCTTCTTGTCCCTTGGTACAGTCAGAGGATCAATGGAATAGGGGTTATTTCCCACCCTCTCTTCCCCATATCCAATCACAGCCCTATAATTATCTTTAGAATTTATATCTGCCCCTTTCACAACACATCATTCAACACAACAGATTTCCTGAACACTTTGGAGCTGTTGTTATTATCTTGTGTCCAGCTCCCTCCCACCATCATTAAATTTCTTTTCTAATTGTTTTCTGTCTGTTTTCTCCCAGTCTGACCGTTATAAATATAACAATCTCATGCAACTTCTGCTTTGTAGTTGCCAGTTTGGGAAGATGATTACGCTGAGATATTCTTCTGTTATTTAGCGTCTCTCTATTTACTGCCATTACTTCCTTGTCCTTGAATCTCCACCACATGTGGAACAATTTGCTTTTCCAAAGTAGCCGTGAACTCTGGCACTGGGACTACCAGGATACTGATACTGATACTTGATGTCATTAAATCCTGCCCCAAAATCTTTGCCAAGAAAAAGCCTGTGACTTGCCAAGTTTCAGCTTTAAGGCCATCCCTAAATAGTTTTGGATTGGGAAGGGTTTTCAGTAAGGTAACTACTACACTTGTTACAAAATCCCAATGAAACAGGTGGTGCAAAATTCCTTCAATTCTTCACTGATTTAAGATTATCCAAACACCTTTTAAATCAGTTCAGGAGAAGAAAATAAGGAAAAAGAGATTTCTCATGTAGTAACAAGGCCAATTAAACAGTAACCTGTCAGACATGTAATTCACCCTATCTACTTGAAAATCTAAAACTAAAACTGAATCAGGATCATACCTGGACCTACACCTTCCCTGATGAAGAATGAGAGACACAGAACCAACCAGAAGTTAAAATGAAAGGAAACCTATCATTACTATAAATCACTGTGGGTTCACCCCAAACCCACAGGTTCATCTCTCCCCATATGCTTTTAGACATAAAGTTCCTGCAGAGCACAATGCCCATGATTTTATGTCCTTGAGTTATGGCTGCAAATAGGAAGCCAAATGCTGAGTTTCTTCCTTGCTCTTTGCAGCAGCAAATTGCAATTTGCAAAAGGTTTTCGATAACATTTGGTGTTAATTGGACTTAAAAATGTTAATTGCCCGAATCACTGTGATCTTAAAGACACATGTAAATTATCTCAGCATGTTAGAGAGCAAAACCTCAGATTGCACTGAACTTCTCAGGATAAGCTTTTTTTAATGTACAGCTAAAAGATATCAGGGTGATTTACTGTTCTTGGTCTTTCCCGTGTGAAAATTAACAAAGCAAGCATATGTTACATTTAACATACATAGATAAAAGTTTTAGATGTTGAAAACATAAAAATATATATTAACTAAAAATACAGCAAATTAATTATTACTTTGAGCCGGAGAGAGTGAAGAACCTGAAACTGGCCCCAGGGTTGGAGTTGTATTGATTTAACCACTAATACACCACAAACATGACATGGGAAGTCATCAGGAGGTTGATATTCCCAGGAATAAGTATGAACTCCAATGGATTTTCCCCCATTAGGGTCCAGCCAAGCCTACCTACATCCCAATTTGCACAATTTTGTTGCAGAGAAATAACATGGCTTGTTTTAGCTGTTTGTCCATTATAATATTTATGAAAATTATATAAGGGCTTTTTTTCTTTTGCTTGAGAGAATAGGACATTCCTCATTTTGCCCTGATCTCTGCACAGAATTCCAGTGTAGCAGAACTTTACCTGGTTTACCTATTGCTCATGGCATGTCCAGTTTCATTTCACTATGTCTTAATCAATTCTCTCATTAAATATAACATATACACCCACCTTTGGGACATCCACATGTATTCTCCCCATAGTTCCCTATCCAGTTTTTTATTTACTATTTCACAACTGCACTCAAATGCCAACATTTATTTTCTTATACTTTTCCACAACCCTTCTTACCGTAATTTCTTATTTCTGTTTCTAAATTCCATCTCCTGTTTTGAAGCCATACTGCAAAAGGAACTAATTTCCTACAGTGTTGCCTGGCTCTAAAGCTGCAGATGCTGGAAAAAACAACAAAAAACACCCCCACACACACACCAAACTGAACCACCCCAAAAAAGAATATACTAAAAAATATATACTTGCATCAACACAAGATAAGTCCAAACTGTCGCTTCCCCCATCTATCCATAGAAAATTCTGGATTTTTCCCCCTTACAGACCTGTCTGGACACAGATCTTGACTTTGCCATCCTTATTGACACTGAGGAATACTTCACTTTCTATATGACCCTCTTAATTTCAGAATAGTGTAAGTGAATTTATGGAACTTATTCTTTACTTTTAATCTTTGTGGGGAAAGGCTTGCAAGATTTGCTCATCTCTAAACTTACAGTGGAAATAATAATGACTTCAGGTTTCCAGAGCTAATAAAAAATACATTAGTCTCAAAATTAGAATCACAGAAACTCCAGAAACTTAGAAGTAATTTACAATTCATTCTAGTGAGAAATCCTTCCTAAATTTTAGTTTCCAGGAGAAAAATATTGGAAAATATGATTAAGTTTTCTACAGATTTCCATATGAGATTTATCGAGGCAGAGCTTGGCAGATAAGAAACTGTAAAAATCCTTTGAGATTCTGAGTGTCAGAGGTAGCTACAGCTTTTATAATGGAAAAACTAAAATGCGTATTTTGTTATAGTTAAATTTCAGATTAAATATTTTTAAAGTAAATATATGTTAAAATACTGTAAGTTTAACTCATTGCATGTCTCAAATTGTACATAAAATTTAGGATTTTTGTCACATACCAACCTGTACTGGACAGTCCAGTCCTCTTTCTTAGTCTTCAACCTCCTCATGCTACAGAGACAAACTGGAATGAAGGAAAGACCTGTTTATCCAGACTTTCTCCTCTTATACCAGGTTGTTAAATCAAATTTAGATTAACTAGCAATACATTTACTAGAAAGAAGGTGATGTCTGTGTCACTTCAGGAATTTGCTCAAAATAAGGCCACAGTCTCAATCACATTACTGGATTCAACACACATTATTAATTTTCATATAATCAGCTACGGTTCCTATCTATTGATCCTAGGACACTGTAAAATCCATCTGAAGGCAGTACTATAACATTATTCAAATCATACGATACCATCTGTAACAGAAGGTGAAGTAAAAAATAAAAAAAAAAAAAAGAAAAAATACTTAAATGTGCCTACCAGGCTGCATATGTGGCACATGAAAAATTAGGCATAAGCTGCACAAATAGAGATATATTTGTGATTTTTGCCATGATAAGAAATAGTTAGAAGAAAATAAAAATGATGTTTTTAAGACCTTTGTATCAAAGACAACATAGCCACAAGCAGGAAATAGAGAAGCAAGCTGCCTGGTAATAGAAACTGAAATTTTATCCACTAAGCAAAAAATCCAAGAGCTATTAAAATGATATAGTCCTATGACTATCTCATAAGGATACCCAGATTTAATAGGGATACCTGACCTAATGTACTGTACACTTATGTCAGGTTTAAATAAAGTTGCTTTCTCTCTTCATGAGATGCTGCTCTGGAAAAGCCAAGTGAGGGAACCTTGCACACAAATCAAGGGCTTCCGAGGACACGAAGACAACCAGGAAAGTGCCTCTACTTTGTCACATCCTAAAAAACTTACTCTGTGTGTGCACTAACACAGATCACAAATGTCCACTACCTATTCCATTCTAACAGGCAAAATATCTGATGCGAAAATACTGGGGTTTATTTGTTAGTGACAAAGGTTTGGCCTAAAGGACAAATCAACATTTTAATTTCACGGAATGGTTCAGGTTGGAGGGGCCCACAGTGGCTCATCTGGTCCCACCTCCTGCTGCAGCAGGGCCATTCCAGAGCACCTGGCACAGGGTTGTGCCCAGAGGGGTCTGGAATATCCCCAGGGAGGGAGACTCCCCCCGCTCTTTATTCAACCTGTTCAGTGCTGGGTCACTGTCCAGCCAAGAAGTTCTTCCTCATGGCCAGGGGGAACTTCCTGGGCCTCAGTTCCTGCGTATTCCTCTGATGCCATTGCTGGGCCTCCCCAAGCAGAGCCTGCTCCATCATCTGCCCCCTCCCTGCACCCCCTGACACCCAGGGATGGGGTCCCCTCTCAGGGTCTCCTCTGGAGGCTGAACAGCCCCAGCTCCCTCAGCCTTTCCTGGGCACAGAGATGCTCCATCCCTTCGGCATCTCCGTACCCTCCACTGGACCCACTCCATGTCCCTCTTGTGCTAGGAAGCCCAGAGCTGGACCCAGCCCTGCAGATCTGCCTCCCCAGGGCTGAGCAGAGGGGCAAGATCCCCTCCCTGCCCTGCTCCAATGCTCTTCCTGATGCCCTCCAGGACACCATTGGCCTCCTTGTCCCCCAGGATATTCTGCTGGCTCAGGGACAGCTCCTTGTTCCCCAGGACCCCCAGGTCCCTCTCCCAGAGCTGCTCTCAGCAGGTCACCCCCAGCCTGTCCTGGAGCCTGGGGGTGCTCCTCCCCAGGTGCAGGACCTGTGTTTGCCTTTGTTGAATTTCAGACAGGTCCTCACTGCCCATCTCCCCAACCTGCTGAGGTCCCTCTGAAGGGTTGCCCAGCCCTGGGGGGATTAGACAGATTTGTGTTCCTGTGTACCCAGGTCAGTACTGTGTGCACGGTGTAAATATTCCACCAGTTACTCATTTAAGGCATCAAATTATGAATAAAAAAGCAAAGCTATGAAAACCTTTCAGAGGTTGCCTATTGAGCTCATCCTCTGCAATATTGCAGCAGACTTTTGAAAGCAAGTCCCACATTTCCATAAGTGTGTTCAACCATTACTTGTACAAACAATTATTCCAGTTGTGTGGGCCCACTTAATATAAGTGTGCCTGCAAGAAGCCAGCTAAATCTATAATTGGGGTTTTGTGCATACAATTATTGGGATGTGGCCACTGAAAACTCTCTAAGATGCACATAGTTAACAGATTTATCAGGGCAAATACTGTGCACCAGGGTTTAAAAGTGAGAGTCTCATTTTAGAAATCTACGTGCCAATGTGGACTCTGTCACAATGTGACTAGTCAGATACAAAGCAGCTTTATAACTAGAACACTCAACTTTAAAAACTGGAACTCATGGTACTATTTCAAACAAAACAATAAAACAACCTCACTCTATCACTGTTCCTTGTTTGCATTTGTATTCTGCTCATTTGTGCAGCCCCATTTCGTGGTGGTTCTTTTTCTGTACACATAGTCATGCTAATATCTTCATGGATTTGTTTATAATAACCTTTAAATCCTTTCCATGTCATTGCGCCGCAGAACTGTTCTGTTGCATGTACACTTTTTACTTCGGTTCATTGCCTACATATCGATTATTTCATATTTGTCTGCATTAAACACTGAACAGTATTTTCCACTTATAGTCCAGCCATTTAAAAATATCCAAATCCATCTGAATAAAATTGCTTTCTTCTTGGTTAATACTCACACATTTAATTTTGATGGTATTAGCAAAACATCAAAGTTGGTCACAGAGAACTTGTTATTCTCGAGAGAAGTCGTCACAAAACCAATCACCTGCTTGAACACTGTCACTTGTAGCAGTGACACAGAATGGTCGTGCTGAAATCTCTGAGATCTCTATGCTGACTGTAAAGACACCTTTTATTCCGTAAGAAGTGAGACTAAGAGGAATTAATATGAGGTAACAGTAGGAGGTTGCAGAACTTCAGCTCCTCTGCAATACCTCTGTATGCAGCTCCTGTCCTGACATACATCAAAGCCAACAGGAGCTTCTCCAGCTCATTCTTTAAAGGCATAGGGAGCTGGATTTTTTCAACATTTGATACTATCTGCAATAATTAAAATGTTATTAATCTCACATTTCCAGCAGAAGAAAAATAATACAATTCTAGAATGGTTAGGGTTGAAAAGGACATTAAAGCTCATTCAGTTCAACCCCTGCCATGGGCAGGGACACCTTCCTCTATCCCAGGTTGCTCCAAGCCCCGTCCAACCTGACACTTCCAGGAATGGGGCAACCACAGCTTCTCTGGGAAACGTGTGCCAGAGCCTCACCACCCTCACACCCAAGAATTTCTTCCCAATATCCCATCTAACCAACTCTCTGTCAGTGTGAAGCCATTCCCTCTGTCTTGTCCCTCGAGTCCCTGATGAACAGCCCCTCTCTGATTCCCTGTAGCCCCTTCAGACCCTGAAGGTGCTGTGAGGTCTCCACACAACCTTCTCCTCTCCAGCCTGAACAGCCCCATCCTGTCTCCACAGGAGAGGTGTTCCAGTCCCTTTATCAACCTTGTGGCCTCCTCTGGACTTTCTCCAACATTTCCATGTCCTTCTTATGCTGGGGACACCAGAACTATTCACAGTGCCCCAGGTAGGGTCTCACAAAAGCAGAGCAGAGGTGAAGAATCACCTCCCTCAACCTGTTATTAGAAATTTATAAAATAAATGTATTTTATTTATTTATTACCCCTCTGTATATGAACTGAATAATACTGAAACACTGTACCTATGATGTCTGAGCATAATACTAAGATCCAAGTGCCTTTTGACTTTCCATAGATTTAATTTGCCAGGAAACAGTCTCTTTCCAGTCTCTTTCCAGTCTTCCTGGGCTTTCCATAATCCTGAAAGTGATGTGAATAAAGACTGGTCAGTCTAGGCTGTTTTTTTCACGGAATTGCTGCTATATTTTAGTTGTAGCACCTTCTGAAGCCAATGAGGTTGATGGCCTGGTATAACATGGTAACAACACTTTAACGACCAATCTAAACATCTTCCATGTGTCCTCTCCCAGGCTTCCACTATCAACTGGTTGAATTTTACCTTTCACTGAAAAAGTCACAGTATTTCTATAGTCTTTCTTCTCAACTCCCACTTTCAGCAACATTAAAGGCAAAGGGAGGGACTGTGGCAAAAATTGAAGCCACCATAAGATGCTCTGAACAGTCTGAATTTCTGTGGTGGGCCCAGCTATTTGCCGTAGATACAGCACAATTTTAGGAGAGAAATGTCTTCTTTGAGCATGTTAGTTATCCTTAGGTTTTGTGGAATACCAACCCTCTTTTACAAACTTCCAAGTAACTGAGCAATACCACCCACCTTGCAAATGTAACACACATAAACAAATATTCTAATCCATAAATATTGGTAACATCTCAAAATTCAAGGCCTTTTGTCTCCATTCCCACTAAAACTTTATTAAAACATTTACCTGAAATTTTCTGATCCCTTTCAGTCGTTTTTCTTTCTGTTTTATCTCTTCCACCTCAGCTGAGGAAATATAACTGGGGCTGTACACTGAGGCAGTTTTACATTCCATCTTTTATGTTTGAAAGGCAAAACCAAAAAAATGCAGCTGCACTTTTATCCATCTTTAGAGAACTGACTTTTCTTTTTAATCAAGATTAAAAAAATATGTAAAAAATGACAATTTTAAGCAGTTCAGAAAATTGAATTCTAATTTAATGTGTAAATTCTAATTTAATTGCCTTTTGGCTGCCAGCTTCCAGATGAGGTGTAACTCAGCACAATTTACAGTAAGAGTTACAAATAAACCTTTGAAAACATCCTAGAAGCAACACTATTTAGTAGGAGCACTGCTACTACAAGAGTTAACTTTGTGTAGCCAATATAATCTATTTCTAATGCAGACCTGAGTGAACAGATTACATTAAAAAAAAACCCACAAAACTAACCAAAAAAGAGTCCTAAAATACAAGCTTAAAAATATTTTTAAAACCCTTTAAAGACATCAGTTCCCTGCTTTCCATAATTATTTCTTAATTTTCTCCTCTTTTCCAATCTTCTTCCTCTATAAATACTCAAGTCAAATGCTCGTATTAAAGAACTGCCTGTCCTAGGTAATATGAGCATTACAAAATAATGTGTTTGCCCTGGACGTAGAAATAGTAACAAAAATATAAGTTTAGGAATACAAATTTGGGATTCACTCATCTTGAAACAGTGGCAATCATCATCCTGCACCCAGAAGCATTAAACTATTACAAATTTAGTCACTATGACAAAGATATCGAAAACCAGAAAATAGACAAAGTGAGAGAAAGAAAAGCAATGAGGCAAAGCAGGAGAAGCTGGTATTTATCATCTGCATTCTGCTGCTTTTATTTCAGGGGCTTGCCTGTTATTGCAACATTGTGCCCCAGTATCCCCATTTATAAAAACAAGCCAACATCATTTTATATGATTTCCATTCTTGCTTTATTTTCTGAATGTTTTCCTTTGCAATTTCAACTCTCAAGAAACTTTAACGAGCCTTCCAGTATCCACCCAGCTGTGGCTGCCCCATCCCTGGAAGTGTCCAAGGCCAGGGTGGACAGGGCTTGGAGCAACCTGGGATAGTGGAAGGTGTCTCTGTCCATGGCAGGATGTGGAACGTCCCTTCCAATCCAAACCATTCCAAGATTCCATGATCCTTACCATTTAGATACTTCACTTTGGGGTTTTGAGCTCCTTCATTTGCCACTCCGTCACCCTCTACATTCCATGGTAACACATAAGCAAAGGGGGTTCAAAGCCTGGCAACACAGAAGGAAAAGTTGACTAAATTCCAATCTGCTACTGTAGAACATCAGTGCCAAACCAAGAATCAAATGTGTTTTGTTTATATTGCCAGTTAGAATGTTTACTGGGAACAGAGGTAGGAAGAAAGAAGGTTGTGCCAGTGATAAAAGAAAATAGCAATTTATATTTTACAGCTGATGAGAGTTCAGCCCTACAGGTTATACGACAGTTGGGTGAGTTTTCTTTTAGGGAAAAATAAAATCCAAAGACAATTGTGCAATCAGAACTGTGTTCCCACTGTGAATTGCATTCACCTTGTAATACTCCAGAGAAAGCATCTCATTTGTTCAATTAATTTGACCTTTATCAAGAGCTTGAACAGACAAAACACTCTCATAGAGTGAAGTACTTAGAATCAGAATGGGAAGCACTGGAGATCCATGCACGATGTGCTACACAAATTGATTTTAAAAAGATATGTACTAGTGTACACACTGTAGAGGTGCTGCTTATTTACAGGGATGACACAGCTCTTGACCAAACTATTGACCACAATCTTTGTGCCTAAAGCAAATGAGATGCCCTCAAGTGCCAAGGAGAGAAAGCTCTCCCTGGACAGAATGCTCCCCAAAGTCACATCTCTCCAGGCAGAACACACTTAAAGCTCAGCACCAAGTTTTTATTTCTCACTGGTAGGGATCTGAATGACCTAAAACTCTGCCCAAGAGCAAGGCCTCGTGTCACTCACGTGGCAGAGCCCTGCCTGGGGAACCAGGCTTTGAACTGTCTGAAAAAAATCCATGTTCTCTCAAAAACCCTGCCTGTGGCTGCAGGGGCTGGAATGTGAACATTGGAAGATTTTATCCCCTGCTAATAACAATCAAGAGGGAAAAAGGTAAGGGCTGAGTATGAAGGTTGATGGCTTTGAGCAGCTGGGACAGCAGGCTCAGCAGAATCAGGGGGTACTGGGTTGAGAGGTGTGACAATTAAAGGAAGCAGGGACACAGGAGGGAAGGAAGGATTACGGGACCATCAAGAATTCAGAATTGCCTCAAGCTGAAATACAGCCTGTGGCGTGTTCTGAGAGCACACTGATTGCTCTGGGAACAGAGGGACCAGTCCTGAGGCGAGGAAAAAGTCTAGATACTGATTCTACTGTAAATGACCCAACCTTCTGCTAACTCAGAGTATCTGCTTATTTTTTTATTCAACTATTTTCTAGCAATTTTAATCTTTCCTCCCCCAGCACCCCCACAGTGCATTTTGCTCTGGTCTGGTGATGTGCAGCAACATAGACATCCTCAGTCCCCAAAATACTCTCCTTCTGTGTAAACACCCTCATTTATAACAAAAATGCCTTCAAATCCTAAGTCTGAATTTCATATCACCCCACCTGTGTTCCATGGCAAAGACAAAAAAATATATGTTTATTAGGCTGTTTTCCTTTTGAGCCATTTTCTCCAAAAAACATATCAGTTTCAGCCATTCTTTACTGGTTTGACATTATAGTTTTTCAGTACTAAACCAGTTTGGAAAATCCCAAGTACACAAAGTCTGCTCCCATTTACCGAGGTGCAGACTCTGAAGTAACAGAGTCCCTTCCCCTTCTAGCCTGAAATTATCAATCTGAAAGGCAATTTTAAAATGTGAAATTGGAAAATGAGTAATTCCAATAGAAATTCGAACCTTTGTTTTCCCCCCGTTCATTAATTCTTGGCTGCAGCCTCTGTAACTTATTGGAAAAAGAGAATGCCCAGTAAAGGAGTGGAGATGTATTGGAATCAGGTGTCTGCATCTGGGAGAAAGCTATTAAGCAACAGGTCATGCTCATGCTTTTTTGTGAGTTTATTGCCTCCCATTCAATCTTACATTAAATTTACTTCACCATAAATTGAGACTACAGAATTCTGCAGGATCAACCCCTAACAGCAAATGCAAAAGAGCGTGTGCAAATGCTGTCAGTACCAAAGTTGCCAAGTCTTCTTGGCTAGAAAGCCTAAATTGCCTCATAAATGCTGTTATTCCCAGCCAAAAATAAGTGTGTATTGCCTTACATTTTCCTTTCTACATTTCTCATAGACATTTACATTTATATCAACACATAATGAGTAGAGGAAACACAAAGACATTTGAACAGAATTTTCTTTAAGCTTGTCAAAAATGCCTTATTCTCTTTTTTCCCTCACGTTACATTAATTGGAGTTGGGCAAAAATCTCGCATTAATAGCAACAAAAGTAGCACTAGTACATTAGATTTAATTAACATCTAAACTAAAGATTTTACACCCTGCAAGCCATTTCCACCCAGGAAACATTTTTTGTCTGACAACCAAATGTAGTTTGGTTGTGGCACAGAGCAGCTTTTCCAGATGAACAAGAGTAAAGTGGAGAGGACACGAATTCAACCAAGAGGGACAAGGAGAAGGTATATAGGTCGCACCAAGGCTAACTAGGACAGCAGGGCAAAGATTACCCTCCTTCCCTGGGAATAAAATAAAAACATTCCTCAAAAATAATTGAAATCGTGTTTACTGCATAGATTCACAAATGTGAAACGTGGAGCTGCACAGACAACACTCAATCCTGGTAACATAATAAATCAAAAGACCAGCAACTTGAAAGTCTTTTATGCTTTTTAGAATAACCCAAAGACTTATTCACAGAATTTGCTGGGGTTTTTTTCCTGCCTTCCTTTATTTTTCTATCTTGTAGAATGTGTGTTGCCATCTATATTTAACAGCCAACGTTAAAGTCAGTCTTGTAGATCAGAAAGACTAAAGTTTCTTCTTGTTCTTCTGTTCCCTTCAACTCACTCCAGTACCTCCACCCCCTCCCTGGCTCTTGTTTTTCTCATCTCCATGCTGTTCCCTTTATCCTCCCTTCCTCAATCCCTGAAGTTCCCTGTTGTTCCTCTTTCTCTTCTTTCAGCTCCACCTCATCTCATTCCAGCACTTGTGTTCTGATCTCAAAAAAATATCAGACAAGAAGGTACCAAAAAAAAAAAAATCAAAAGCTCTTGGCAAAGCTGCTATTCTCTAAATGACCTAAGTGGACATTGTGCTGCTTTTATTTTAAGATTTTTTTAGGACAAATCCAAGCAGCTCTTCTTTTTCTTTTAATGCAAAGATTTCTTTAATCTAAAAAAAGGCCAAGTTACGAAAAATTATTAATTTTTTTTAAGGAATATGGACATTTGTAGCTCTGCTGATGGAAGAAAATTTGCTAATTCAAAATAACCTTTTATAACAGTGATTTCCAGTTAAGCAATACCCATTAGTCTCATCCTTTTTTTAATATATGTTGTGGAATTACAGAGATGATTTTGCCTCTGGGACAAAACCAAACAGGCTGATTTTCCCAGGTCGTACATAAAGCCAGATGTCAGTCAAATAATTCCTTTAAACATAGTTCTGATTCATTTATACTCTTGGTTTGAAATAAGCCCCCCATTCTGGTTCTTGATTAACAATCTAAGAATCACCTCTTTGGCTCCCTCTCTAAGAAAAGAGGACAAGCATCCCATCATAAAGGATTTCAAATGGATGAGCACATTTGCAGGCCTGGATTGGAAATGATACTTGTCAATTAAGGGAATTGGCCACTTCCACACAGGGGTGCCCAATTTGTACATGCAGTCATGGTAACTGGAGAATGAACCTTCTTGAAAAACTTAATTTAGCTTCTACTGCAGCTAAAAGAACATCCTTTAAAGCACATCTGAGTATAAAGTTTTAATGATTCTTTTTCAATGGTGTTTAACGGTACTTTTTTTTAAATGGTTGATTCCAGGGATAAATAAGTCTGCTTATTGTCACTGATTAGCATCACACCAGTATTAACCTCCACAGTCACACTAACTCCCTGTGATCCAAGAAAAACAAATTTCTTATTAATTTTGAGTACCCTAAATAGTCGACCTTGAGGTGGTCAAAGTACTGTAAGAGGAGACATAACAGAAGTTATGCTTAAACAAACCAAAATATCCACAAAAATGGAAGAAAAATCCTAGCAATATATTCCAAGATTTTAGAGAGCTTGTGCATGCCAGGGTGTATATGGAATTGGGACTGCCCAGCCTAGAGAAGAGAAGCTTCCAGGAGACCTAATTTTGGCCTTGCAGGACCTGAAAGGAGCCCACAGGAAAGATGGAGAGAGACTATTTCCAAAGGCCTAGAGGGACAGGACAAGGGGGAATGGCTTCACACTCACAATGGGCAGAGTTAGATGGGATATTGGGAAGAAATTCTTGGCTGTGAGGGTGGTGAGGCCTTGGCACAGGTTTCCCAGAGAAGCTGTGGCTGCCCCATCCCTGAAAGTGTCCAAGGCCAGGTTGGACAGGGCTTGAAGCAACCTGGGATAGTAGAAGGTGTCCTTGCCCATGGCAGGGGGTGGAATAAGTTGATCCTTAAGGTCCCTTCCAACCCAAACCATTATGAGATCCTATACATTTCAAAGTTTTAAATGGTACTAAACAGAAATAAGCATCAAAACACGATTTCAGAGTATTTTTTAACAGATCCTGAAGGTTTCTTAGATACATTGTACAGAATAAACTTTTGAGCAGTTTTCGCCATCCTTAGGCAAAGGTTCCTTTTTCTTGGGGGAGTTGTGGGGAAAAAGTATGTTAAGGATCATGTCCAGCTGTAGAACTGGCCCCATGTGCTACGGCTCTTCGTGGGGCAGTTCACTATGACAACTGATAACCTGGATAAGGATGAACTGTGGCATAGTCAGAAAGGAAGGGCTTGAGTTTGCAAAGCTTTCTGCCACCATTTGAAGCTGATAAGATTGAAACCCTTGTGATTCTGTTTTGTTAAGAGCTGCTGTACAAGCCCAGTGCACTGTCTCCAGGGCAGGGGAGGGAGAGAAGGATGTGTTGTGTCACAGACACACTCTTTTCTAAAACTGAGCACAGAAACACTGAAGGGATGGGGAAATTATGAATGCAAGCATTTTTATTGCCTGGCATTGGAATCGTATGCTGTCCAGTAAAATTTCCAAGTAGCCAGGTGAGTGGGATAACCAGATAAAGAAGAACATGGATAATAGAAAACATATGTAAATTAGGAGTATATTATCTTAAGAGAACACAGCATGAGAACATCTGAGCATAACCAGAAAGGAAAGGTCCTGTTACCTGTGCACAAAGCAGAAACCCTCCAGTTCGTGCCAGCCTCAGCCAGGAGAGTCCCATTCCACAGGCCATGGGAATGTGTCTGTCCTGCTCCTGGCTATCCTGCAGTACCAGTTCGTTGTCCTCACACCAGGCAGCCCATTAATCCCCAGTCTGGGTGCTCAGGTGTGGGCAAAGCAAACCCATCATTGTGGCATTTCCTATGGCACTGGCAGCACCAGCAAACAGAGAACAGAACACTCCCATTGCTGGAGCTCTGTGTCATCTTTCACTGACAGCTGGTCTTGTCTCCTCTCAAACAATCACATCCAAAATCTGGTGAAATGACCAGGAGAACTCCAGAGAAGTCCACCAGTCTTTGAATCCATTCAGGATTTTTTGTACTCCAAAATGTAGAGGAAGCTTCCAGCACTGGTGGGACTGGGCTGATTCCTGTTGCTGTAATTTTCCACATTCCTCCAGCTACACAGTGTGATCTGTCCCTTATTTATCTTCTTCAAAATGGAAAGAAATACAGGACTGGAAGGGATTTCCTGAATAGGCAAGTGCAATCTCCTGCCATCCACAGGAACAATAACAGAAACATTTTAATTCCTATTTAGTTCTTCAGGACAGGGACTGGCCCTTCTTCTGAGGGACACTGCAAGTCAAAAACACACACAAATGTCAAAAACCCAGAGCTGATTAAAAAAACCAGAACAGGGAGATGAGTAATACAGCTGGCCCAGGCTGCCCACTCCAAACACATTATGACCTATGCCACTTGCTTATCTTCCAATCTCTTATCTCTGTCTTAGTGGTTAATGGCCTGGAATAAGCATTTCTCACGTTCAGACCTAAAGACAACAAGCAATTCAACAGAGAAAATGAGTAGTTATGTCTACAGCTTCTCCTCTGGAATTGCCCGGGTCAGGTCTGCAGGTTTTCCAGGTTTTTCTGCTGTTACGGATGAATCCAAGTACAGGGGCCATGGCTGGGTCCAGCCAGGTGGGAGCAGATCCCAAGTGCAGGAGGATCAAGGAGACGGTGATCAAGGATCAAGAAGGGCTGTATGGCAGCTTTGGCTGCTGACCTGAGAAAAGCACCCAGTCTAATAACACACAGGACTGTCTGAGGTTCCTTTAGTACTCAGGGAATGATAATTCGATCAGAAGTAATATTGCATATCTCAGCCACTACAGCAGGACATCTGTAACAGGGGAAATGCCACCTCTCTCCAGAAGCCCATGCAAAGAAAAGAGAAAAACTGTGACTGCTCTCAAAGTTAGAAAAGGTGCTCCTTGTTCAGGTGGTTGTACCTGAGATGTATATGGGTTTGTTCCTACCTGTTACAGGTTCTCCTTCTAATGATTTATGATGGGGAGGGTTATGTTGGCATGAACATCCTCAGTGTGACAAGGGACGTTCTAGAGATGACAGCCCCAACACAGGACCATTCCTTCATTTCTCTGTATAACTTACAGAAATCTTTATCCTTGTTGTTAATTTATTTATTTATCATCTTTAAATACCACACCAGTGCCTAAGAAAACCAGATCTACACTGAAACTAAACAAATAGATTTTTTTGATTGACAAATGACCTGCAGTTTTTACAAAAGCACGTGGATTTTTAAAGAATTGAGAAATGAACTCTGTGAAACTGAAGTAAAACCCACATTTTTTGTTTGTGTTGATTTTGACTATTTAGTGTGTATTCAGAATACCACCCTACTCTATGCTGTATAGATGTGATGTAAGATTACACAGCTGTGACTAAGAAATTATATATGAAATAAAAATCCCTCAACAATGTATTGGGCATCTAGAGTGTGCAAGATACCACATGAACCAGGAGCTGCTGTTGTGGCATTTGGAAACAAGAGAGGAGCCAAGGCATTGCAGTAAGGATCCAAACACCAACTATATAAAAACCTTTCAGAACATCCAAGTATACTCTCTTTAATGTGCATTATGCATTGTAAGACATGGATAAACCAGTGAGTCAATTGGGATCTGTGTGCAGCCTGGGAAGGTATGATGCTGAGTATCTGATCCCTGTAAAAGGCCAAGAGCTGGTGGCTCTATTCCAGAAGCACTCCCAGGCCAAGCCTGGCCCCTCTTGCTTGCACTGGGATTTTTGCCTGTTTGTAGGAGTAATCAAATTAGTGGCAAGGCTTTACATACTTCTAATATAAACCTAAAATACAGCACAATAAGAAATTAATTTCACTGTGACTGCCACCATGTTACTGCCAGTTTTCCCACTTCAGCTTTCAGAAAATTAAAAGGGGACAAAAAACCCAACCCCTTGTTTTCCAGTCACTGTCTTCGCAAAGACCGAAAAGAATCCAGCATAGCAGAACGTGCTCTTTAAGTAGCCAAATAACAGCCTGAACAGCCAGCATTCCAAATTGCTTCTCTCAACCACAGGAAAGAAAATATTGAGCCTCTCAACTTTTTCATTAAACTTTAGCTGGAGTAATCAGATAAGACATAATTGAAGCTGCCTATGCAAGTTTTGACTTCCTTGACAAGTTCCCTAAAAGTTGTTCTTTGGGGACTCATAGACCTTATGCATTGTCAGCAAAACATTGCCCACACCTTGTAGCTCTCCTATAAAAATTTACGTGTCTTTGCATCATCTCTGAGTTTCTTTTAACCAATGTAGCATCAGTTTCTGCCTTCAGCTTGGTTTATTTTTTTTTCTACTGAGAAAACTTCTACATGCCTCTGTATGCATTAACACCTGTGGAAATGGTGGTATACTTGCATTTCTGTGAAATAAGATGACCTGTTGCCTCAGTCCTCCCACAGATCCCAAATGTCAAAGCTTTATTCTTCCCCCTCTCTTTGTGCATCCAGCACCTCTCAGCATGGCCAGACTTGTACTAGCAGCCCTGTGATGCCAAGAGCCCCACTGGCACCCTGGGTGGGTCAAGAAAAAGGAGGTGACATGCTGGGGGCAAGGTCAGTCAGGAATCTCCAGGTGAGGAGCAGGGCCAGGGATGCCCCATGGAAGGCGCTCTGTGGGGCAGAGAAGAACTTGCAGCGCCCCAACAGCTGCAACAGGGAGTGATCTCTCTGTCAGCAAAGGAGGAAAATGTTAAAACTAAGCAGTATTTTTAATGGACGTGATTCTAAAGTATAAACAAGTATAAAAATTATTAGGAATGCTTGCTGTACAGACAAGACATTCCTTTTGCCTAAGTGGGGTTGGAAGGGGATAAGCAAATCCACGGTGCTGCTGCACAGTCTTTATATGCTGATGGAAACAGCTGGGAGTTCAGCTGTGATTAAAAACACCAAACTTCATAGACAGCTGTTTTTTCCAGTGAAAAGTGTGTGTGATTGTGCACCAAAAAACTGGCACCAGCAGAGAGCATTGGGGAGGACCCTGAAAAAGGGTGAAATCAGGACCTAAATCAGCGTGTAGATATTAAACCAGATTCCCTAATAATTGGTTGGGTGTTGAACCCCACAGTCCTTCACAGGGCCTGCTGGAAGAGCACAGTTTATTGTGTATTTCCTGCAGCAGCTCCCACTGGGAACACACTGCCACGTGTGTGTCCCAAAGGATCAGGGATGCACAGTGCCATTATTGATGTTGTTATTCTTTTAATGAAAACTTCTCAGGATGCTGTTAATAACTAACACAATGGACTCATCTCACATTTCCTCACAGATCCTGGGATTGTTGCAGGAACAGCCCAGCAGTGAACTGTAGAAAACATGCCCACCACAGAGCCAGGGAAGTTCCTGTGCGAGCTCTGCCACCCCACCCACAGACCCACTGCCCCTAAAGTTTCACCCAAAGCACAGGGCACGGTAAAAACCTACCACATTCTTCAACAAGCCACTGCAGACTTGAACACAATCCAGCTCTTTTGCCTGCAGACTGTCAGGGGAAAAAGAAAACCCACACAATTGTAAAGCTTTTGTCTTTAGCTGATGGCATTGTCTGAACTCTCATGTAGCTCAGCAAACAACCACGATTCTCAGCTTTCTTCATAAGAGATCTATTAATTCCAAATCAAAGCAGACAATGCTAATTCTGTGGGGCCATATGAAGGGAGTTTGGTTAAAACTATTCTTTACAGAGAAACCTCTGGTCTCTTTGTATTCTTGTGCCTCAGTAGCACCAAGTCCTCTTGGCTATTCCCTTTCAGTTGCTGTGAAAGGCTTATATCTTCTCTCTCTGAACTCTACCTGAATTCCTCACATCTCCTTCCCCTCTCAGTCAAGCACAGATCGTGCAGTGGCACCATGTGGAATACATTTCTAATTTTGCCTTCAGATGAACGCAGCTAAGCTGATGAGAACTTCTTAGACACCGGCAGCTTCCACTGACGTCAACTGGAATTGCAAGTTTGCAGTCAATTGACTCCACTGCAACTAAAAGCACCCCTGCGCCACTGATCTCTAATCTTCCTCCTCCCTTCCCATTTTCCCTCTCCGATTGCGCCCTGCAGCCAGGGCACAATGAGTCCATATGTTAATGGACTCATGTCACACATGTTGATCATCAAATTTTGTTTTTCAAACACTCGTCCATTACAAATGGTGGCATAATAATGACAAATTATAAATATTGCTAAAGGCCAGTCTTTGTTATTTAATTATTTTAATATAAATCAGAATTAGCCTTCTGAATTCTGATGGCTTATGGAATAATAGCCATTAGTTACCCCATTAGGAAGCTATTACTGCATGCTGTTGTTGCATCCTAATTCCCTAAAAGCTCTCCTACAGTGCCTGCATGCATGCAGATAGATGAGGGGTGTGAGAAAGAGCAGCCCAGTAGTCTGAAGGAATACTAAATTACTGTACAGCGATGGGCACCTACATATCTTGGAATGTGAAACATCCAAAATTGAAATTCTACTTTCAGTAGTATCAATATGTGCATGACTGAAAGGTCCCAAATGAAGCAAGCCATTAAAATAAAAAGAAAGATCAAGTATTTTGTGCAGGAAACTCGACCTTTTGATTCCCTGAGAAAATTGTGCAATATACCATATATGGGCTGCATAAGAAGCACGAAGACATTCACATTCCAGAAATTTTCCAGCAAATATGATGCCACTGAGATGAGAAGGAAAGTGATAATTCACTGGGAGGTTTCAAGAGAAACAGAAATACATTTTTAATGAAACTTCATAAAGCTGCTCAGCATTAGGACCAAAACCTGCCATTCAGTGGAACTATAAAAAAATACAAACCAGAGAACTAATTCCTACTGTGCCCAGGGTCTGGGAATGGCTGTGGGATGATGGACGACAGCCCCAGAAAAGAAATACCACAATAGTAACGGGAGCTGAGGCTTAAGTTTCCTCACGATGTCCATTGCAGCTGGAAAAGGTTTTTATGCTTCATTTCAGTCATTATTTAAACACTGTTATTTCTGCAAACATGCCACACTGAGATAAGGTTTCACGCTGTACCCCATCAAAATGCAGATTGGTGCAGAATGTTGGGAAATGCCTTTATTGAGGTAACTGTTTATTAAGCTGTAGAGGAATTGAAATTGCAAATTCTTAAAGAAAGGGAGGCAGAGAGAGAGATATGTTACATTCTCTTTAATCATGGGATTTGCACAACATCAGTACAGTTATGATCTAAATAAAGTTTCTAGAGTCATCAGGATATTACACTGTAGCTGCTTCATTTAATCTAATGGTTTCCATTTAGGTAATTTTCATGCATTTTAATGTATTTAATGATCACCTTCCCTTGACTGATTTACAATCTCTGAAACTATATTGTACTTTATCTGCAAGATTTGGGATTCCAGACAATGATATGCAGAGAAAGACCTGAAAAGTTTAGTGAAGATGCTATTTTGCATTTTAAATTCCCATTAATCATGCTCTTTTACTAATGTAGAAGAGCCTGAATATAATTTCAACCTGTAGAAAAACAATGCTCAAGAGACTTCTGGAGAATGAACTTGACCTAGATTTTGGATTACGTATTTCATTCTAACAGAAAGTGATGAAATTTCGGACACCGACAGTACATGAAAATGAGAAAGAATTGCCATTCTATATTCAATATTTGGCAATTATGACCCCCTGCAGAAGTCTGTCCTGTGAATGTGCTCTTGGGGTACCTAGAGAGGGAGGCACGTTCTAGGTGTGCCAAGAACCAGTACATGGATTATCAGGGCACTGTCAGCCAGTGCCTCTGGGCTGCTGCTCAGCACAGACACATCCCTGCCACACATGAAAACACCTTGGAGCCTCCACAAGGAGAAAGAGTTTTCCTCAGCAGAGATCTCCCTTCCTCCCACCGGTGCCACGTGGTTCTGGATCATCCTAGCCCAGCAGAGCAACCGGTGAGCACCAAGCATCTCCCCAGGGCTGTGTTATCACCAGGACACACAGAAGTCCCACCTGAGTATCCCACCAGACATTTTAAAAGCAATTAGAATGCAGAGCTGCCACCACTGCATGTGCAAATGAGGTGATTATGAATGCAAACAACTAATTACATTCACCTGCTTGTGCAGTCCCCAGCTTCTTGTTGGGCAGTGGAAATAGTTGTGTGTGCAAATGAAACTCACAGCTGGATGGAGCCTTTACACTGTCATCATGCACTGGAATTTGGGTGAGGATTCAAAGGGAGTTGGAGCTATGGATTTGTTTCTGCATTTTAAAAATACAACCCTGGATTGGAATATTTCACAGGTGCTGGAAAAATGTCTGAGTAGTGCAGCAACCTGAAGGATACAAGCAAATAGTAGATACACATTTCATATGTACATGTCAGGAGAGGAAGAAAAATAGTTAAAATTATGAATAGAAAAGGGGGAGAAAACAACACCAAACTTTAATGTCTGGATAGATTTAGCTAGTAGCACGTAATGAGATTGTGAAATTCCCACTAAAAAATGTATGATAATTAGAAAACTCAATATGCCTTGGGGAAGTTTTACAGTCCAAACAACTCCACTAGTCTATAGTCCACTGGGGGACTATAGATTTGAACAGCACATAGTTAAGATACCAACAGTACAGAGGTTCAACCTGGCAGGTGATTTAGTGTATCAAAAGTAAAAGTTTGTCTCTCATCTATATAACACATATATAGTCAAACTTTTGCTGAGGTATTTCAGATTTACGTGGGGTTTGGGTTTTGATTTTTTTCATCAGGGAGTGCAGTTTAAATTAAATACAGAGTGTGCTTTTAGATTCGTTAAAAGAACACTGGATTTAGAAGAAACTGAAACCATTGTTAAGCTTTCTCTTCACAGTCCTTGTAGGCGCCCTCTTGTTCAGACATTGCAGTAATTCCTGTAAATTTATCTCTTTTTTCTTAACCCTTTGGGATTTATAGTTCTCATATGCTAAGCTTTGGTTATTTTAAATCCAGCTCATCATTCAGCATATGTGTGCCACAAATATTTACAGCATTCTAAGTATAAAACCAAAACATCATCGAGGCACGTTCAAAGTTCATGGTGAGGTTTTGTTTACAACTGGAAATATCCAATCTAGACTGTTTCTGGACTATCAGTAATAAAATAATTCTCATGCTGAAACAACAAGAATGTTTCTGTTTTCTTCTCCTGCCGGATGACATCCAGTCTCTGACAGCAACAGTAGCTACAACACATTAATGTTTTGATCTAATGTGCTTCATTCAAATGAATGAAAATAAAAGCGCTTTATGTTTTTCCTTAGTCCAAAGCTGCACCAGGGCAGGATCAAGTTGGATATTAGGAGGAATTTCTCAGTGGAAAGGGTGGTCAGACATTGGAACGGGCTGCCCAGGGAGGTTTGGAGTCCCCATCCCTGGACGTGTCCAACTAGGACTGGATGTGACACTTAGTGCTCTGGCCTTGGGGGCAAGGTGGGGATCAGGCACAGGCTGGGCTTGATGGTCTTGGAAGTCTTTTCCAGCCTAAAGGATTTAGGCTGGAACGATCACACTAGATAACACCAGAAGTCAGATTCTCCTTCTATCACCTCCAGCAGCCTCCCAACAGGAAAATCAATAAAAACCTACAACAAGGTGCACCCTCAGTTGTCCAAACTGACAGAGGAGGAGAACAAGAGAGTGCAGAGACCTGCTGGGAAAGAGCCTTCACAGAGCCAAACCCCGCCCTTGGAGAGCAGCAGCAGTGCCTTTGTCCATCTGCACCCTCCCCTTGGCAAGGCAGCGTTTTGCAGCCATCGGCCCCAAACCTCACTGGTTATCTCGGCAGCTTCTTTAAAATTAGAATCTTGTTTCTTGAGGAGAGCTCTCTGTCAGACATACATATTTTAAGGCGGGCTGGGACTCTTCTCCTTCTAATGGCTGCTTTATATTCTGTCTCACACACGCAGCCCCACCATCAAATATAATCCCTCTCCCTTGAAGATAAGGGGCACTGCCTGCAATGGCCGAGGGCTGGCAGCGTGGGGATGTTCATTACAGCTGCATCCCAGCCAGCAGAGCAGCGCTGCTGCCGAGCTCACGGAGCTCTGGGAAGCACACAGAGAATGCAGGATGTGCCTCGGGACCGGCTACCAGCAGCTCACTCCTCTCCAAGATCATCTCCGATGGAAAACAATACCTGCATGTCTGGCGAGGATTTTGTATTATTCTTTTCCTGCAAGGAAATTTATATTCATGTATTCCTTTTTAAAACTTTATGAACAGAAACAAAACAGGTTTGATTTATTTTTGTCTTTGTTGTAATATGACATAACAGTGATAAAATAATGCTGGGTGATAAGTTCTTTGGTGAGAGCACCTAATAGTAAATTAGGTACAAAATCAGATGCAATATTTGGGGTGAAAGTTCATTTTAATTCTCAGTAAATAATTCTACTCACTATCGCTTGTAGAACTGGTTAGATTGAAAAATTTGTGTTGTCACCAGAACAGGTTTAGTTTGAGTTTATGAATTCCTAATAAGGCCTCTTTCATAATGACTAGTGATAATTATCTTTTTGAATTTTAATCATTTACCTATTTCCTATTTATTAGATACATGAGAAAGTAAAAACACTTCTTGCAGAGATGGGCCTGTGCAGGGCCAGGAGCTGGACTGGATGATTCTGATGGGTTCCTTACAGCTCAGGAGGTTCTATGATTTTCCAATACAAAATCTACAATGCATCCCTGTGTGTAAGTCTGTGGGGAGATGGAGGAATCCACAACTCTTCTACTTGGGAGACCTCTCCCCTGGATTTAACTCATTCCTGCACCTCTTCTGCCTGTTGGTTCTGCCACAGCTCAGACCCACCTAAGAACCACAGAAAGAAGGAAAAGAGTCCATTCTTGGAAGCTGTTCTTTTGTTCCCACCATCACTTGTGCTCACAGTGACAGCAAAACTGCTCTGAGTCAGAAACAAGAACAAAATAAAAACAATTCAAAATTAATTTATCACTGGTTTAATTCCTTGCATTCAGACATTCATCTCTTCCAGACAGGCATGATAATGTGATTAGTACAAATGATACCAGGCTAGTTTTGGGCACTCAGGAATACAGGACACCATTTATTTCACACAGTGCAATGTATCTTTCTGGTTTTGTTATCCCAAAGAAGAGCTGTTTTAGTTGCAAAGATCTCTCAAAGAGAGTAGAATTTTTCTTTTTTTTTTCTTTTGGCTTGTAACATCACATTTTGCTGTAGGAAACAGAGGTCAGTCGGTCCAGGGAGGTTGTCCTTCCCCTGTACACAGCGCTGGTCAGACCTCATCTTGAGTACTGTGTGCAGTTCTGGGCTCCCCAGTTTAAGAGGGATGTTGAGCTGCTTGAGAGGGTGCAGAAAAGGGCAACGAGGATGGTGAAGGGACTGGAGGGCAGGCCCTATGAGGAGCGACTACAGGAACTGGGACTGTTCAGTCTGGAAAAGAGGAGGCTCAGAGGGGACCTCATTGCTGTTTACAACTACCTGCGGGGAGGTTGCAGCCAGATGGGTGCAGACCTCTTCTTCCAGGCTGACGACACCAGAACGAGAGGGCACGGCCTCAAGCTACGCCAGGGGAGGTTCAATCTTAACGTTAGGAAGCGGTTTTTCACAGAGAGAGTAATTGCATATTGGAATGGGCTGCCCAGGGAGGTGGTGGAGTCGCCATCCCTGGAGGTGTTTAAGAAAAGATTGGATGAGGAGCTCATTGACATAATCTAGAATAATGGGATGATGGGATAGGGAGTTAGGTTATATAAAAATAAAAATTTTTAAAATTATGATGACATGACCCTGAGATTGGCTCAGACAGATAAAACATAGTGTTCATAGCACCAGGGTTGTGGGTTCGATCCCTGTATGGGCATTCATTTGGGAGCTGGACTCGATGGTCCTTATGGGTCCCTTCCAACTCAGAATAACCTGTGATTCTGTGTGATTCTCATGGAATAAACTACATTTTTAGTGGAATTCTTTGTTCTCAGTCTTCAAAAGACCTGGAGAGCTATTCGACTTCTGCACTTTTTTTTTCCAATATATTTTTGGTTTTTTCTTCAAAAACCACAGAAGAGCTGGAACTAGGAGATGCGTGATTTAAGGTGGATAATTTTCAAAGACAGCACTCCTGTACTTAAAATGGGAACCCCTGAGTGACAGTTCAAGAATAACAACAGGAATACACACTTGTACCTTTCCAGGGTCAATTCTAAGATTGTTTATCATAATTATGTCCTTATTTGAGCTGTGATGTGCTGGACATACAATTCTTCACCGTTTATCCGCATCAAACCCATACTGACATTGCTGGTAATATAACATCAGATTTTACCCATCAAGTGACCCAGTGGGATCAAAGGAGAAACAGGTGTGGCCGAAGTATTCAGATGAAGAATTAATTTAGGCTATCTGAGAATAAAACTGGATGCTTATGTTTAGATCATCAAAAATACATAGATGAACTACTTCATAGAGGAATGTTTAAAAATACCAATTACATATAAAGGTACAAAAAAATAGATGGTTTAACAAAAAACCCAAACCCTTTCTACTCAAGACTTTAACAGATTAGATACACTCTGGCATTTTACTTCTTTGAAAACTGGGTTTATTTTCAGAGTCACTTGTTCCTCAATTAAAAAATTATTGTTAGAATTGCAGGGTTTTAATTTTACTCTTAAACTGACTGAAGGATGTCAGAAAAGCAAGTCAGAGATGTGTGAGATTTGCTGTGCATATTTCAGAGAGGAAAAAGGAACTGTTGATAGTTTTTGCAGTACAACATGACTACATCTGTGAGATTTGCAAAAGGAATAAGCGCTTACACTTTCTATTACTGAACTAAAATGAAGCTCTGCCTAGTTTAATATAAAATTTAATGTCAAGAACATGGTCAAGGTGTAGTCTGAGCTAGATGCAAAATAATTTAAAAGACATCAAGATCAGAATATTTCCTTTAGAAATATTTTCTATAAGGAGAGCAGAGGCATTGTGTTCCATTCCTTATGCTTAGAAAATGTTAACAGCTGGGTTAGATGATTTAACAAATACTGCTTTAATGAGACATCGCTTTAATGCTTGCTGCTGCTAAGGTTATACATGTTCTGTGTGTCTACATCTCAGAATTCTGACCCAACAAGGTTCCTCAGCTTAATGAAGTAACTACAGTGAAACTGTCTTTTTTTTTCTTTCATAATTGTTCTCAACCGTGGAAGACCCAAGGTACCTAATGGTCTTTACTTAGCATTTTTTGGAAGAAAAAATCTGCTAAGTAGGGTATAAACGACATCCTCAAGTATGTCAATATAACAGGGAAGAGAAAAACCAAACCAACCCAAACCAACCCCTTGGAGAGTTTCTGAATTGCATTAACTCAGATATGTGGACATATTATTGAACCCAGACATGACATGCCCTCAGCTAACTCTGCAATGGGGGGAACCAAAGTGACACAAAAAGCAGGAAGGATTCCACCCTGCCTGATTTACGATCACAGGGGTGACATGGTCTAAACAATGGGAGGCTCAGATGGACAGAGCGTGGTGCCCATGGCTCCGGGGTTGAGGGTGCGATCCCTGTGTGGGAGTCGCTTGGGAGCTGGACTAGATGATCCTTGTGGGTCCCTTCCAACTCAGAATAACTCTCACATTTCCCATATTCAGGAATGTTTCACAAAGGCAGAGCAGCAAGGGTGGGCCTTCTACAACTGAGACAACAAACAGAGGTTCTGAGAAGTGTCCTGGGGAAAAGTGTGTCTCAGTATAATTTTGATCAGGTCCAGGTGGGCAAGGAAAGCAATAATGGCACAGCCAATGGCACAGTAAATTCTGTAAGAATTCCTGCCAGAGGCTGGTCAGTTCTAACTGCTGTGTGAAAATAAGAAAGTTTGCTGTCTTTACATTTTTTAGTGTGAGAAAGGCTGAGCTGAGCTCCCAAAGGCTCTAAGAAAGTCCTCACTACTCCAGAATTTTGCAGTCTAGCAGTTAGAAACATTACAGTAAAAATTGCCTTGCAATAAGAAGTGCCAACCAGCCAACCATATGCTAGACTTGCTCTTTTATATTTCTCCCCCTCTCAAATATTATTTTTAAAAGATTAAGCATATAGCACCCTTTAAAGTTCAGTGACTGTCCAGACATCCTGTTAAATATCTTTCTCCAAATACGTGGTTCTAGAAATCCCTTTGTCATATGGATTCCTGTTTGAAAGCACCCATCCCATATCCTGAGTAATTGAAAGCATCCCTTCACGCTTTGCTTTTTAGAAATAAACATTCCACTCAGCTTCAACTTTTTAACACATTTTTCCCAGGAACTAAATCTTTATGACAGGCAGGAGTTTCCTCTTACTGAAGATCATTTGTCAGAATGGAATAATAATCTGCAAAATAGGTAATAAAACTGAATAATTAAACCAGAAAAAGATAATCTATCATCCAAACTTCAGCAGGAGAAAAGAAAAAGTAGCACCCATTATTTTAGCATGAGTAAAATAGTACTTTATTTCAAGGTGCTTGTTTGAGACACTCACTGCCTTCTTACTTATTTCAGCATCCTTCCCATAACATACTGTGCACCTTAAGGGCACACTGAGGACAACCAGAG
Organism: Pitta sordida; assembly: GCA_013390025.1. Classification (NCBI taxonomy): domain Eukaryota; kingdom Metazoa; phylum Chordata; class Aves; order Passeriformes; family Pittidae; genus Pitta; species Pitta sordida. The sequence goes on from WEKX01017109.1 coordinate 244,157, forward strand.
GAAATAAGTGTCTTCAGAGGCTCTCAGAAATTGCAAGTGATAGAATTCTTCTGTTTTATTCAGAATTCACAAGGACTTGGGCCCTCCTGCCCAGATCCACCCTGCTGTGCTGTGTTATCATACAGAGTTGTGACAGTGCTCTTTAATCTCATTTTCTCAAGAGGGAAAGGCACTGGTTACCACACTACACTGCTGCCCTTTTTGGAAAATCCAGACTGGTGCTGCCAGTGCTTCGTCCTGTTCCCCTTTAACTTCTCCAAGGCCCTAATTCAGTTCTAAGCCTGCCCTGATTTTATGCTTATTGCATATTGCTTCCTTTCTTCATATTGATCTTGCTTTTTACATTCGCTCCTATTCAGCAGAGAGGAGCACACAGACACCTCTTCTTTGGAGCCTGTATAACATCACGGATATTTATAGCCATGCTTATAGATATTTCGGAAAGCAGCCTGTCCCCTTAATGAGCAGAACTGCTGAGCATTTGGAATAAATATGATGCAGACCTGAGTGATACTGGTTAAACAGTTTTTACCAGGATGAAGCATACACACAGTACATCTCTGGCTTAAATAATCCTTGAGCAGCTGAAAGGCTACTCATGGCAAAGAATCAGTGTCTCTCTCTCCAGGCAACATGTGCTTGTGAGAAGACTGAAGCAGCTAATTCTACGTTCATGTGAAACCAATTCAATTGCAGCTGACAAACAGATCAGTCACAGACTGAGAATCACAGAATGGTTTGGACTGGAAGGGGCCTTAAACTTCATCTCATTCCACCCTGTGCCATGGGCAGGGACACCTTCTACTACCCCAGGTTGCTCCAAGCCCCATCCCAACCTGGCCTTGGACACTTCCAGGGATGGGGCAGCCACAGCTTCTCTGGGAAACCTGTGCCAGAGCCTCACCACCCTCACAGCCAAGAATATCATCCCAATACCCCAACTAACCCTGTCCACTGTCAGTGTGAATCCCTTGCCCCTTGTCCTGACCTTCCAGACCCTTGGAAATAGTCTCTTTCCATCTTTCTTGTGGGGTCCTTTCAGGTCCTGGCAATTAGTAGCCCCCAGATCTTCTCCAGGCTGAACAATCTCAATTCTCCAGCCTTTCCTCCCAGCAGAGGTGCTCTGTCCCTCTGATCATCTTGGTGCCTCCTCTGGACTCTCTCCAGCAGCTCCATGTCCTTCCTGTGCTGTTCCCCAGGGCTGGAGCAGCTCTGCAGGTGGGGGTCTCACCTGAGGGGGCAGAGGGGCAGAATCCCTGCCTGCCCTGTGCCCACGCTGGGGGACCAGCCAACACTTGTCCCTGGTGTGTCTCAAAGGAGTTACTCCATGGAAATCACTCCTGTGAGCGCTGCAGTGCTGAGGACTCACTGATGCTCAGTTGTGCTCCTCCTTCTACTGGTCTTCATTAGGAAGGGACCAATTACAAATCAAATTAAACCTTTACAACAGTGCCTTAAACCATCAAAAAGTCTGTCTTGCTTTTGGGTAAATCAAGTTACAATAACTAATGTGGAGACATGTTAACAGGCAGGCTCCAGGCTGCTCTACACCAAGATAATTGAAATATCTCACAACTAATTAACAAGTTAAATTACTTTTCTGCAAGGTGACCTAATAATGCAATCTGCCAATGCAGCAATATGTGCCAACCCCATCTCTGGCCCAAAATAAAAGTTGGTAAGACCACTGCTACATGTCATTGAACATCTTATGCTCTTCCAACTCTTCCCTTCTTTGTCTAAACATGCAACAGATATGAAAAGTGTTTAACCAATGCCAAAGAACAAAATTCTGGGCTGACATTTAATTAAAATGACAATTTATCAGAGCGTATCATCGAGGTGCATGGTGCCTTTAAATATCACAGTTCCTGTGCCGGATGAATTAATTTTGGTTTTTAGTGTAAATGTGAGTGTATAGCATGAGTGACTCAAAGATAAAAGCACTGTACAATCCATACATCATCTGAATGAGAATAGGAGAACCCCAAGCTGAAAAATCTGTACCACCATTCCCAGATGCAGGTTGGAATAATGACAAGGGTGGAATGCAAGAGAGAAAACTAATCTTAAATCTGGGCCAGGAGATTTTGGGTTTGTCTTTATCTTTTTGAACACATGATCCCTTTCAAATAGAATATCTAATTTGCAGCATTGAAAGCTGCCCTCAGAAACTGAGAGGAATAACTGAACAGATTGATGAAGAGCATCGAAAATACTCAAAGCAATCCCAAGAGCCTGCTAGACATCCAATAATTTGTGGTACTGCCATAAGCATCCATTAACATAACAAAGTACATGCATACATTGATCCTCTCTAATTTTCAGAGAGGCAACTTCTTTGAATTGCAGTTCAGAACACCTTGAACTCTACATATTCTTTGTTATTTCAGAATATTAACCGTGTCTATTTTTAAAATCCATCAAATCAGTTCCTAAATATAAATGAACGGTGTATTCAGGCTCTCATTCTTAATAAAATACTCATCTAAAATGATCACGCTGTCAGATCTGCATAAATAGCAGTAGCATAAATTATAAACTTGATGGTATTACACAGTTTGTTTCCTCTACTAACATTTATTTTGATTTCCCTTTCTGAAGATACCAGAGGTTTTACCAAAAGGCACAGCAGATTTATCCCACAGCAGCAATATTCTTGGTCTACACCTCTCAAATATATTTTAATGACTTAGTGTGAATTATAAGAAATGTATTGAATTCCCCATGAAAGAGCCATATTTATGAATCTGTTTTCAATACAGAGCATAAAGGGATTTGTCAAGAAACAGTTGCAATATCAGTGGTGCAGAAAAACTGCAGTGCTATTTGCTGAGTTAAGGACGTAGCTGTGATTTTTCCACCACACTGGTTATCACCATCTCAAACCTTTCTTCTTTGCTCCCTCTTCAACACACAAGTGTGGCTTTTTTCCCCCTGTTACTGTTTTAATCTGAAAAAAGTGAGAACTGGGTACATAAGCTTTGTAACCTATTTAACAAGTCTTAAAGCTGCCCTATCAGAATCTAAGTGCTAAAGGGTTTTTTGAAAGTCTATGTGAAGCACAGAGCCAGATTAGAGCATCTGATAGAGATTTAGATCCCAGTATACAGCTAGCATCTGTGTTTCAATCTGCACAGCACTAATGGAAAAAATTTGACATATTTCACTGTAGAATTCCCTGAACAAACCAGAAGATCCAGCTAAATAAAGATTTAAATCCACTCAGTGCATTCCCAGCATACTGATGTCATACACATTTGAAAGGGGATATGCAGGGAAAAAAAAATATCCTGAACTCTTAAAATCTAGGAGCCTATTAGTCCACCTCTGTAATAAATCCAGGCTCTAGTTCACCATTCCCATATGTTAACCAATATTTTGAGCATTACTGACAGGTCTTGAAACAAATCTGCTCCCCACAAACAAGTAAAACTGATTACTGTTGGTACCAGCACAAACAGCACTGCATTCCTTTATTAGTTGAGTGAAGCAATATTCCTTCAGAGCCTGTTTGCAATTGTCTTGTGAAAGTGAACCTCCTGCTCTCCATACAAATCCAGACACAGGCTCACAGCACCACTTCTCATGCACACAGAGACTTCCTCTCTTTCCCTCTCCACCAAATACACCTTGACACACAATATCCCTGGATTATTTCCCAAATTATGGGAGGATGCTGTGTGAAAAACACACACAGGCCACACTCAGCATTTCCCTGACAAAAGCACCTTTGTTGGTTTTAATTTATGTTCATTAATCCAGCGTTGAATTGGTTTGTGTGTTAACCCCTCTCAGCCAGTCCAAGCCTTTGAAAAAAAGCAAAAACTTTGATCTCATTTAATAGATGATCATATTGCATTCTGCAGGAGAGTGGAGAAAAATGTATGGAATTTCTATAAAAGCTGTTTCAGGTACTGGGAAGAATTCATCTGAGGTGGGGAGAATATTTTGATCTTTTAGAGGGAAGCTGACTCTGGTTTTCCACGTTTTAGCCTGAGAACTGTAGGATGAAGCAGATAAAAAAAGGAATGAGTAAGAAAAGAATAAACAAGAAAGGGCTGAAAATTAATTTGTCAGTGTGAGTGAGAGAGGAGCCACAGCGCAGAAATACAAAGAGCAACACCAAAGATTGCAACAGAGTCAGGAGAGGAGGTAGGATAATACTGAAGGTAATAACAGATTGTGGAATAAAGACAAATGTCTTGAGGGCTTGAAACAATAAAGTAATTCTTGAAGACATTTTATAATGCTACAAAACTTATCATAAGGAAAAATAGGGATGCTATAAAAGCAAGAGAAATTGTAACAGAGGATAAAGATGAGACAACATAAAGATCAAAGAACATGATGCTTCAAGCAACAGACAGCAATGTCAAAGACTTTCCAAGCTCTGAATAAGTAAGAAAAAAAGTTAAAGCTTGTCTCTGAACTGACCTGTGCTCCTCTGAACACTGTTATTTTTCTTTGGATGCATTTACAGCTATGGGAAATTGAATTGCAAGACAACTCCTACAGTTTCCGGCAGTTTTAAGGTATGAGCAGACAAAGCCAACTCAAAAGCCCCCTGAAATCTCTGGCTATAGGAGGATGCAGGATGACTCCAAAGAAGCAGATGTTTCAAGTAAATGAATCATTTGGTGCCAAGTATCCAACTTTGACACACAGACCACTTCACTACGTGAGTCACACTCAGATGATTCCTCTAAAATCAAACTTCTGGTCTGAGCTACAGCACTGACGTAGAAACACCTTGCAGTGTTCTCATGTACAAGCACCAAGAGCACTGAAGACGCAGAGAAGACTGTTTTTCCCATCTCAGTCGATCTCATAGTTTTACCTCTGTGTGCACTCTGTACAGTCCAAAGATACCACCGGATCATGGAACAGTTTGGATTGGAAGGAAACTTAGAGCTCATCTCATTCCACCCCCTGTCAGAGGCAGGGACACCTTCTACTAATCCAGGATGCTTCATACCTCACCCAACCTGGCCTTGGACACTTCCAGGGATGGGGCAGCTACAGTTTCTCTGGGAAACCCATGCCGGGGCTTCACCACCACCCTCACAGGCAGGAATTTCTTCCCAATATCCCATTTAACCCTGCCCTTTGTCAATGTGAAGCCATTTCCCCTTGTCCTGCCAACTAACATGCCCTTGTGAAAAGTCCCTCTCCATATTTCTCATAAACCCTTTTCCAAAGGGCAGAATTTTGGAACAGACAGGACTCAAACAGTGACAGCTGTAAATCTCCTCATTCAAGCAAATAAGTGCTCCCTTACAGACTTTTCTGTGACATCATCTTTCAGAAACGAGACCTTGTTATCTTTCCTCCAAAAGGTTATCACGATCATAATTTCATCTTTAGTTTTATAAAGAGAAACCTTCATGTAGAAGGAAAAAGGGGCCAGAAGAAATACCCTGGCATTAAGATAAAAATCAGTTTGTACAATAACTGCCTCAGAAGATGAGCTTCTGAGAGAATTTTTTATTGAGCAGCATTCCAGTCTGTTGTACTGACTCCTCCACCTACAAGAGTTACAAAACAAATGAGTGAGTGCCCAGTAGTTATTGTACAGGGGAAGATGGCTTATTATGCACTTGGGCTAAACTTCTGCAGCCAAATCCCTGCTGTTTGGTTGGACTCAATGATCTCTAAGGTCTTTTCCAACCTTANGACTTGGGCTAAACTGCAGCCAAATCCCTGCTGTTTGCTCAGTATCTATATGATGTTGTACATAAAGCCACAACACTCCTGTAATGATCTGGTAAATTGTCCAACTCCTTTTCTTGTAGGTTGTATTGCAGAATAAATGCAAACACATTGCATGGAACAATGTCATGGCTGTTACTGTACGCAATATATATATGCATATATTTATTAGAAGAAAAAAAAGGATCTCTACCAAGAATCTATTTTTCCTATATCAAAAACGTGCTTTATTTTGATTTTCACATATTTAGGGGGAAAGCATTACTAGGCAACACAGAGAACAATATCTTTGCTGCAGAATTTCAAGTGAGTGTTTTAAACAAACAATCTGGAAAGGACCCTCTAAAGGGCAGGAGATGTGTAGTGCCTCAGACCTCCTTTCCTCCTTTCCTACAACAATCCTGTCTCCTTTTGTAGACTTGTTCAAGTCCTACAAGTTTATATTGCTGTAAAATGCATTTAACAAGAAGCAGAACTACATATATTGCAGTCCAAGGGGGAAAAAAAAGTGGTTCCTTTCTCCCATAGACCAAAGAGATCATGAAGAATCTCCTCATATCTTTCTGATGTGTCTTTCCAGGATCATTTTCTGCCGGACACAGGAGGTACATTTGGATCAGCCTTGGATGCATCATGTGATACTTGGAAGATATGATGTATGATTAATCACGCCTGACTTGGGATCAATTTCCCTTAAAAGGCAAGCCATGGACTTTATCAGCTTTAATAATGCTCATAGACACTTCAGACTGGTGTAACAAAGCTGATACATGACTTGAATGCTTAGCTTGTCATAACCAATGTTTAGAAATATGTAAAGATGACAAAACTTCTTGAAACTCAAATATATTGGCGATGTCTTTGTTTTAGTATTGGAGATCTCGTGCCACATGCACATACAGGGATGGTGCCCAACCTGGATCATTATCCTGCAGCATTGGTTGCAAATTCTGAACTTCAAACTGGTAAAACAGTGATTTTTTTCTTCATTCAAGTGTTAGGAGAAACAGTTTCATCCCAAAATGTACTTGTTTTTTAGTGTGGAACACCCATTTTCTCCCACAAAAATTACTGCAAAGCCCTTCTCTCTTTTCAAGTATCAGTCACAGCACTGCATTGTTAAATTTCAGGCAATGAAATATTGGTAAATTGAAATATTTTAAATCATGTGTTAACAGTTACTGGATGAATCTTACACCTCTGTTTTTCTCTACTTGCTTTACTCGGTGTTTGGGGCATTTTACATTGGAAATAAATAAAAATGGAGACATTTACAAAGTACTCAATTGGACCACAGGAAAGCATCATGAAATCCATTGTGTTTAGGGAACACTGTATAATTTTGCATGTTAAAATTTGTAGTTATCATTATACTTTGATCTTCAGAAGGATTGTTACTGCTTCACTCTAATTTAATTTTTCCTTGCCTTATCTACTGAAGATATGAGAGATAATTAGTTGATTACACACACAGAGGCATCCATGCAAAACCAGCACAGATAAAGACAATGTGTAAGTTAAAAGGCAGGGAAAACTACTGACATGTACGGGACAGACTTGTTAGCATGAATTAAAAAAAAATAACAAACAAGAAAACAAAACAAAACAAAAATAGGAAGAGGGGAATCAGAGGAAGACAAACCAGTCAGCCAAAACTCTGAAACTTTATTTTATAGGAAATGACGTGGAGGCTCAGCTGATATCCTGCTGACAAGTTTGTAAATTTTCAGTCTTTTGCTGCAGAGCTATTAATATAAAAAATGTTTTTATTAATATAATCAGGACAGAACAAGCTGGTATGTCTATGGTATCAGTAGATTCTCCTTGCAATTGTGGAAAAGATCTCCGGATTAATCTGATAGGGGTCATCTTCTCCTTCAGCGTCTCTTCACAGAGCTGTGCTTGGGAACAAGAGTCAAAAATGCTTCTGCCCAAGGTTCCTTTTCTTTGTTTTCCCAATTCCAGGCTATTCAGTGACTGCTCATAGTTTACAACCCATAACCCCAATATTCTGGAATGTTTAAAAAACCACATTAATTAAGTTGCACTCAGCTGAGCTTTTGTTTCAAACCCATATTTAAGAACTATTTCTTCAAACTACAAGAAGCCCAAACACTTGAAGGACATATATTTTGACTACAAATGTTCGCACCTGAGCTTCTGGGGATGGTCCTGTGCAGGGCCAGGATTTGGACCCTGTGGATTCTTTCCAACTCAGCATATTCTGTGATCTGTGATTTTGACTTTCTCTCCCAATAAGGGCAGATCCTGAAACACTTTTTCTTCAAATACACTAAAATCAATATTTTGTCGCAAAAGTTTACTGTGGTTCTTATAAAAGGTCAAACTATTTTTTTTGTAATTATTATCTATGGCTATTGGTGTATAAGTACTTGATGAGAAATGGACTTTTTATTAGAAAAAAGCTATTCACCAGATAACAAAAATTCAGCAGGAAGAGTTTTATCAGAATCTGGCTTTCTAGGAGAAGCTACTAACTTGATGGAGAGCAATGCCATCACAGTGGCTCTGATTCATTTTAAATGTCACTGCTTTAAAATGCCATCAGTCGAGAGCCTCTGGACAGACTCTTCCTGGGTGTAAATCAGCTCAGCTTGGTTGATTTCAGTAGAACTACAGTGACCAAAACCAATTGAAAATCCAGTCCTTTGTGCTGAGCCTTCAGTCTCAATTGGAAGGAGAACAAAAAAAAAAAAAAAAGAACCAACACTGCACAGCCCAGGAAGTTTTTTGCAGATTCTTGCACTACTTCACAGAATCACAGAATCACAGAAAATTATGAGTTGGAAGGGACCCATAAGGATCATCTAGTCCAACTCACCGTCTAATACCCGTACAGCGACCAAGAGCACATTATCTAGGAGCACAGTTCCACTGCTGTTCACAAGAATGGGAGCCACGGCACCAACCACAGCCACAGCTTCCTGCTCCATGACAAAAGCCCCACTCAAAGGGGAGTTTCATGACGCAGCAGTGAAATTCCTTTGGCTGCCACAGACCGGAGCCATTGTTAATGCTAGTGCATCTCCACTCTTTGCTAATGACAAGTCAAAACCTGCTGGAGGAGTAAAGGCTAAAACGGGCCTTTACTCAGGGTCACTGTCACGTTTGTGTTACTGAAGGCTCCCACAGTATCCAACACTGTAAGGGATAAGATTTTTAATGTGAACAGTGCTGGAGAAGTGGAAGTGGCATTAAGAATCCTCGCTTTAGCAGCTGGATCATCCCAGCATTCCCTGGTGAACCCTTTATTCACAGTACAGCCAAACAGCTCCACCTGCAACCCAGTGGACTTTAAACCTAGAGATATTTCCAAGGAAATTTAGATAACCCCAGTGGGAAAACTAGATTCATTTGAACCTCAAAATGATGTAATTTTAACCTACAAACCAAGAAAAATAAAAGCAGAAAACCAAATAAGGTTGGATCAGAAAAACACTTGATGGTCTCCGAAGTCTTTTCCAATTTAATTTATTCTGTGATTCTGTAATCAGGTTTTGTCATCTTCCCTTTTAGCATTTACGGTTCAAATTTTCACTCATCCAATGGAATTGTGGTTTGGGCTTTGTTATCTGTGCACAGAGAAAAGTCAAAGAGACTATTCTTTTCAATTATGGTTTATATTGATTTCTTTATATGGATTTCCTTTATTCGTGTTTGCATAAATAGTGTTACAATTGAAAGGTACTTTCTGTGTACACAAAAATTGGGGTCTAGTTCCAGAAAAACCTACCAAATAGTGCTGTATTTGTATATGCAAAAGTAGCTATTATGTCACAACATGTTCCTGGATAATTCCACAGTATCTTCCACATGATGGTCCTGATATTCAGCTATGAACAAGCATGTTGAAAATTACATAAATCTGGGCATTTAAGCCCTTGACTATTAATTAATTTCCCTATTTAAATAACTGAATGCTATGAGTATTGAACTGTCTGACGGTAACTAAAGCTCGCAACTATAGTCAACCCTCTTCCACTTCATGGCCCCCGGATTGTGGCTTCACGTCTTAGCAGCATGATTTTTCAGTGATTAAGGAGGTCCATTTCACAACTGCACATGCGTGACCTGACACGCATGAATATTCAAATTAGGCAGTCATGAATACTCAAATCAACCCCCATGCCATGCGGCACCCGCCCCAAGGCAGCCACAGCAGTTTGGCTTGGTTTGGCTTGAGAGTGTGCCACTCCCGCGACTGCTCAGCTCGGCTCAAGTGCGCATCATTCCCGCAGTGACTCGGCTCTGCTCAAGTGCAGACCACCCTCCCACGCACTCCACTCAAGCACAAGCCACCCCCCGCTCAGAGCGAAGAGGCTACATGCAGTTATGAAAGATTTACACACTCTCAGGTTAGACATGGTGTCTGAGACTTTCTCAGGGTAGACTTGGTGTCTGAGACCAGACACACTTCTACCCTGAGTATAGAGAGACCAGGTCTACCCATCTGGAGACACACTGGGACAGCAGCGTGGGCGGCTCCCCACACCAGTGTCTCCGGCAGAAAAGGGTTTTCTCCTGACGTGGGGTGGCCGCAGGCACTGGGAAGCACAAGCACCAACACACAGCAGGGCAGTGCCAAAATGGTGCTGGAGCGCCAGGGAGCCATGTGAAGGTGTGGGGCAAATTTGCATATTAATGAGCTGCCAATCATTGCAGATGGAGGGCTTCACAGATGGGGGCAAGACCCTCAGCATCGTGGTATAGGAGACCTGACTGTATACTAAGCTCACATACCATATTATTTTTCAAATGGATCCAATATATGTCTCACACCGTATCCCACCACAGGACTTAGTTTAGCTTTTTAGCCCTCCATAACTTCTTTTCTCTGAAAGAGAGAGACAATGCCTTTCCAGACCTCGTCACCTTTCCCTGCACAGACACAGCAACATTCTCATCTCCTCTACTTGTAGGAGCTGCCGTGGCCTTTTGCCCACACAAATTACCAGCTGTAACCTACAGTGAACTAAGATCAGTGCTGCATCCTTAATTTCTTTTCTAATTAACCTATTTGCATGCATTTCAGTAATTATACAGCTTTGCATACCTAACAAGAACTGTCCCACTGTGCAACACCAACAGTTGATACAACACAGTCACTGTGTTCACCAGAGACACAGGTGATGATATTTGGGAGGGCACAGAAATGTGGCCATTCCACTCACACTCCCCCTGCACACACTAGCTCTGGTGGAAGGCATCAGGGGGAACATTTCTGCTCATTCCTGATAGGCTCTACCTTGAATCTTGTCCATGAATTTGCCTAATCTGTCCAAAATTGTTGTTATATCCACCTCCCTCCTCTGGTTTCATCAAGAACTGCCAGATCTGACTGTGGGAACTGCTCTTTATTCACCTCAGCTTCTGCTTTAATGACTTCCCAAAGTTCAGCCACACTCTCCCACCTGAGTCTTCTTTCAAAACTGAGGAGTCTTATTTTGTGTAGCAAAAACTTTCTATCCTTTACCATTTTATTTGCCCTTCTCTGCTCCTTCTCTAACTCCACTATATCCTTCTGGAGATGTGGAGATCAGATCTGCACAGAGCACCTGGAATGAGGGCACACCAGAGCCTTACATGCTAGAAAAATGATGCTCTGTCTTGCTCTTACAGACCCTTTCTCTCTCAGGCAGCTTGACATTTTGTTGGCTTGCTTTTTTTTTTTTTGGCTACAACAGCACATTGAATTGAGGATTTAAGGAAACTGCCAAAGACACCAAGATCACTTTCCTGAACTGTATCTGTCAGTTATAAATTCAGCATCACTTTATTCTCATTTGGGTTATTCTTTCTGAGACTCTGCACTAAAGTTCCTTTGTCACCTTTTTGGCCAGTGACACTTTTAGCTTTACAAGATCTTCCTGGATCAATCACCATAATGACCTGAAAAAGCTCAATACTTTGTAGGGGAAGATGTCACAAAGGTGCTACACATCACACATCCCTTCTCCTGGTCATTGGTGAAGATGGTCAAAATTTGTTTTCAGTACTGTAACGCTGGGAATCAATTTTCATTCATGATACCCTCCAAACTGGCAACAGAGTACACAAGGGGGTTTTTTGCAGCTAGAAAAAGTTTATTCTTGCCATAAATTCTCCACCATTGCCTCTCACCCAAGAGATACATGACCAGTTGATCTCTGCAGACATAACCAAAGCATTCAACCTGGAGAACAAAAGCTTTGGGGTGACCTAATTGTGGCCTTCCAGTAACTGACTGGAGCCTAAAAGAAAGCTGGAGAAAGACTATTTCCAAGGGTCTGGAGTGACAGGACAAGAGGCAATGGGTCCACACTGACAGAGGGCAGGGTTAGATTGGATATTGGGAAGAAATTCTTGGCTGTGCGGGTGGTGAGGCCCTGCCACAGGTTGCCCAAAGAGGCTATGGGTGCCCCAACCCTGGAAGTGACCAAGGCCAGGCTGGAGAAACCTGGGATAGTGGAAGGTGTCCTTGCCCATGGCAGGGGGTGGAATGGGATGATCTTTAAGGTCCCTCCCAACCCAGGCCATTTTGCAATCCCTCTGTCAGCAAAGAAACTCCATCACGCCATGAGTGTCTGTGCTGTGTTTCACTTGTCTCCATCAGCCTCACCAGCAAACACCAAGCACTTGTCTGAGAAGAGCTGGTGCTCTTTGACATCCGGGAGCCTCAGGAACTTATCCTAGATAGAGCACAATGTTGCTGTGTCAAAATAGCTTCTGAGACCTGAAGGAGCTCAGGTACTGCACAGTCAGTCAGATACATGTAGAGCAACCAAGTCCACTCACTACTGCCTGCCTCCCAGTCTGCAGCCTGAACACCAAACAAGTCTCTCCCTTATATTGACAAGTCTTTTTTAGTTTTTTGAGTGTATCTCTGTGTCAATGCAGTTGCTCTAGGTGCATCCAGCATACACAGTATAGCAGGGACGTACCTCAAGTATAGAGAAGACGAACATTGGGAGACCTTTGGCAAAGTGCCTGTGGCACAGATAAAGCTTCAGAGGGAACTTTCACTCCAGCAGCTCCCTGGAGCTGCAGCATTTGTTTCTTAGCAGCTACGCAGGATGTGTCACGTTCCAAAGGGGTTTCAGTTCCTTTTGCAGAGCCAAAGCCTACAAAAAAAAATCCACCCGCCCCCCCCAAAAAAAAACCCCCCCACACACACACATTAAAAAACGAAAACCTGGGGAAAAAGGGTGGGAGGGAAATGAGAAGAGAGAAGTGCAACAGCAATATTCCATGCTGGTACACTTACTCTACACTGCAGAGTCACTTCAATGCGTGAAGACAAAACAGGCAACTCTTCTCTCTGACACTCGGTAGGGCAGGGACTAAACAGCTAAGAGCTGGCAAGATCACACTTCTTTCCCAACATCAGGAATGCGAGCAGCTATAGTTTGTGCTGATTCTTGAATCAAACAAACATTTTGCTGTTAATCATTTGGACTCCTAAGAATTAACCTCTAGTTTGACCTCATTTCTGAAACACTTTGTCTGCTATATTGAGGGGACTTCTGATCAAAATTTTAAAGCTGATCACTGAAAAGAATGACAGGCTGCTTTTACATTGATTGTTCTGAACCCCTTAAAAGTGACCATCATGAAAGTACTTTTTGTATGTTTTATTATTTACACAACTAAAATAAAACAGAAAAGGGAGGGCACAAATTCTTAATCTGTTCTTGACAACCATGGTGCAAACAGTCACATTTCTTAATTTGGGAATGCCATATTTCAATGCACTGAAACTTCAGTAATGCTGTGGAGATGACTGCAGTGTGGAAGAAACAGACAGGCAGAATTTTCTTTCATTATTTCTTCAAGTACAACAGTAATAAAAAGACACCCCGCTAACAAGGTGGTGCTTTGATATGGATATCCTCCCTCCAGTCCATTACTGCATTGCTTTCACAGCAAGCAAGCTTTGCCTTCTAAGACTTCCAACACCAGTCTGACAGTGCCAGGTTTAATTCTGTGGGACAGGGTTATGAATATCCCATTGTGAATTCCTCTCAGGAGGTTATAGGGCCTTGATCCCAGGTCATCCGGCAAAGTATGACCAAAGGAAGCAGCATGAAGGCAACAGTTTCTGCTCACAACTTGTTCTACATCAATCCAAGTGGTGACCCAAGATCAGGAGACCTTAACCCACAAGAAAGCAATTGGAAGAGTGGATTCTCAACTCCACTCTTAGGAATCAAAACATAGTCAGTGAGTTACAGGAGTAAGCTGCTGAGCCTGAGTTATGTTTTGCAGAATGGACAACAGCAAATAAAGAGCTGAACTTGTTAGAGAATAAAGACAGAATTATTAAATACAAAACTCTTTTGAATATGACTAATTTCTCATATCCTAATTAAAATTCAAGAAAATAACAGAAGCAAAATATTTAATGGGAACTTATTTTGTAGATTCAGGAAAGAAAAGGCTCCATATTGACCTTGTAGCAGTTTCTCAGCATCTAAAGGGAGCCTACAGGAAAGCTGGAAAGGGACTTTTTGCAAAGGCATGTAGTGATAAGACAAGAGGGAATGGCTTCACACTGACAGAGGGCAGGATTAGATGGGATATTGGAAGAAATAGGAGGTGAAAAATAGGAAATGAGGCTGGGGAGGCCCTGGCACAGGTTGCCCAGAGAAGTTGTAGTTGCCCCATCCCTGGAAGTGTCCAAGGCCAGGCTGGACGGGGCTTGGAGCCACCTGGGATAGTGGAAGGTGTCCCTGCCCATGGCAGGGGGTGGAGTGAGGTATTCTTTAAGGTTTCTTCCAGTCCTAACTGTTCTGTGGTTCTATGAACATACTGTTATTATCCCCCGTGAATTCACTCCCCATTAACCAAACCAGCACAGCTTTTGACTTACAGCTTTCAAAGTTTTAGACATTTATTTTCCAACTCAGTATGACTGAAGAAGGATTCTCAAACGTTTTTTAGTTTAAGATAAAGCTGCCTGTGTATTTATTGTAGCCCTATCCACACTGCACGCACTGAGCTTTAACCTATTGCATGAACAACCACATAGGTGTTGGGGTTTTTTTAAACGTTCTGACATACAGAGTTTGAGAAATTGTAGTTTAATTTACATGTGTAAATCCTTATTAATACATTCTGACACAGAGAAAATATGATTTTCAGAAAAGATGATTCTTAAGAATCTGTTTGAGCATAACTACAGGGCTGGACAAAGCAATCACAGCCACATTAATATCCTCTAAGTGTCACCAGGCCAAACACATCTTCCCCCAAAGGGCACCACTGGGAATTTGGCATAAATATCAAATGGAAAATGGATCTCATGGAAAATGAAGGCAAGAAGAAATATTTTTATGAGAGTAATATTTCTGGTAAAAATATGCAATATTTTATTGAGGACATATCAGCAAACACTCAGTGTATCTGGCAGCATGTCAGGGAGACGTCCCTGGAAAACAGATGATTATCCTAAGGAGCACTAAGGCTCCCTAATGCATGGCAAATGCAAAATACTTTTTATCATGTGACATCAAGCATATGGTGCATTGCTGACTGGTGAATGACAAACTTTGAAAGGTTATTATTACCCTAATGAGAAAAACCTGACATAAAGGAATTAATTAGCTTTTAATTTATTTAATATTACAAAATAGCTCAGGCTCCAGATGGTATATCTAAGGTATGTAAGGGGGAGGGACAGGGCAAGTCTTCAATTTTTCTGTATCTTGGTACTTCAATCTAGGATGGCAAAACAGAATTTACACTGTTCCTCCAATTCTGATTTGCTATGAGAAAAAATTGCAATAGAACTATTAGATTAAGGATTTAATTTTGATGAAGTATTAGAATATTTTTAAGGACGCGTTTCCCATTCAATAAAAACGATGTGTGGTTCTTTTCTCTCCGTAGCAGCCCATATTTGCACAAAGCCTTCAGCTTATTTCAGAGGGACAAGCTCAGTCAGAGCCCTTTGCAAAGGACCCACCTGCTAAATGATCATGGAGCTGGGTTGTATTTTCTTGCTGAAATAAACACCAACACTATAATCAGTAATTTTTTTAAACTTTTAACTTTAAATAATCTGAGCATAATTAGACAAACAGTATTTTGAGTATATCTTTACAACCAACATTATCACACAGAGCACAGCCCACAGCTGACTCTCATGACACCTCCAGGTACATTATTCTGAATTTAAAGTACATATGAACTTACCAACCCCTTTAATAATGCGCATGGAAAAGAGCACAGGCAGTCAGGGAACACCGGATTAGCTGGCAGAGCAAACTAGCAAAGGACACAGACCAACACAGTTTTATTAGTGTAGCCCTAAAAAGCAATATGTAGATAAGGGTAGAGCAAAACAAACAGTTTGAGGAGGGAAATGGAACTGTTTAGAGGGATGAGGACCAACTGCGCACGAGGACAAATTGAACTATCCAATGGTGTAAGTGAATGCGAGTCAGTGTTTTCTGTAACAGTAACTACACTCATACAACCACCAAGGAAAAACACTCCTAATTCTTTTCTCTATATAAGTCTGCAGCCTCAAAATCAATTAAGTTTTTACAGCACACAGCAAGCAAAGTTCTGGAATGTTTTTATATCCTTGAGAGGTTGAAGGTTAGGCGCAAGGTTTCATAACTACAACTTCCCTAGAACTTCATTTTGCCATTACAAAGAGCTCAGCTTTGCCTTGGTTCCATTTCTGACTAAAATACCTCATGACAGGTTTATAGTATTAATTTCCTTTTCTACTGCACTCCTTATAAATGTTTTCTTTATGGCATAAATCACATTCCCAGCACTAGATAAGTAAAGACTCACACAGATCATTTTGGTGGATTTTGTATCCCAGGTTTTCTGCCACACATATATGTTCTGTACTGACCAGTCGCAGTGACAGGCTTTAATGACCTGCACCAGAGAAATGAAATGGTGAGAAAAGGCAAAGAATTCAAATTCAATTATTTCTTAGGACAACTACTAATATGGTCACAAGGATTTCTAAGGGATATTGCTGGTTTTCAAATGGAAGTTAATCCTGCAGGTAATATTTGTTTTCTTTGGGTTTTAGCAATGTACTTTCAGACACATAGATAAGCCTAAGGTCTATTTGTTTTCCAGAATGACTTTATCTCCTGGACTCTTAAATAAGAGGTACTAGTTTTGTGGATTTGGGGAAAAAAAAATTCTTGAGTCTGAAATCAGTCCACCCTACCCACAGCTTTTCTCAGCCATTGCTGCAACTCAGATTGTTGATTCAAGGACCCTGGAACTAAACAATACCATCACTCACCCCTGTCAACAGCACCCACTCTCACACATAAATCCTGTCCCTGCAGGGATCCCTGGGCTGCTGTGCCAGGGAACATCAGACGCAGACAGATCCATGAATCCCATCACCCCTATGACCTACAGCAACCACAGGAGAGTGAGACCCATGCTGGGAGTCAGGGTCATAATTCCAAATATTCAACCAGATCAGCAGCTATTTCCAGGACACTCGGAATCTACCAATGCCATCCCTGGTTGTTCTTCAGACACTCAGCCCAGGAGCACCAGCACAAGCACCAGAGTCTCCAACCCAGTGAAAGCCACACACCAAATTCAAAGCACTTCTCCAAAAATATTTTGTCTGTAATTGTTTCTACTGAAGTAAAAGCATGTGAGTTCTGAATGGAAGCCATGGCACCTGATAATAAAATACCTGTAACCTGAGGCTGTGCCTGTACTAATAAGGGTGAGTTTTATTTCCATTGCATGGGGCAGAGCCAAGCCCCTCTCCCTGACCTTGGTGCACCACTTGGAGCCAACCAGGAAATCACGATTAGGTGGAAAGAATTTATTTAGTCTGTTCTTTCAATCCCTTGAGAATGTCAAGGAAGAGACAGTGCTCTGTAAAGCATTTAGTGCTTCATCTGCAAATTTCTGTTGCTCTTTTCCCTTTATATATATATATGTTCATAGTTTTTACTACCTCTCTTTTTTTCATTCATTGCAAATTCTAATGGGTTTCTGAGATGAGGATCAGAGTGTCCACTGGTGAACTCCTCAAACAGAGAATGTCAGGCAGCTCCCAAAAGAGTGAGATGCCAGTTCAGTCCCTGCTCTCCTGCCAGCAGGGCCAGCAAACAGCTCTGCTTTCATCCCTGCTGCTCTTGGAACAGGTTATTAGGAATTCCATGACCCATGAGCCGACACACATGATCTCCACGACCTTTAGACTTTTTCCTGAGACATAAATCACCAAGCTTGAATCTTCATCTAGGCCTAACTTTCCCGTGTGGCCAAGCAAGCTCCATTTATTCAGACTTTCAGAGGATAAAGCAGGCGTATCAGCCTCAGGCTATGGAATGAAAGGAGATTACCAAAATATGAAAATAAAATGTTCCATTAAAAAAATAATTCCATTACAACTCAAACATATTCCCTGCTTCAAATTGGGTCTAAGATGATAATGTTTGCTTTGCATGCTGCTCTACTGAACTGAAAACTTGTATTAATGATGTGCTTTTATTCCTTAAAATTATCTTAACAGATGGATTTATAAATCTTAAGTAGTAACCTAATTCTAATAATGAAGCCATTTAATATATACCTCAACTTCTGACAACTTAATACTTGCTTTGAAAGCAGCAGTCCCCAAGCTAATATGTTTATATCCCAACATAAGGTGCATGTATGTGCCCACTCCTGACAGTTCAAGTCATTCAACATGTTTTTGTTCTTTACTCCATTTTGCAAATGAATGCCTAAATGATGAAAGAAATTAATCATCATCCAGATTTTAAAGTAATCTGGTTCTTTGAAAAAACTCTGGAGTTCATGAGATGCAAGTTGCATTTACATATAAATGAAAACACACGGACACACATATCCATGCACACACAAGAGATTTATAAGACATTCCACATTTATTCTTCATCATAACATGCCTTAAGAAATTAAATGTACTTTTAAATAATTATTTATTCTAACTGGATAATTATTTGGAGCCTGTTCTGTCCCAAAACTGCTTTTCCTCATGGATTTGCCAAAGATACCATCACCAAGGTTCAGGAAATGGGAAGGTAGTGGAAAACACTGCACTTGAGAACAGATTAGCTTTACCAAAGTATTTTTCATCATGGTAGTATAAAACAACCATTAAATTAAACTGTGTATCAGCTTCCAAGCAGAGAGAAAGGTCTGAAATCTGATTTCTGTGTCAAACCTACAATTCTCAGTTATTTCAGGGACCAGACAGCTGCAGTCAAACGTCACTGTGAGCCTAAAGACAGGATAAATCAGGAGAGAAAACAAATCCATTTCTGGGCACATTCATCTCCTTCAGAAGGTCTCTGACTTCTACAAACTGTGAGATCTCCCACTGAGAGAGAAGCAGAGCAGTGCCTTTGGGACACAGCACTGGAAAATATTGGGAACGGGGAATTCAACTAATTCAGAATTCACTGGGATGGGGAACAGCCAGTTAAGGAGATTTAAGCCTGATTTTATGGAAGCAATCCAGTGGCTCTGGGTGCTGTGTTTAGGATGCTCTCATTGCGAAGCAGATCCACAGCTGAGCATCATGAACTTTATGAAACAAGGACTGCGCAGGCCAATTCCTTTCTATGGCAGTCAGAAAAGGAAAAAAAAACAGGAAAACTTGAAAGCCTAACCAACCCAGACTCATCTTGAGTATCCAAGCTCATCCAGTTTTTCCCACAGGGCTGTGCCCTGTCTATGCTGAACACTTTGCCAAGATCTGAAGATCAGCAGCACCCGCTGTCACAAGAACATGGGTAATCTCTCAGTCTCTTTGTCTAACATCAACATTCATTTGAAATAACTTCTGCATTTATTCACCTGAATTACTGCCATAGGTCGATTTTAATTCGAGCTGATGGTATCAGAACATAGTTACATCCCCCAAATCTTCACGTGACACAGATCAAGATATCACATTAAAAAAAAACAACTCCGAAGGAAATCTGATGTGTGTGATTTGTATCAACTAACTTGCCCAATTTGCAGGCACTTCGTGAACTGACAAGTAATCGCACCCAGAATTCAATTCTGGCACACAATAGACAGTGAAACAAAAATAACTTATAGTAATTTTAAAAAATAAAAATATTTAAAAACTGGTCAACAGTGATCACTTTAATTTCACCTTACATTTCTGCTCCTCACTTTGAGTAGTTCTATTTCCATTTAAAAATAATTATAAATGTGTGAAATTAAAAAAGATGTGTAGGCGTGCCACTTACATACTCATATATTTAACAATCATCACCAATGTTTGATGTCATAATTAGATTTGTAAATCTCAAGACATATTTGCAGAACTAAACTTTTGTTCCTCCCACCTGCCAGAAAATCCTTGGCTCTTGAACCTGGAGCACGGCAGTGGAGGAACAATTGAAAATGAAGAGGAGCTGTTGAGTCCCTGGAAGGCAGGGAGGCCCTGCAGAGAGACGTGGACACATCAGAGGGCTGGGAATCACCAACCAGGGGAAGCTCAACCAGGGGAAGTGCTGGATTCTGCTCCTGGGATGGGGTAACCCCAGATGTACAGACAAAGTGGGAATGAGATGCTGGAAAGCAGTGCCAGGAAAAGGACCTGGGGGTGCTGGTCCATGGCCAGTTGGCCACGAGTCAGCAGTGCCCTGGCAGCCAGGAGGGACAACCATGTCCTGGGGGCATCAGGGACAGCATCACTGGGCCAGGGAGGAGATTGTCCCATTCTGCTCTAACCTGGGGTGGCCTCACCTCCAATATTGGGGCATTTTGGGCACCACAATATGGGGAAAATTTTGAGACATTAGAGAGTGTCCAAAGGAGGGACATGGAGACAGTGCAGGGCCTTGAGGGGCAGCATTTGAGGAGCAGCTGAGGGCACCTGGTGTGTTCAGTTGGAGAAGAGGAGACTGAGGGGAGACCTCATTGCAGTGACACCTTCCTGGGGAGGGGCAGAGGAGGGGCAGGGACTGGTCTCTGCTCTGGGGGGACCAGGGACAGGAGTCAGGGAATGGCCTGGAGTTGGGTCAGGGCAGGGGCAGGTTGGATCTCAGGACAAGGTTCTTCTTCCCGCAGAGGGTGGTTGNCCCGCAGAGGGTGGTTGGGCACTGGCCAGGCTCCCCAGGGCAGTGGGCACAGCCCCAAGTCTGCCAGAGCTGCAGGAGGGTTGGGATGATCCTCTGGGGCCCATGGGGTGACTCTTGGGGATGGGTCTGTGCACGGCCAGGAGTTGGACTGGATGGTCCTGGTGGGTCCTTCCAGCTCAGGGTATTTTGTGATTCTGTGACTTTCCCCCTGTTCTGCCAGCAGGATGCCAACATGGGTGTTGGTATGGTTCTCTGCATCCCAAGGGATGGCCACACGTGAAGAGAGGACACAGAAACTTCAAAAGCTGCTACATTTAATGCTGCTTCAAGGCTACAGAGGATTTTACTGCATTGCAAGGCCAGCAAGAGGTTTCAGTCTTGTCACAGTCAGAAAATAAAGATAACTGTTTTCATAAAGAGTAATTTCAGTGATACACATATACACACACACAAAGATATATACAAAACACATACCAACACTCACAGAAACTATGTGAGAAGAGTCAAATGAATTCAGAGTTTCTATTCCTAGAAATATTGATATATGAAATGAAAATGGGATTTTATGGTTTACAATAATTACTTGTGCTGTTAAAAATACCCAAAGAAATAGTTCCCTAAAAGGCTCATTTTCTGGTATCCTCCTTTAATATATTCCTCCAGCTTCATGATTACCTAACAAGACACAGTACTATTGATCCCATATGCTTGGTTGAGTTGTAGATTATGATGTACTGGAGAAAAAATTCTGCTTTGGAGACATTTTGCTTTATCCTGGAAAACATTTCACAAGCCAAACATATTGATTTAACCTTGTAATAAATGAGAAATCAGGACTTCGCTTTTTTTGTTTTCTTTTTTCAGAGTCAATATCCCAGTTTTGGACTCTAAAATAGCACAGATCAGGTAAAAATACTTTATGTAAAGACTTCTGCTCTTCCTTATCCATTTTTTAATACTCTTAATCTATAATAATAAAGAAATATAAGCAGGAATTAATATTCACCAAAAGAAAATTAAATAAAATTCACACCCAAACAGCAGCAAAACCCACACATTTACTTCCATATTTACTTCATAAACTTCCGCAAGAATTCTTGGGATTTGGGAATAGTGCAGTATTCATTTTTCCAGAAGATCATTATTTCCCAGAAAATCCCAGAAGCCATTACATTATCTGATACATGAGGTCTCACCTGATCACTACTATAGACAATGTCTTCACTGTCAAGTCACCCATTTCGTCTTATGTTTAGATTTCAAAACTTCCTCTCTTAGCTTAAAATTTTACATTATAAAAAAATTATGCACATTTCATTTACTTTCTCAAAAATGAGAACATATTTAGTTGAAATACACTAAAAATTACTTTTTATTTCAGGTTCGTCATTTCCTGACAGATATTCCTAAGCATCAGAATACATATTTATATACAAGGAATGAAGTAACTTGATTTTAGCTCCTGAAGCATTCAAACATTTAAAAAAATATAGCACTCTCATAATACATAATAAAGTTCAGTGATGAGGAGATAATTAGGCGTATATGCAAATCATTACAAGTTTGATACACATGAATCAGCTCAGGCATAGCTGAGGGGCTGATTTGCTTACATGGCAAGCAAAGTTTTTCCATTTAGAGGATGATCAAGTTATGGATATTGCTGAATGAAGCAGGAGATTGCACAGTGAACCCAGTAAACCTTGAATCAGATTCTGAAATCAGATTCTGAGTGTGGCCCTGGAGTGTCAATCAGGAGTTTTCTTCACGGCAAATCAATAGGGACGGCAAGCACAGGAGAGATGAATATGGATTCAATGTTCTCAGAGTTTCTCCTTATCTGCACTTACCTCTGGGGTTGAATTTTTAACACNCCCACCCCCAAAAACCTCTAAGCTAAGTGCGTTTTGTCTCCATTCTAATGTTTCAAGTCGGTGCTAATATAATAAAAAATATCATTTTGAAAGAGATTTGGCCTTTGAGCGCTTCATGCATGATGACATAACAAAAGAACCTGTTGTCTTTCTAGCACTTTTCAGTAGAAAATATTTGTAATATAATAATATCTCATTTTCCAGTATGTACTACTCTGTGTCCTAGACTACTTGTCCTTAACCTCTGTGAGGTTTTCATTGGGCTCTCCAACCTCAGAAGAAAATCACTCTGCTTGAACCACTCATTTTAACATCTTGTTCCATAAATTCTGCTCTACTACTGCCTCCTCTTTTTTCTGTAAATTGAACAAGAGCCTTACATTGCAGCTTTTCACTTTCCGACTATGAAAATGCGGATTCTGCTACTGGAAAAGCAAAACTCAGGAGACTTTCAAGCTGTGCTCAGAGGAGAAGGATCATGAATTAAGCTGTTCTATAGAAGGAAGAGGTAGTTACACAAATTCCTTTCATCTGTTAATTAGAAAAGATCAGTCTGATGATGAATTAGAGCAGTTGTGTACCCATCAGGACCCCGCAGTGAACTGACAGCCCACTGGAAATAAACAGCAACAACCTCAAACAGGGCAGGAGGTTTACCTCAAACCTTTGCACTCTTCACAAATTCTGAGGATCTCACTTAGTTCTTCACCACTTCATGACTTTTTCACTGTTCTTACACACAGAAGTGATTATCAGCTCTAATGAAAACTTCCCACACTGATAAAATAGCAGAAATTATTTAAGGATGTTTCTCCTTCAAAATTAGTTCTCATTTAATGTTATTTTATGATCTTACATTTTGCATAATAAAGTGAAACTGTTTTCAGTATACATTTAAATATCTCTGAAAGGTGAAGAAAATTGATTTTCTTCCAGGTGATAACAAATCTCAAGGTGATTCAGTGCATTACTCTTAAGCTTCTCTCTTTGAAACCCCTCTTTTCTGAGCTCATTATGCCCTTCTCAACATTTGTCAGAAAATAAATGAACACGTTTAACATCCACATATTCAAATATAGTTACTGAAAACTTGTTTTTGTGTGTTTAAAAGCACATGCTGATTAATGCCAATAAGTCTCAGTCTGAACAAATTCAAAATCTCTTTACATTTGGTATGTCAGACTTGTTCCTCTGCCAATTCCTTTCCATTCTGCCAGGAGCGTGCAGTTGTTCTGCAAAGAAACATTTCCCAAAATGTTCTCCCTTTATTTCAAAAATGAAAAGCTTCTTTGAGGAAGGAAAGCTCAGAATATATTAAAAATGTCACATTGAATCTTAGAGCAATAGATATAGTTCTCAGCAGTTTGATGCACTTTGTATATTCCCGAGGAGGTCAGAAGCACTTGAAGGACATTAGGATAACAATCTACAAAGGGGATTGTCAGGAATGCTTAAGGGTTAATCTACATGAAATGCCAGGTGATGATAACCCTCAATTTCACTCAGCATATGGAAGCAGATTTCCTAGGATTGCAGTGTTTCCCAAGCACTTAAAACACAGCTGGAACTATGGTGATTTTGTAATTTCCCTAAATTTGGGGACAGCTGCTTGTAAGAACCCTGTTACTGAGCCTATAGCTCCTCCCTTGGAGCTGTTTGATTTGACCGTGTTAAGATGTTTCATAATCTTTATTGATTTCCTCTGCCTGTATTTTGATTCAGTCCTTTCATTGCACTGTCTAATAAAGGCTTGCAAGAGCTGCATGATGCTGTTTTACAGCATTTCCTCTCATCTTGTTCAATTACCCAAAGTCAAACCACATGATTTGACATAAATTTAACTACTCAAATTGTTCATTGCTCCAGCTAAATAAATACCAATGTTTAAGACAGTACAGGAGTGCTATTTTTTTAGGCAGGGATATGTTGGAGGAAGGAAAGGTCTGATGTCACCCTGGTTAAACCGTGGGCATCTGAACTGCTGTTTGTTCAGTGCAGGTGCAGAGAAAGAGGCACAAGGAAAATGTGACCACTTGGCACCTAAAACACTCCCCTTGCAGCTGCAGCAGGAGGTTCTTGGCCCCTGCAGTTGTGGGGCCATGGCAAGTGCAAATGGCCTGATGGATCACAGGATGGAAAAGGGCAGAAACACAACACTGGACAGCAAATAGCTGAAAATTTCAGGAATTGTCACAGCTACTTCTATCCATGCTTCTGCTAGGGGGGAAAAAAATAGTAGTAGAGGTATGTGGATACCAGAATAAATGCATTCCTGAATAGGCAGAAGCATATTTTCCCTCTACCCTGTTTTAGAACTGATTGTTCAATGCCATCAATTTGTTCAGTGCCACCAATTGCTCTCTGAGAAGGAAACCCCTCTGTGAGATACACGTTGGGATAATGATGACAGGAGTCATGCAGGGATGCACATAAAAAATGAACAAACTCCTCATTACTTAAAAAGAGAGGCTACCAAACCCACGCATCACTGGCAGCTAGAAAAGACTTCAAGAATGGTTCTGGATACACCAGATAAACTTCTTTTAATTATACCTGCAACTTGTCATAATTTTGTGTGTTATGGATCTGAAATCGATGTACCTGCCATAACACATTAAGAGCTACATCCTCAGAGGGAACATCACAGCTCGAAGCACTACATCACCCAATTCTTCTGTGAATCCACAGCATCTGGGTAGATGGCCAGGCTGCTTCCCAAGCACCTGGGAGACAGGCAGCCAAGAATGAAAGCTACAGAAGCCATTCATTATGTCTGCACACACTGCAAACAAAGTAAATCTCAAGGAAATAAATGCATCCTAAACTATGCTCTCCCATGGCTTCAAGGCTATTTCAGGGATTTATTTTTTTTAGACACTGAAGGCATCACACAAGGGTGGAGAAAAATCTCTTCTCCTCACCTTCTGTAGGACCAGCCAAGTAAGAAGAACCTGAGAAAGTTTCCTAGACCACATAATTGACAGATTGCTCATTTTGTGGTTCTGAATGAGACTTAGGCATTTATGTTTCACTCTGTCAACACTTTGGAAGTGCTGGTTATGAACAGGAGCAAAGCTTTTACACCTAGACAATTCTCTTGGCAAAAAACCACAGACTCCTCCAGAAAGCAACTGAAAGGATACACAAGGGAAAAGAGTTGCTCAGGAATTGTAATTTGGCCTTAGAAAGCTAAAAGAGAAACTGTGCTGCACAATCGAGAAAGCTGCAAAAAGAGCTGAGCCAATTAAATTGAGCTGATCTCCATGCTGGGTCAACTAGACTATGACCAATATCCAGGTTAGCCCATTTCAAGCTGACTCAGAAATCTCTGTTGTGCTGTAACTGCATTTAAAAAGCCCCCAAAGGCCCCTTGTTTCTATAGCCTTAAACATGGAACACACAAGCAATAAAATCTCTAGGTAAACTAGGAGCAATAATATATCCAGATTCTATTTTATATACTTTATCATTTACATTCTGTCTTTCAAGTCAGTCCTTTAAAACATCCTTAGACCTTCCAAAACAGTTATCTTGAATTTGAGCAATGTAAGCAATACTTTGAGAATCCATTGTTTGGGCTGTATCAGCAGTTATGCTTAGAAACATCAAGGAATACTAAATTATTGATTCTGAATTAATTTATCTCAAGAAAAATGTAGTATTTAGCTAGATTTTTCCTTTTAATTTACTTTCAAAGATGGGCTTTGAAAGGACTGACATGCAAAGGTGGAGAAAATTCATTTGTGCACTTATTTACAAAAAATTGAAGAAAACAGCATGTTAGGAAATAGTTTTCACAATAATAGTCACTGGAATAGTGAACTATAGCATCGAGCCTGTTTTCAGAAGCCAAAGAAATCTGAAAGTTTTCAAAGCCTTGGCGTAAACATGACAAGTATTGGAACATTTCTTGTTGCTCGTTCAAGGAAATCTCACTGGAAAATAAACAGCAGAGCAGGTAAGTTATTAAGTCGGGCTCCTGATGCTCTTTCATCAGGTCTTATATCTGTTAACCTTTCATAAGTGTCAGTCTGAAAAGAAGTAGTTTCAACCATATCCCAGGGCCAAAAATTCCCTTGCTCGTAGTGCTGGACCACAGGCTTCAAACACATCTGCAGGTGCTCCTGTAAAGAACTGAGATCTACAAAACATAAGTAATTCTTTTATAACTTCATGTCCCACAAGGAAATTTAGGTTGCAAGTTGCTTTGGCTTTGCATGTGTATCATCACAGTTATTGCAAATCACAAGAGGAGCAGAGGACAAAAGGAAATAGGGTCACTATGAATAACCAAAACTTAGGTCAATCTTCGACTAAAATCCCCATTGTCATCTATTGCCTCCCAAAATTTCCTCAGCAATTTTCATGTATCTTAGTGACACTCCAATAAAATGAAAAACTTGCAGAGACATTATGATGGACATACTACAGTTATTGTTTTATTAGTATTTATCAGTTGAAATCCAGAGAGTTTCCAACCATTTTCATTGTTTGCTACAAAATAAAGGTGATTTTAATGGACTGTTAGTTCCCCACAATTGTCACTCATTACCTGCTCTCAGAAACAATCTTATCACTAAGAATTTTTTAGTGTCTATAAACTGCAGTAACACAACTACCACTTACAATTAAGTTTCCATGACTTCAGCAATAAAAGCAATTTTCTCTTGGACAGTCTCTTAGGCAGTGGGATTGTTGAGGCTGTCCTGTGCAGTGCCAGGATTTGGACACGGTGATCCTTGTGGGTCCCTTCCAACTCAGGGGATTCTATGATTATTCTTTCAGGAACAGCAAAATCTCCTCTGCTAAAAGTGACTCTGAGCTATAATGTCCAGGGAAGTAAAATCTAAAACCACTCAGGTAACAACTGAACTAGAGTCTGAAGGAAAATGGGGCCCCATCCCCAGTCTGTAACTTTAAAGAGAAGAGAACAGCAGATAATGTAGCTGTTTTCCTAAAGCAGTGGCAGATACACATTTCTTTATCATCAAATAATCCGGTATTAGACAATTTAAACCCCTCTTTTAAATAGTAAACGAAAAATAAGGCAAATATTTCAAAGCTGTAGTTCCTTCCACTTTTGACCGGAGCAGACACAAAAGCTTTCCCTACTTGTCCTATTTTTCATGTCTGCAGGACACACAGCACTGGGTGATTCCATTCCAGGCTGAACTATAACAAATGAAACTTAATATTCAGGAAGCTCAAATGACTGGAGGAGTACATGCCTGAGGGTCAGCAGGAATTTTTCTCTCTGCATCCCTCCTTTCCCCCCTTATAAGTCTATTAAAGGATCAATATTCTAAAAAAGGTCATTTGATTTTAGGGAGGATCTGTTCATATGATTAAATGTAACTCCTTGTGGAGATGGTCAATGCCAAAGTAATACAATTCTTTGTTAAAAAAAAAAAAGAAAAAGAAAAAGGATTAATTCTATTTATATGCCACCCTAAATTTCTAACGTTGCATTACATCCTCCCTCAAAACAGTGAAAAAGTCAGGAAGACAATTGTTCTGATTTCAAATGGAGATTTAATAACTGACTGTTACCTTGGCCTACTACAGAGTTAATAATAGATGTAAACAACTCTGTGCTATTCAATTGTTGGAGCTGAAATAAAGATATCTGGAAATTTCCTGAGCTGAAACTCCTCGGAACCTTACAGCTTTCATCATCCCAGTTTGAGGGTTTGGTGCATTTTCTGTGGCTAACACCTGGACTAGTTTTTCTCAAAAGATAATATCCATTAGGAAATCATTCCTTGGGCTGCAATTTCCCCTTATAACAGCCCTGCATTGCACATCCAGTGCTGCAGCACCAAGTGGAGTAGAGCTCACCCAGAACATCTCAAAGGGCCTGAAATAGATTGTGTTGGTTCTTCCAATAGTGGCAGGAGCTGACCTCCCATCCAGCACCGTGCACCGCGGAATTCCTGCACACAGGCTTGGATTTGTCCTTGTCACGCTTGGTGGGAACCGACGTTTGGAAGCAACAGTCCTGTGTTCCCACAAAAGGAGGACATTGGGACTTTAAAACACAACCAGATTATGTCCTTCAACATCCCTGACTCCATGAAGTGACTTCTCATTTCAGACAGAAATTACTCCCTCTATGTATTTTGGGCAGCACATCATGAGAAATCCCAGAGAAGTGACTGCAGCAGCTTGTGAAACTCCAGGCAACAGCACAGCGTACAGAAGAAAATGAGGTTTCATCAGACAGAGACATTATCAGTCTTTCTTCCATGTAAAAAATGCCTTGAAGAGTGGTCAACTGCTCCAGCAAAATGGAGTAAAAATGAAAAATAGAAATACTCAAACACAAATGATACTAGAACTGTAAAACTGAAACCATGCATTCCCAACAGGTCACCTTCATCTCAAAATACTGTGCTTATGCTCATCAGAAAATGTCAACTAAGAAACAAAAACAATTGTTTGACTTAAACACAGATTTCCAGTTATTGCTGAGAGTACTTCAAATATTTACAGCATTAAATAGCTCAGAACTTGATTACAGGAGTCAAGGAAAACAGACAGTTTAAAGCAATGTTCCTTCCTTGAGCAAAATGTCTACATGAACACTGTGATTCAAAATGCCTTAATGCACTAGTTTATCCTAGCATATAAATTATTAATAAAATGATTTTTAAATTACGTATTTCTGTTAACTATAACTAGCTATAGCCCTTACAATGAGCTCAGTTTAATACAAACAACAAGCTTACATGGTACTACTTCATTATAGTTTTAATTACATTTTTGGGTTTAAATATTCATTTTATTGCTATTTCTTAGTAAAGAAAAATATAGTCATGCTTACAACATTCTAAGCTCATATTCTTGGTATGAGTTCAGACAGAACAAAAAGTGATTTAGCCATACAGAACTGGCCACCAACATACTTGAAAAACACAACAAAGTAAAAGGATATATTTTGACCCCCCTCGAGACTTCAGTGCTGAACTATTTCATATTTCTGCCTCTGTACTGATATTTGATGATGTGAAGAGCTTGGCACTGCTCCCACACACAGACAACAAAACAAAGGCACAGATTAAATACAGAGGCCTCAGCTTTATTTTGGTTAACTGGAATCTACACTCACCCATTCCCAGACCGTCACCACTTGGGATCTCCCAGCCTGGAATTCAAATTGCTCCCAAGGCCTGAAGCACAGCAGTAATTCCCTCGGTATCATGTGCTGTTATAGCAAAAAGTTATTATCACCTTATCATTATTAAAATCACTATTTACTGGACACAGTCATACCCTAGCAAATGATATCACTCCCTAAAAAGTTTACCACTGAAAACTAATTTTTGTAAGGCAAGATGAAGCACATTCTGACAAGCAGGCAAATCAGGAGAGGGGAGATAAGATTCAACTTGATAAGAACAGGTTATGATAAAAATGAACATAGTGCTTAACTTGGCAATTCTGAGATGCTTGGAGATAGGGAGACAAACAGCAGCCTGAGGCCAAGAGCCTTTTTTTCATACGCTGAGACCAATATCCATGTATTTGTTCAATATCCTAAACAAATGCAAATATACAGTAAATGGAGATAATTCTCTGTCTCTTCAGAAATACCAGCAGCTTGCTTTATATATCCCACATGCCAGTGGTTCCTGAGGGATAACAAAGGAAAAAGAGGATACAATGACTTCTCAGCTCCTCTGAGAGCTTACAGAGAGAAGACACTAGGGTGTTAATTGTATCCAATTATTCCCGGAAGATGCTGCAGTTAAATTTTGTAGGCTCTCTCAAAGCTAGACCATTATGCTTAACTGCAGATATTGCCAGAATTTTGGCACGTTTAAAAGCCATCCTGGCAGACACAGGCAGAGCCAAAATAAGTTTTTAAAATACAGCCTCAGACTTATATCTCAAACTTAATGTAGCCTTCCCATTTAGTGTCTCCGAGATTCAAATAACCTACAAGCTAATAGTTAAGTAGGAATTTTATTGGGTTTGTTTTTTTTTTTTAGCTTCCTCACCTCTCACTTAGTTCCACAAATATATATAAGATTTTGACTTCGTCAGAAATTTGATACACTGGTTATTAAATTAGCAAGTTGCTCTTCTCTTTGCACATTAGGCACTGAGTAGGTATCAGGCTGAAATACATTTAATCAAATGATTCGTGAAAATGGCCAAGCAGAATGTTCCTGTACAGTTCACTGAGCAAAGAAGGGAAAACACAGGAGGAAAAAGATTTATTAGGTTGGACTTTATATCCAGAAATAATCACCATAATATGTACATGCATCAAAATAAGTGCTGCACTTCTACATTTGTCTTCCTTCAGAAAGACCTCCTCTGCATCATCCCCCACCTTCTTTCCACGTCACCTTTGAACCATTTGGGTGAAGGCTGCACCTTTGGAGGCTGAGAATGATTAGTTAATGGCAATGGGATTTTACAGTGTTGCAGATGCCTATAGCTAGTAGAGACCATCTATTTATTATGTTAGAAACAACTTAAAGGAGTTTTCTGAAAAAGTATTCTGCTGAAGGGAAATGTCTTCTAGTTCCTGTTCACACTGTGCTCCACAAAAGAGCTGTGAGGTGGCACCTGGCCTCACTGGTTCTGTGCCAGTGCTGACTGTATTCCCTTTACCTTGAGCTCCAAAGGGCCATTTTTCCATTCTGACCTTTGGGCACAAAGCATCCTACAGGGTTCTGCAACAAAAGAGGAACCTTTTTGCAGTCAGATGCCAGCAAAACCTTTGCAATTGCAATTCAGTGCCCCAGGAAAACCTTCACCCCTCCTGGTGCAGCAGTTCCCAGATTACCTCTCCCAGCAGCTGCTGTAACTGCCTCTGTCTGGCAAGACCATAAAAGAACTCAAAAATGAAAACAAGCTCCTGTCCTCCTCTCAGACTTCCGATCCATAGCCGTAGTGCACAACTAAACCACAAACTATGCAGTAATTACAGCAAGTTAATTCCTCACAGACATAGAACCCCTGAGCTGTGGCTGAAGCCACATCCTCAATTCACCAGGGCCATTGATGGGTATTAAAAAGTAATAATAATCTAAGCCAGCTTTAAAGAGCTGCCTTGTGCTTGTCAGATGCTCGGCCAACACTCCTTTCCCTTTACAAAAATGGCCCTTAAGCTTCACTGGTGGAGGTGCAGGGAAAACTGGAATACAAAAAAGGCTTTGTTTTCCCACTGCTCGCCCAAGAAGGTACTACAGCTTTTATCTTGTAACAGCAGCTTCCATTTAGGAAGAGAGGAAAAGTAGGGAATGGGCCCAGCTTCCCTTTGTTAACTCTGGACATTTATGCTTTGTCCCCACAAAAAGAAAAATAAATAAAAAAAAAAGAGAAAAGAAATAGAAAAGAAATAAAGTTTTAAACAGAACCCCAAACTTACGATTCCTTCTTTCCCAGAGTACCCGGGACATTTAAGTCTCTTGGACCATGAAATATAGGTATTCTTTTAAGCAATTGTAGGCAGAAGAAATCACTCCATAGGAAGGTCAGGATGAGCTGGGAAAGGGAAAATGGAGCTCCCAAGCTCAGTGGGATAATTGAACCAGGATTGCAGTGACCTGCTGTACCCTTTCTAGCTGATGGACATTCCATCCTCACACTGCAGCTTCTTTTCCTTTTGATACGACAGATCCAAGCTAAAATGTCAGGGGGTTGCACAAAATATTCCTAAAGCTTGGAAGGATCTCTGACATGAACTGCTTGGTTTGGGTGTCCTGAAATTTCACATCTCAACAAACTTTCTTGTCTTGTGAGGAAAATTCATTATTTGTGTTAGAGTGGGAAACAGGCCTTTAACTTAATTACTGCTGTATTATATGGAGACACAGGTCATTCCCTCAGTGCTACTACTTACATTAAGGTAAGAGACACAAATATCACCAGACTTGGTCTGTCCCTTCACAGGATGGATTTTCCAGGAATTTTGTCGTTCTTCTTTATTTGCATAGGCAGTTATTAAACAGAGTCTCTTGTGGGTGCAATAATCAATCCATAAAGAACAGTCTCATGGATGACACAAACACACAAGGAAAGAAGGAGAACCGTGCTTTTCCTGCCCTGTCTCTAAATATTCATTTACATTGAGAGCTTTCTGAGCTTAGTATTCCCTAACAATATATGAGATGTGTATAACTAATGTGATGGTAAAAAAAACATGAAGCTTTGATGGAGAAAACTATACACCATTTTTGTAAGCTGTAGCTTTTCACAGCTTGAATTAATAGATTTATTTCATTGTTTTCCATTCCAAAGACACAGAACTGGCTCCTATTAAACAGTATTATTGGCTTCTCTTTTATAAACACCAGAGCAAGGAAAAATGAAGGCTAAAGAAATGCAGTTGAATTCATACAGTCAGTAAACACTGACAATTTGTTTGATTTATTCTTCATCATGTATACATTTTTTAATCCTTTTCCTGGAACTCAATTTCTTTCCATTTTCCACATTGGATTTTCATATTGAAATTTGAAAGAGAAAACCAATTTGCCAGCTAAACGAGGATTTGTGGGGAGTATCCATCCTCACCTAGGCTACACCAGGCTGCAGGGACTTGAGTGGGTGCTTAACTAGGAAAGAAATTCCAGGACTGCAGATATGCTTACACTTAGAGATGATCAGAAACGTGGTGCTGTAGAGGCCATATTTCCCATTACACTTTTTAATTGCTCTATTTCCAGAAGTTTTACCACAGCACTGAGAGTTTGGTCCCTCCCCTTTGCAATAGGTTTTTATGATGAACTATAACTTTATGTTCTCTGGTGCCAAGATATACCCGGCATCAATTTTCCTTCGTTTTTGTTTCTCAAACACTACACACAAAGACAACACTATAAATATGTGACATGACTAAATGATGAAGCAGCAGCTTCCTGCTGAAATTTTAAAGCGAGATAGACATTGTTTTAGCTGAGGAAGCCATTTAGATACCAGCTGTTCCCCCTGAAAAGATGTGGCAGCCATCAGCAGAAATAAGAAATGCTCTCTCTGTACATATTGAAATGAGCTTTATCTTCCCTTCCATTCTGCTTTGTGTTCCTGCTGGTGAAAAAGACAAAATTCATTTCACACCCAGATTTCCTCGCCAGCACAAATGTTAAAGGAGAGGGATCTGTATCTTTGCACCCATAAGCACACTTAGGTGAAATCAAAACCAGTTGCTATGGAGCATATTACTTCTTCACTGATGAACAGCTCTGGAATTGAAGGCAAAAGGAGCAACTTGCGGGCATCTCCTAAATGTAGTTTTTCATATTTGTTTCTAGGTGTTATTTGTGGTTTTATATTTTAATTAAAAAAAAAAATCCTGTTATGTGTCAGATATCACTGCATGAAAGCACAGAATAAATATGGATAGTGACACCTGAAAATAATCTTTCACTGGATCTTAGATTTAAGATTAGTAGTAATCATTATAGTCACATTTTACAAAGCAGCATATAGTTCCTCAACGTGTTCCAGCTTGACTGTGTATATCAATAAACTTTTTATCTGACTATATCCATTGAGAACACCATCTTCAAATCATTGTGGCAAAATAGACATTGTGGTTTGCATCCAAAAAGAGGTTAAGAGGTTGACAGAACTAACATCTCTCCCCAGGGATGGTATAAAAATCATTATATCATATTAAAGATTTCACTTCTTTTGCCACAGGCAATCAGTTCCAAAAATTTGATTAAAAAAAGCATTGCATTAGTGTGGTATTCTCAAGCTGCTTCTTACTAACATTTTATTGTAGCATACTCTAATGACAACTGGTATCAGCTCTCATTATTCTAAATAAAGAGTATAGTCATTTTCTTCTTAATGACTGAAGTGAAATGTGTCCATGGGGACATTTTAGTTTACTCTCTCACAAAATGTAATATTGTCATTATTAATATTTCTTGAAGACAACTTGTCGACTAAAGTTATCCTTGCAAAGTCACCAGATTTGAATTTTTAAATATGTGTAGTCTCAGGAACATGCAGGACTTTACATTCCTTCAAACACAAGTAACACCACCTTGAAATACTTTAACGCAGCAATAAAACAATTCACATTATGCCTGCAAGAAAAAACAACATAGAAATAGCAGCAAATTAAATTTCACATACTTGTGAAGCAGGTAATTGCCACAAAACCCAGGGAAGAGAGAGATTATGATTTGTCCATTGCTGTGCTAACCAGTCAAATATAAAAGGAGGAATGTAACAAAAGATACTTGGACTACAAACTGCCAGAAAACAGCAACTTCCCTGTTGGTCAGCGCTGAAGGCAACGAAATCCTGAAACATCTAGGAATCTTCTGGATATATGTATTTCAGTATAAACAGAACACCCAAGGGAGCTGTTGTTTTGTTACAGTTTGAAAGCAATGCAAATAACCCCCCAAACAACCTATTGCCTCGAGGCATGAACCAAAGGTGGGTTTGCAATACAATCAGAGCAATGTTAGTCACCAAAGGAGCTGCCCCACTTCCACCACTCATCCAGGTGAAATCCCACATTTTGTGGGGTTGTTGTCTCCCTCAACCAGGTAAAAGACAGGCAAACGTCACCTACACCCCAATGGTTTGGGTGTCAAATTAACTGGCTCTGCTTGTTTTCTCAAGGCCCTTTAGAGCCAAAGGATGCAGAGAGATGCTTGAGGACACAAGGGAGTGTTTAGAGGAGGCTGGAATTGAGCCCAATTGATTTCCAATCCAGGTACATGCCCAACACTTCTGCATCCAAAATAAATCCCCACCATGAACCTCTTTCCATCTTGGGTATGTGACTTGCACTGAAAATCCCCTCACTATAAATTTTCATGAAATCAATGGTTGCTCAGGACTTAGGTAAACATCAGTTAGAAGAGCACAATCAGAAACTTAAACAGAGCCTTTGTAGTCCAGCCCTGTTTTGTGGGTATTCTTGTCCTTTTTCTGGATCACTCACCAGAATCTAAGAGCAGAAGATGGTTATTCCCATGCCAGGCTCCTGGGACAGTCACCTGCTCCTTACAGGGGTTCCACAAACAGGTAGAAACAACTAAACAACCAGCAGAACCCAAATTTCAACAGCCACCTTCTCAGCCACTTGCCCCTTCCTGCCAAGTATGCTCCTGTATTTCAGGTTTGGCTCAGAGACGTAAAAAGCCATTTTGGATGGTGGCTTTAAGAGTCCCCAGCTGTGCTTCCCCCATTTCTCCATTCCAGCTTCCCTTAATCCTGACTGGAATGTGTAAAGTCTGCCACCCTCCCCAGATCACACATGCTTCACACTAGCTGTTCCCACCACCTCCTACAAAAATATCTTTGCTGAAGTCCACACTTCTTTGGTACCAAATCCTGGCTTTCCTGGGGTCATGATTCCTTCTGTCACTATTTGAATTAAACAAAATATTTTTTATTCCCTGAGAAAAAAAGTTCTGCGGAAAAAAAACGAAACGAAGAATCCATGGTGTGAGTGCTGTGAAATGGCATTTCCTGGCTCCAGGTCATCCCATGGTCTCCCATGTGTAAATCACTTGATTTGCAGGGTTAGTTTACATTTATAAGATTTCTTTTGGGGCTTATTACTATGCTGCTACTACAAGTCTACTTAAACCCAATACAGAGCTTTCTAAAACTCAACAACTAATCATGCGTACTCTAACAGTGGAGAGAGAATAGGGTATGCACAAAATAAAGAGGGTCGAGATGGAAAGCAGAATTAAAAAGATGTAAAGACCACACACTAAACACAGAGGGCCATAAATTGTAAAAGGATGCTATAGGAGGCAGTGCATTATACTTTCTATATCAGATTAAATGTATTTTATTATCAAATATTAGAGCTTTTAAGTATCTAAACCCTAACTAATCTGGGAATCACTAGCTGAAAGAAAGCTTCTTTAAAACCCTGAGCCTACAAGATTAGTTTTGACTCCTGGTGAGTAAACAAGTGGATATTCTCATCGGCCACTGCACCACTGCAAACCACAAAAACTCTCCAGAGCAATGGCCACAATTCAGGGCACAAAGCTGCTGCAATTAATGGCCTCGAGGATCCCAGACTCAGACCTCACCCCAATCACACAAATTTAGAATTCTTGGCCAAATAGATGTGGAAGCAGTATCAGGCAATGTGGTTTTGAAGACTAGAGCTCTAGATGGCTTTGTGTATCTTAGGGTTATTTTTACTTGAAAATAAAATCCCTCACCTGACCAGCTTAACACCTGGAAATGAGCAGGTGTGGCAGAAATCATGGCTGAGTTTTGAGATTTTGGATTGCTTTTACTGTATCTGAAATGAGACTCTAATTTGGTTTTAATAAAAAGTAATTGAAAGTAATTTAATACCGATTGATTGTTAAGGGGATACATTTTGCAGTTTATCAAGTCTATAGAAATGCAGCATAATTAACTCCAAACTGCATAGGCAATAAGGTAATTATAATCTCAACAACTTTAAATTTCCAAGCATTGTTTAAACAGTTAATTAAAATTTTAAAAGATAGTGCTATATTAGATGTCTATAATGTTAATTGCAAAAAAATGCTAATCGATATTTGTAAAGTAATCCAATTAATTGAGTAATTTAATTTCTAGCATCTCTGAAGCTAAATAAATACTTCATGGATCTGAGTTATAAACTATATAAACATCCAGATATTGATTTAATAATCAATTACATATTAAATGATTGCAAGTTATTTATTAGTTATAGACACAGAGCCAACTTTAAAGCAACCAGATTAAGGGTTTACTT
Organism: Pitta sordida; assembly: GCA_013390025.1. Lineage (NCBI taxonomy): Eukaryota > Metazoa > Chordata > Aves > Passeriformes > Pittidae > Pitta > Pitta sordida. Next base: position 281,533 of record WEKX01017109.1, read on the forward strand.
CCATCATTTTACAACATGTACAAATACAACTCTGACATTCTTTTTCTGAGCGTGTTGAGTGGAATATCTGGTACACTGGCTGTGCAGCTGCAAATTTAGAGTGTCTTTATGGCACCTTTACAAGGGGTTAACTCTGCTCAAACACAGAATTAATATTCCTTAAAATCAATAGACACATTTCCAAGGCTGCTGCTGACAGGGGAATCCTCGGTGTCCAGGAGCTCCTGGACATTTACACTTTAACAGGAATCACCTTTTCCAGTCCCCCTCCTGTTCCTTCTCATCACCAGGAAGCTCCAAGCTACACAAAGGATCCTCCCAGCTCAGCAAAAGATTGCAAAAGCTGCCTTCAAAATTCCTGCTTTTCTACTCTGTTAAAACTTCCCCTTGGAAGAGAAAACATCTCTTTGTCATTTCTTTGCTCGCTATAAAGGTACATCCTGTAAAAAAAGCTTTATCCTAAACGAGACACCAAGTGGTGTTTATTGGTAGCTCTTGCTAAGTGCTATTTTAACATAATTCCAATAAAACACGAGCAAATTATTGAACTCTCACTGTTTTCTTTTCCTCTCATCACTAAATTCTGTTTGCAACACCCTGAACGCAGCTAAAATAGCCTCTGTTACCCCAATTAGGTGTTTGCTTTTTATACCTATGTCAGCTCTAGATTGAAGACTCACCGGGGCACAGCCAAACCCATCATCTGTTTGCAGTTCTCAGCACAACGTCAATATTCCCCAAAACTTCAGTTTCTAAATAGCATTCCAAAACTCAGTGTTAATGGATGTGTCAAAGCAGTGCATCAGCACAAGGAAGAGTCAGGAGAACTTTTGCTGGATCAATTCTTAAATAAATGTGTTGCACAGGTGAAATAAAGGTCTGCATGGGTAAATACAACAGCACTGAGGGGTCATTGGGTTTCAGTTTTACAGTGTAATCACATTCACCATTCACATAATTCTCTTGAGTTTCAGTATTCAAAGAGAGAAATTTATGCCATCGCAGTCTCTTCATGTAAACAAGACAGATGAAATTACAGGGTCAAAATGCACATGATGACAAGTTTGACAAAGGTGCCCCAAAGTTTCCATACGTCAATTTTACTTCAAAGAATAGAAAGAAGGAAAAAAAGAAAGTAGAGAAAGAACATTCTGTCTAACCCTTGGGTTTGTTTCAGAGGCAAAACAGAAAATAATACTGTAAAATCTGGGCTTACTGGTTCCTATTCTCTTATTCTCAATTTTTAAATTGCTCTCTAATGAACAAGGGGCTAAGAGGAATAATCAGGAAGGGTGGGAAATGAAATGGATTTAACACTGTCCACAGCACAAGCCATTTCTAAGTGTGAGTTGTTCCCACTGTATCAGACCTATGGCCCTTTGACAGGCCTTTTTAAAAACTGTGACAGTTTTCACTGTAAGCAACACTGAAGGATAGGAACTTGATTCCATCATTTCATGGTTGTCAGCTCTACAGACAGGAAGGTATATTTTAGGACAACACACTTTTCAGCAGCTGCTTGCATGAATAAGAACACACTTCCATCATTAGTCATTTAGCCCATATAATGTGACAACAACATTTATTACAGGAGCTCAGAGACTCATGACAATAGCAAGAATTCAGCATTGTTCTTTCTATCATTTGCATGTGTTGAGTGCTTCAAGGATACAAAGTATTTGAACATCAATAACATTTGTCTTCCTCCTACCTTAATTTATGTGGTAAGGTTGAGACAAAATTGTTTTCCAAGGCTTCAGAACCCTGTGGGATGGCAGTGTTGGGTCAATGCCCCTCTGTGATGCTCCAGCCTGGCAGCAGGTCACTCATGGTACCATCTCCTTTAAAAGTGAAACCAGACAGGGCACTGATTTTGGTACTGAAAAATAATAACCAGTGATCAAAAATATTTCACTACTTTTATATGTGACATGAGAATTATCCCTCATTCCTCACCAAGTCCATTCTGCAGTATCCAGCCTTGCCCAAGTGCATCACAGTCATAACTGGCTTATACCAAACTCACACATGATCCTTGTGGGTCCCTTCCAACTCAGAATATTCTGTGCAGCCAAGCCTTCTCCTAGGATTTCTCTTCCCCTTGCACATCTGTATGGAAGATGAATGACTTGACTCTCAATGTACTCTGCAATCAAATTGCTTTGCCAAAGTCTCAATTCCATGACATCAAAGACATGAATAAGCTGTTTGGGTTGATCCTGCAATGTTATAACACCACAGCTGAAAGAACTTTGATGAGCAAACCCTTGAGTAAGAACTGAATGCTGCAGAATTAAACTAGCAATTAAAGTGCATAGACTTGTCTGTATTTACCTTGCAGATATTCATCACAAATCAATGACAGGCTGATAAATACAGACCAAGAACTTGGAGATCCTTGGGTTTGACAGGCAAACCAGGTAAAAATGAAAGCAAAATTTAACCCACTTGGGTTGCTGGCACTAAGTCAATGGAAGAAGATGGTTCAGCATTGCACAGACAAACTTCAGGATGAGTCTCAGAAAGACAATCTCTTTTGGGCATCCACAGCTCCTTCGCACTTTATCTTGCACCAGGAAACATCTCTTTCCTTAAGTTGGATGAGTAATCAAGTAACTGAAAAAGTGATTCCAAAACCCACTAAGATCCCTCTATAGGCTAAAAAAGAGAAAAATCCTTGAGTCTGCATCCGTATTCTTGGAGTTGGACCTAATATTGATGGGTCTCTTCCAACTTAGCCCATTCTATGATATTGTCCAATGATGGTATTGCCTTTTCACACCATTCAATTAGGTAAGAGAAGTTACTTTAATGCTTAAATGAGAATAGAAATCATATGCTTCCTTTCGAAATCCCTGGCTACTTTCGTTGTTCTGTGAGCATCAGGCAGTGCCAAAGCTCTGATAAATTTATGTTGCATCTCATATACAATTCAAAATATAGTTATAAGTATGAAAACAAACCACACTGCTTGCCATGCACTACAGGGTTTTGTGTTTGTTTGTTTTCCAACCAGTCATGCCAGAGATGCTTCAGGCCTACTAGAAATTCCTTAACATCTGATGCATAATGAAAATATTTAATGTAGCATAAACACTCCTCTTTTCTTCCCCTCTCCATTTCCTAAGTGGTAACCAAAGCACTGGTTTATTGTACATAGATGAACAAGGACTAGTTCCAGGTAATTCCCATCTGAAACCAGCCATGGAGAACTCCTGCCTGGAAACAGGGAGAGTTGGCACAGTTCAGCAAAGGGACATCAGGTCCTGGGGCAGAAGTTCAGTGTTATGCAGAAGCACAGCCCTAATCACTACATTTGCAATACCAGAATTTCCTCTCCTGACATCAAATTGCAGTCTCAGGTGATTTCCTTCTTCTTCTCTGCTATAAAGCAGAAGGAACAGTCCCACTTCTAGGTTAGGATTAGGTCCCTACACCCCAAAAAGATCCAATTTGCTTTCTAGAGGAAAACCCTTCTGATCCTCCTTGGACTGCTTCCAAATGAAGGGCTGTAAGACCAGGTTGCCCTTCAAAATATCACATCATATGATGTAAAAAAAGAGCTTGTCAAGGTTTCTTATGCCTATGACCATCACACAAAAAAGTAATCCCCAAAAATTCAAGGTTCTAGTGACCTATATACTGTCATCTTTTAAGAAGTCATAAGAAGAAACATTATGGAAACAACTATGCAAATATAGTTCATTTAATAAAAATGTAAATAAGATTCACAGAAGGGACTTAAAAATCTTGAAATATTTATTTTAAATGAAAAGGATTAAGTCCTCAAGGTAAGATTTTTTTAAACTTGTACTTCCATTATTGTAGGGCTATTGTGTTATATTTTATTTATTAAAATAACAGTTCTTTTAAGATAAATACTTTAACCCACTCCAGCATACGTACTGCTACTTTATATTTACTTTCAAGGACTTTTGATTGTTGCCATTCTGGTCTGGATTCAAACCAGCACATTAGAGCAGAAATGTTCAATAGCTCATTATCATGTTTTCCAACCCTAATCATTTCCACAAATACATTTGCCCCTTTGCTTTCATACCTGGTTTGGATTGATGGAACCTGACAAAGAAAATTTGACTGAAGATTAAACTGAAAAAATGTCTAAGTAACCATCCCATATAATTTACTTATAGGAAAACAAAAGAAGAAAATTGAAGTGTTATTTTGCACTTTATGTGCAAAAGTGAAACAAATACTGATGATCTGAGCTCTTGATTTACTGAGCACAGAACATCAGCAATACTTAAATGACATATTAGTTGTTCTTTCAGTGATGGACCATCAATGACCTTGTATCTCTAGACAGAAAGAACAAATATACAACAGTTTTAAGGGCATTCCCTCAATTTTGTGTGATAGAATGTTTGATCCCCAGGTGCCTGTGAGATTATATTTAGCTGGTTATACGCAAACATCAGCTGCTGTCTGCTGCACCATCCACTGTCATCTGTTCTGGTTAAGGGTGAGGTGGCAACCAACCAGAATCTGGGATATCATTGAGATTCCAGCCAGATGCCCAGCTGGATCCCTCCTGAACCTGTGCTGTCGCTGGGGTTCAGTTCCCAGCCCCCAGAAGCTCAAGGCTGCACTGGTGCAGTTAATTCTGCAGCTGGTAAAACACCTGACCCAGGCCCGGAGGGAAGAAAGGCCTGAAATCTCTTCTGGTGCAGAGCTCCAGGCTGCTGTCAGCATTCCTGAAGTCTTGACAGGCTGCACCAGCCCAGGCACAGGACCACGCTCCAAGAAAAGTGTAATTCAGATTTATGGGAAGACATTTCGTATCCAATATAATTGATTTACCCACCATAACGTGAACAGAGCCTAATTGGTACTAATGAACCTGCGCATAACACAGCAAAACGTTGAATAACATAGAGACCACAAAATGCCAAGGCAGATGTCATGGATAGTGAGGATAACATTCCCAGATGGTTCAATTTCCTCCCGCTTTTTTGTTGCCTTCAGGTTTGAGAAGATGGCATTTTCCACTCAGGAGATGGCTGTTAGTTTTGTGCCACCACAGCCTGTGACACCAGCCCAGCCCATGACAGCATGGAAATGCTTGTCTGCCCCAGCAAATTTTGATAAATGTAGCATCAGATTAAAAATAATATAACTGTACATGGACAATCTAAACAAGATTGAAGCTAACACATCTCTTTGGGTCTGTCACAGAAGAAAAACAACACTATAACTCAGGAAATTTTAAAACATTCAGTCATGGACTTGACGTGGAAATGAAACAACAGTTACACATTATACCAAGAAAAACGTGCCTTAGTGGAAAAAACCAAATTGTGTATTGTTAAATTTATTCAATTTCTTTGCTTGGTTTTAATTTTTTAATTTTTTTTTACATAATTGGACCAGTTATAAAATTAAAAAATTTTCGATTTTTTCATGCAAAACATTCATCAGCACCAGGGCTGGCCAGAAATTACATTTATAATAGAAATACTCCTTTGTATCCTGTTTGTTAAAACTACAAAGCCTTTTCCTGTCAGGATGTGCTGTAAAAAGACACAGAGCTGCTCAAAGTATAAAATTAAAAGCTGAAATTCAGCTTTCTATGTCAGGATTCAAAATCAGATTCAAATCAGTCAGAGCCTGTAGCACAGACCAGCATGGTTAATTTGGTGGGTGCATTACTAAACACATTTAACTTTCTAAACCAATTATTTTTACAGAAGACAGCCTGCACACATTCTTTTCTGTATATGCAATCAATCCTAGTGAAAATTATACAAAGTAAGTTGTAAATAGATCCCCTGATTTTGCAGGCTCCACCAAATTATAAAACTGAAATGTAAAAGGAAAAGGGCAGGTCTGGGTGGCAGACAAGGCATTGCTATTAATGAAGAAAAGGCAAGTATTTAAATTGAGAAGGCATCTTGATGCCTTCTCTGCAAGCTGAATAGGAGAACATAATAGGAAAATAAACCAGCTATCAGACAAGATAAATAGGAACACATCAACAGGGACTGTACAGAATTAGAATGGCACAGCAAGAGAAGCGAAGACTGGAGAAGAATATACTAAAATTTTTACTTTGCATTATAATGTCATCTTAGAAACAGATGGCAAAATGCCACTAGAACAGGAAGATGTCAAGAAATAATAGTGTCAGCAGCTATATAAAGAGCTAAAAGATGCTTCAGACTACCTTGTGGTTGTAAGGCTGTGCTCTACAGTCTCAAAATAATTTCATCTATGCAAGCAAAATAAGCAAAGACACTGCAAACTTTTGCCCAGCCCATGAGTCACTTTTTACAACAGAATCTAGGTTCAGGATCAACCCAGATTCAGAGAACCAGGAGAACATGTTTGGTTTTAACATGTTATAAGGAAGCAGCATTGTCATAGCTCGTTTTAACCCATATACTGTTCAATACATGCTTACGGCTGCTTATTAAATCTGTTATGACTAACTGAGGATTGATAGGAAGAGTTAGTGGAGACTGATTTGGGAAACCCTGCTTTAAATGTGAAGGCCAACACCAATGTTATCAATAAATCCTGTGTGATCCACAATAAATGGAAAACAAACCACATTATGGGTCTAAGAGCACAGAAGGATCCAGAATATTTTATAAAAAACAAATTATGGAGCACCATAAGCCCCCAAATATTAAATGCCTTCCTAACATTCCTAGGAAAGCCCTGAATGTTTATCTTGCAAGGAATAGCTCTTAGTGCCACACACAGTGGAATTCCCTTCCATTAAATGGGGAGAAGAAAGGAACAAGATATGACAAACAAGGAAGGGAACATGAAAAGCAGCTACATATGCTCAAGAGTTCTGTTTATTTAGTTACACTTGGTGGGATGTCAGACTTTGAGGTAGGAAAGAGACAAAGGATGGAGAAGGGACAGAGGGAGAGCTCCTAAAGCCCCCCCGGCATGTCAAGGCTCTAGAGCCAGAGGCTCTGTCTTTAAAAGCTGATTCTGGAAGGCCTTGGGAATAAAATGAACAATCTTCTCAATTCTGTAATCAGAGTATGACTCCAAGAAATCGTACAGAGTACAGTACACAGTAGGATTTGTCAGATAGATTCAGAAAACATACATTTTCGGGGTTTTGTTTATTCTTTGTAACTGTGTAAAATAAAGGACTTATTCCAGACTTCCTCAGAAATAGTAATGCTGTCTTTAAAATTGACTATTATATGACAAATCAAAAAAAGCCCATTTTATATTGAGTTGCACATGCATCAAGTCCCTTGGTTCTCAAGCTTTTATTGCATTAATGGAGTTTTATAAATTGGGGCAAGTCTTTGAGTGGCAGATGCATCAAAAATCAGTGTCATGGCCCCACTGCAGGCTGGGGACACACGCAAAGGATGACCCACAGCATCAGTCACAGATACTCAAAGCCTGTCTGCCAGGAAAACAAAAGAGCAATCTCAGTAAAGAAAAAAGTCAATCCAAAAGTAAAGGAAATTCTTTTAGTTACTGATATTTTGCATTTGTTGTACATATTTATGTGTCTTTACTTAAACCAGCTATTAACAAGCCCTTAATTCCCAGTTGTCTTCAGAAGGCTGGATGTCTCAAATTGCAGGGGATTCTGCCAAAATGAAGGTTGAAATGGTATTTTGCAGACTTCAGCAACGAGAGTTGAACTCTCTAACTTAACCATTTTCCATTTATAATACAGGGGATGTTAGATCATGTGGGTAATAAAACACAGATTGTTGACTGGATCAGTTATTTTAAGGATATAGCACATGGAGATCATATATTTCAATTTATTCCCCCAAAGGCTGTAAAAGCAGCCATAAAGCAATCAGAAAGCAGGTAAAGAATGACTTTTATGGCAGGCTAAATGAATGATAATTAGGCAACAAAATAGGAGGCATAAGTTGCTGGAAATCTTTGTTTCCTTGTTCCATCAAGCCTTTAGGCTCAAAAATCCTGCTGACAATACTGAAGAGTTTGGGTAAGTAACTATTAGCAGTGACACTCTGCCAAAGCCAGTATGTTGTATTTTGGCAATTTAAAGCAATCATTACATCCAGGAATGACTCATCAAGGCAATAAATACCAGGGAAGGGGGTTGGGGAGGGAAGTTCCAACACAATTTCCACATTTGAAATGAGAATTCACTTGCGTTGCAATGCAGAGAACTGAAGGTACAAAGGAATTAAATCCCTTAAATTTAAATTTTCTAGCCATGTCTGTGACTCTCAGACAGACACTTGTATCTCACCAAAGCAGATACAGATTTTTAAGTGTAAACTACCCCTTTAAAGCAAAGTTTTCATAGCAGGTGGCAAATAAGAACACGTGATATTTCTAACAGTTATAAAATAAAAAGAAAAAAGTTACGTCCCTCCTGAAAATATTTGCAGTTCAGTCATAAGCTAGAGAATTCAGGGAGAGATTTAGACCCCTTGTAAAAAGCTGATCCAGCAATTGCTGTATAATATAACTGTGTTCCAGCAGAGAGGAGTCTTTGCCTTCTATCAGTACTAAATATTTTTGCAGTGAATTTAAATTCATCAGCACTAAATGCATTGATAAGTCCCATTTGTTCTCGTGCTGATGTGGTCTTGAATTACTGTGGTCCCTTCTCCCTCCAGCAAGGAGGGGCAGCAACATCTGACTCAAGTCAGAGGTAAGAGTTCCTTCAGGAGTGATGCAGTTGCAAGTGGGTTATCCTGAGTTATCCATCATCCCATATCCCTGGAGCTCCCTACAGCCCAGGGACTCAGTTCCCCACCATCTCAATATGATTAATCTAATGTGTTCTATGAGTAAACCCCTGGGAGGAACCCCCATATTTTCATAGTATTACCATATTTCTTTTATTACACTATATTAATTTGTTTTCTTCAAGATTTATTCTAAACTTCTACAGTCAGACTTGTGGGTTTGGGTCACAGCACTACACAGATGCTTCACATGAGAGTTGCAAACTTCTGCATCAGCTGTTTTGGAAGGATTCTGCAACTCACAGATAATTCCAGATCTGGAGTTTCACTGCTGTCTTAGATAATTTTATCACAACTAAAGCCTTAAAGCCCAAAGGTTTTTTTATTTTTATTTTTAAAATAAAAATTGAAAAATTGCAGCATCCCTCCTTATTAATTCTTTTTTTAGAAAGAAAGGTAAAAAAATTTAAGAGCGTTTCTAACATCTAAGGCCACAAAGGTGAAAGACACAGAGACCTTTCATCTTGTAATTCAGCCAAAATGTGCTACAATATATTTAAGGTATTGTAGCTGGACATAGAAGGAATTTGAGGGAACAATAGCTTTTTAAAAAGTAATTTGCACTGTATTTCACCAAATAATGAAGACATTTATTTATGTTGATGGGTTCAACACCACAAAACACGTCTTTCACATAATTGCATCCAACTCCTCCTCATCTATTTTGTAATAATGGGCAATAATTACTCCTGTAGGGTTTGTAAGGGTTTATTCTGCCTCTGAAATCTGTGAATCTGTATCAAACAAGCCAGAATTGCCACCAACCAGACACTGGGCAAATCAACTTTAAAGAATGTTTTGCTCGAGATTGGATTGGACTCTTCCTACTCTGCCACCCAGTGAGGGAGCAAAGCCATCACAGCTGGAGGGATTGAGGATGTGGTTTTATGCACTAAAGAGGGAAGAATGTCCTGGCAGGACTGTCAGGGCTGCAGCACAGGGATTGGTTTTTGTTAGAATCACAGAATCACAGAATCAGTAATGTTGGAAAGGACCTTAGAGATCATCGAGTCCAACCTATCACCTATTACCTAACCTAGCCAAACCTGTTACCTAACCTGTTGCCATCCTGCTACCAACACACCATCCTACCTATAACACACTACCCTAATATCTAGGTCATGCCACCAAGTACATCATCCAACCTTTTCTTAAAAACCTCTAGGGACGGTGACTCCACCACCTCCTTGGGCAGCCCATTCCACTGTGAGATCACCCTCTCTGTGAAAAAGTTCCTTCTAATGTCCAGTCTAAATCTCCCCTGACGCAGTTTAAGACTGTGTCCTCTTGTTCTATCACTTGTAGCCAGAGTGAAGAGACCAACACCCAGCTGGCTACACCTCCCTTTCAGGTAGTTGTAGAGAGCGATAAGGTCTCCCCTCAGCCTCCTCTTCTCCAAACTGAACAACCCCAGCTCTCTCAGTCGCTCCTCATAGGGCTTGTGTTCCAGCCCCTTCACCATCCTTGTCGCCCTTCTCTGGACCCGCTCAAGGATCTCAACATCCCTCTTAAACTGAGGAGCCCAGAACTGGACACAGTACTCAAGGTGTGGCCTAACCAGTGCCGAGTACAGGGGGAGAATAACTTCCCTAGTCCTACTGACAACACTATTCCTGATGCAGGCCAGGATACCATTAGCTTTTCTGGCCACCTGGGCACACAACATTATCCACCAAGTCACAGCTTTGGAAAAGCACGTATGTATTTCATTATTTCATATTGGCCTCTCTGGTGGATACCTGCTTATATATAATTATATATTGCTAATAACCCCACTAAAACCCTACTAAAACACACACCTGAGCTTTTCATTGTGATTCCTTTATATGACAACTTTATGTGTGATTGATCTGTCTTTCCAGAGCAGCTCAATTTGAAAATTTCTCAGCATGAGGCAAGAGGACAGTGTTCTACAATGCCTTGCATGGCTTCTGGAGCCCAGGTGGAAAAGAGAAACAACCCAACTGTCTTCTCTCATAGATGAGCTGTGCCAGCACATTTCATTTTCCTGCTGAGGTGTTTTAGTGCCACAAAATTATCTGAGCTGAATCATCCAGGTTTTCCCCAAAGATCTTCTCATACACCCTTAAAAAAAGGGTCCCATTAAAGTTACTCCACCTTCTAATCTGGAGAAGTTTCTCTGTACAGACCCCACTTACTTTTCTTCAATGTCCACAAAAGCAAGAGGGATGGATTTCTCTAACTATTCCCCATAATTATTTGCAATCATCTAATTTCTGAGAATTGCCACAGAAAAAATAAGTGTGAAAAGTAAACGAGTGAACTTACATTTTGCTAGAGGCAAACAGGGTTTTTCAAGGCATGTGGTGGCACAAGAAATGGAACCTGAGCAGAGAAAACAAGTTTGCAGTAGTAACTAATGCCAAAGGTTTAAAAAGACTTTGTAATCTTTGAGTGTTGACTAATAAAATTCAAGAGGGGAATGAAGAACCAGGGAAAGCCAAAAAACACAGCGGTCTTGCTAAATCCATTTGACACCAAGGATGGGAATTCTGAACTGCAAAAATCCTCTGAACAAGTAAAGAAATGATCAGAGAAACAACACTTGAAATAAAGGAGTCAAGAGGTAGAGAAGATACTGATAAAATAGTATCCAGTTATTAACCTAGACACATTCCTTGTGTGTAGGTGTATCCTTCCAATTATTAAACTACATTCCTTCATGGGATCAAGGAATAGGGAACAAAAGTCTCAACCATTGGGAAAGTTCTCAAGGGAATGAAAGAAGGACCTTTGTGAGGAAATCCAAGAGGAAGGACAGGATAAACTGGTACAAGAGCACAGAAATCAGCAACATGAGAGAGGTGATGATTTAAATAGTGATTCTTCGAAGGAAGAGTGGAAAGTGCAGGCTGGAATTGATGCATATTTATCAACTCTCCTCCAATACTAATATGAGAATTACAGCTCAGCTTCCTTTGCCTTTTACTTTTTAAGGAGCTTATTTTTCTTTAAAACATGAAAATGTAAGATGGAGCTGAAGGAAGGCTGTGGGCCTGGCATATGGTATTTAATCATCCTATCCTTTGACATTGCAAACTTCATTATATCCCTGTGTAATCTTGTCTGGTGTCATTGTGTATTACAGCTTCTCTTCTCAATAAAAGAATTGTTTAAGCCAGCACTGTATGGCCAATCTTCATGAATTTAAGCTGACTAGGCCAAAATGAGCTGCAGGTACTCCTTGCTTCCCTCGTAGTAACACATGGTGCTGCATTAATGCACATTCAGCCTGCTGAGACTTCCAATATTTCCTAGGAGCGCACAGCCTCCACAATATTTCCTAGGAGCACACAGCCACCAGTGCCCTCTCTTCTCGCCAGGGTGCTATCTGAGGGTTAGAGGCAAATTTGCATATTAATGAGGTGTCATTCTACGCGGAAGGTGGGCTTCGCAGGACCTCAATAAGACCGCGGTACTGCAGTATAGGAGACTCAACTGTATTCTTATCTATTAGGAAAAATAAATAAAATTAACTGTTTCCACTTTTATAAACAAAATATTGATGGCATTTTTAAAAATAAGTGTCTAAGTGGCCTCAAAGCCTATTCAATCACAGCTGAATGTTGCAAACTGAACAACAAAGTCAATCCATTTATTTTCATCATTATGTTTCTGAGAAAGGGCCTTTTAAGTTTTTAATTGTAACAAAAGGCTATCTACCAGATTTTTCTTTTTATTTTATTTTGTTTATACTCTCTATAATACTACAGAAACAGTAGAGTGAAAACTCTAAGTTTAATTCACACCCAGTATTTTCCTGGTATTATGCTGGAAGAATTCAGCATTAAAACATGAGCAGGAGAGCCCATGAACTCATGCAATAAGGCAAGGCAATTACTTTTGAGTAGCTCACTGCTCTCCAACATAAAATAATTCCCAAGCTGAGTTTTTAATCTGCTGTCCATCACCTGTATTCTTGAGGTTTTAACACGTCACAAGAGACTGTGATAGATAATCACTGACCCGCAGCTCAGTCCCTCCCCAGTCCTTTATAAATCACAGCTGATAATAAGTAGTGAAACATATTTAGAAACACACAGATTATGGTATTGATCCTCCTCTCACATCGGATCACAAAATCTCTCTCTTCCACTGACATAATATTTCAATTTAAAATGTGCTTAAATCCACTTTTATGTGTTCCTTTGGTGACTTCACTGAAAGGCCAGAGAGAGGAAAAAAGCCCTTTTAATTCAATAATATCCAGTAAAAGCTTTTTTCCCCCACATACAGTGTATCCCCACCACATTGCGATCCCTCCATTACGACCCTGCGGATTTGCGAGGAAAATTTCTCACAATTTCGCTTCAGCCGTTTGCGAGGCTGACACACGTGAAGTGTCTCTGCTCCACCGAGGGGCAGTGCCAGCGCTCCCTGTGGGGCGGGGACTTGCCTGGCCCCACAGGGAGGGCACGTGGTTTCTCCGGCTCACCATGGCCTTTAGAGCCCTGTGGTACCGTGTCCCAGTCCCTGACCTGGGAAACTGCCCCAGGGAAGTGAGGCAAGTGAGGTGGGGCAAGCGCTCTCCCGGGACCGCTGGATGTTAAAGGGAAAGAAATTTACATAGAACATGGTAATGCATGTGGATGTTGGGATAACAGTACGTACATAGGACCTGAAATGAGACCAGCAAAAATGTTTAGTGAGATATGGAATAACCTGGATTTTTGCTGTTCAACGTATTCATAACTGATCAGAAAAACAGTATATAATATGAGAGAAAATGTATATATTAAATGTATATAAAAAAATTTTTAAAGGTATCTTATGTATCTTTAAAAATTGTAACTATGATTATCACTTCATTGAAAATCTACAAGAAGAGATATGAAATTATAAATAGTGACAGCTGAAAATTAATATAAATAAACACAGTCCAGTTGCTTTGTGAACAACATCTAGTTTTGCATAAAGAGTGATGGACACAATGTATTTTGGAACAAGGAATCAAGTCATCAACTATTTTCCTGGCTGTCAAGATATCCCACATTATATTAGGAATTCAGGAAAGAAATAAGGAATAGAACAAAGAGGATCATTAGGTTTCTAAGCACTGTGAACCTACATCTCAAATACTTGGGTCATCCCCATTCAGAAAATTGCAGTGTCTGGAGGAGCAGAACAAAGAGCTGGATCAGAGGAATGGAAAGGATTTCAGAGAAAGGAAACTACTTGGAGTAATTTCCAAAAATAAGTGGCTGAGGAGAAATATGATGGAGGTCTATAAACCCACGAGTAGTGCAGAGACAGTGAATAGGCAATGATTTTTCATTATTTGCCATTATTCAAGACGTAAGTGGGATAAAATGAAATTATGAACAAGCAGTTCAAAACAACCAAGAAGAAGGCCTTTTCCCTCACAACTCATAATTAAATCATACAGCTCATTACCCCAGCACGATGCTCCTGCCAAGAGTATATTTTTTTTCAAAAGGATTTAGATAAATTCCTGGAGGGAATGTCTACCCTCAAAGCACGAGAAGAAACTACTCCATATATGACTGGAGCTGAAAGAATAAAATGGAAAAGCCCAGTGTGCAGATATATTTCCAGACTCCACATCCCCTCACCTGCTGTAACCCCAGGATCCCATGGCAGGCCCTCAAAGTCTCTTAGAAAAAGTAGGATAAGGAAATAAGTGAGCCTTGATTAATGTCTCTGTCTCTTAGATTGTCCTACACCACAGAAAATAAGATTCAACTCAGCCATGTCACCTTTCCAAAGAGCACAATGCCACCAACCTGCCAGGATGTAGATGTTTCTGTACTAGATTTAAAATTGCTTTAATTTCACAAGCAGTTTGAGATGCAACCTCAAACATCTTTAAGGTTCAATTAAATATCTTAGTATTAAATACCTTAATTATAATGGGGTGTTTGTGGTGAACAAAACACTTCGTAAACACTAAAAAGGGGTTGCAAATATATGAAAAATCACTATATTCTCATTTCATAGCTCTTAATGTAAAAGGTTACATTTTCACTGATTTTTCAATTCATCTGGGAAAACTGGAAAGCATCTTGATTGATAGAAATTCATTAATACATGAACAATAAAGACTCAAACACTTTGAATGCTGAGACTCCTGTGAATCTCAGCTATCACCTCCTGCTTGTGAATAGACAGAAAATGGAAAACAAACATGGTAGGACTAGGGAAAAAAAAAGGTGTTTCCTTCCACAGGATGGAATAATGGATCAATTCCATTTGAATTTGATCCATTTGAATATTGATCCACAGGATCAATAAATGGGTCAGTAGAATAGAAACCTCTAAAGGAGGGTGCTACATCTCTGTAGCTTGAGAGCTCAGGAAATGTATTTACTCTGGGAATTGTCTGGCTCAGATTTCTTGCTCTATTTTCTCCTCCTTTCCCCCACATTTCTAGTCAACTACTTTGGTGTTTCTGTCAATGACAAGAAGATTAAAGTCAACTAGAGTGACTATTTTCCAAATTCAATTTGATTCCAGAGGACAGTAAGTACTCCCAGAAAGACAAATCTACCAGATTGATTAATTAATGTTCTTATTCATTAGCTGACTGATTGTTGCAATAAGAAAAAGGATTTATACGATCATCATGTAACAATATTCCCTGCAGTTGTCCTGCTGCCGAAGAAACCCTTCAAGATTAAGAAAATAAGCACAAAACATAGTTAACATCACCCAAGAATAAGATTAAGATTAATTAAAAAAACAACAATTATATCACTGTTCCCAGTACACTCTTTAATTCTATAATATCTGAGATTTTAAGAATTCTCAATTGCTTTGTTGCTTCTCATGTTAACTCAGCCCTAGCAATACATTAAATTCACACATGGTAAATTCAACATGGAGTGTTTAAAAAGCGCATAGAAAGAATAACTGGGCATTTAAAAAATTTTACATGTGCTTTTCTGATCAAACAATGCAGCATAAAATAAACATTTAACACTTAAAACATAGCTACCCTGATAAGCGTAATTTGGAAATCTTTAATGAATTCACCTCAATTAGCCTTTCATTAAATAGCTCATTAAAAAATGATTGGAATATTGCTCCAGAAGAAATCCATTTTCAACTGTTAGGATTGAATAGGAAGTCAATAAAGGTGAAGTTAAACACACATTTCTGAGCAGTCTGAAATTGCTATTTGTTACAGAGGAAAAAGCCCACAACTTGTTATGACATCCAATATAAGATGAACTGAACATGAGATAAACACTGGAAAATGTAGGGATCGGTTTGTTTTCATTTAATGCTCTTCAGAAGGAAAACAGATCAAGTACTGAACTAATCCATCTTGAATATGTGTCTTCTGCCTGCACAACTGCTTTACCACCAGCCTGTACTTTCAGAAAAAACAACTGTTAATTTTAACTTCTCTTTTCAGTGGAAACACCTCCTTATAAATACACACACACACACACAAATACAGAAGCACAGACATTTAGAAGAGCAAACACACATTAAAGGGTCCTTGAAAAATGTTGTATAGCACTGTGATTTGTGTGCAGAAGTGGTGTTACAGCACCATCATGGCTTAGGGGTACGGGAAGGAAGTTTAGTGGCAGGCACAGTATTTTTTTTTATTAAACTAATTGATTAGATCAGTGGAAAAATTCCCCCAATTGCCTCCATGTTACTTCAGTTGATCTAACAAAAGATTTTATTCCTCTCTGACCTTCACTTCAAATCCAGCTCAAGGCTTTACACTGTTTCAGGTCAAGTTAACTGGAAAACTTTGCTGAGCTTTAAGTGGAATAGAATCAAGACCCAGAGAGAGGAACACAAAAGAGTAGGGCCAGGCCAGAGGCAGGAAAGATATAAAGTCAAAACATACCTTTGTATGCTGCTTTAATAAGTGCACAGCATGGAAGCACTTTTTTATTTCCTTTTTTTCATTTGCTTCACTGAGAAGGAAACCAGTGCAGGGAAAGATTACATCGTGTGGGCACAGCCTGCTGTCCAGAGCGGTGTTTTGTTACATTTCCTGGAAGAGGTCACTGAACAGTTGGACTTGAAATGGTCTAAATCTAAGCCACATTCTGTCGTTCACGTATGTTGTAAAGGGTGTAGAGCCAAAAAAATCATTCTCCATGAACAGGAAACGAGCTTAGGAGCAGTTTTTGCCCGTGAGCTCCTGCACAATGGCTTTAGGCAGGGTCTTTACCTCCCACAGTACCACTGCTCCTGCAGAAAGGTCAGGTAAAGACAAGCCCCAAAACAAGAGCTGACAGCAATCCAAACTCCTCATGTGCATGAAGCAGCAGCATTATCAGCACAGAAATCCAATACAATGCAAGAGTAAACATTAATAATACTGTTGCAAATATTAATAATTTAAATCTAATAAAGCAAGCCCCTCACAAATGCACATGTACGTTATGAGCAGCACTCATTCAGCTCAGTCTAGGAATGCATTTTTGAATTATTTTCTTTGGTTTTATCAATGATTAATACATGTGGATAGACACTTAACAAGGTACTTATATGGAAATAAGGGGTGAAATTCCAAGGCTTCTAAGGGATCAATAACTTTTAACAATATGTGCACTTTCTTCTCCATGTATCAGAACCCACCGGGGCTTTCAGAGGCACTCAGAGACTGGTGAAATAAATGTATCAGAGTAACTATCAAAGGCTGTTAAGCACAAACACATCACCTCTGACTTGGAAAATCCACGGATCCCATCAGGCGCATGGAAAAAGCTGAGGAGGTGCTGATACATTGGTCTTACACTGCTCCCTGCACCTCAGTCGTGGTCTGACACAGTCTGGTGGCCTCATGTGCTGTTTGGGACAGAAACAAGTGCTAAACATGATATTTGAGCAGAGAAAAATGCAAATAATCACTGAGGACAAGGACAGGAGCCAGGGAATGGCCTGGAGTTGGGTCAGGGCAGGGTCAGGTTGAATCTCAGGACAAGGCTTTTCTTTCCCTAGAGCTGCAGGAGGGTTGGGATGATCCTCTGGGGCCCATGGGGTGACTCTTGTGGATGGGTCTGTGCAGGGCCAGGGGTTGGACTGGATGGTCCTGGTGGGTTCTTCCAGCTCAGCGTATCCTGGGATTATTCCAAGAAGGTCAGTGTTACATGGCAGACTAACCAAGCCCCCACATGAGGGGCTCTCCACGCTTCCTGCATCCCCTGGTAACATTACTGAAACTCCAGCTCAGTGTCTGAGCAGGACTGTCTCAATTCTGTACTCTTCCCATGAAAGACACTCACGCATATGGATCCCATCATTTCATTCCACAAAGAGTGAAAAAGCCAAGGAAGCACCTTCCTATTCTTGTCCAGGCCAAGACCGGCATGAACAATATATCCAATTGCTCCCAAAATTCATCCTCCCTCTCCTGTCTTCCTCACTCCTCCCTGCACACTGCTTTCAGGGAACACCCAGGAACAAGTGCTCCCAGAAAACACCATTTCACAGCAATTGAACCTCGACACTAGAACAGCCTTCCGGGTTTCCCATTTTTCCCCCAAGAGGCTCATTAGCTTAAAATACTTCCGATATATTGGATATTTTCCTCTTTTAAAAGACCTTCAGGTAGATATATCAACCAATTACACTGAAAAGATGAAAGTAAATATATTGTTAATATTGGATGATCGCCTGGATAATTTGACAGGATAAGATGTGAAGTCCAGAAGAGAATTCAGAGCTTGACCATGAGATGGGGTTCAGTCAGACAGAGCCATGGATTACTTTACCTTCTGATCACTTCAAAAATCACTAAAATTTCATCAACAATAAAATACTTTATGAAAATTAATATAAAGCACTGTGCCCTTCCCTGAGTGCACTTCAGATGGAGGAGGCAGTTCCAGGACTGAAGAACATCACTACTGACTACCGTAAACATCTTCAAAACTGTGTACATGCTTAATTAGTCATTTTAATTCATGTTTCATCCTCCTTGCAGTTCTGAAGAGCTGCAGTCAGCTGTGCTGATGGTAAACTCATGCTGAGGGGCTTTTCAACACCCAGGCACCCATCCCATCCCCCAAAAATCCACATATCCCACCCCTCAAATCCACACTCACAACAAAAGGCAAAAGAGAAAGGGGGGAAATTAAAGTTGAAATAACATCATGGAAATTAAAGACAAAAATAGAGAAAAAAAGGGATATTTGTGACCCTTCAATACACAGCAATCTTATTTTGCAGCCTTAACAGTGAATGAGCAAGATGACAATCAAAATATCTGATAAAACAGGAGAGGCAGAGATCAATAACCAGGCACTGCAAGCGAATCTATATTAACCTTAGGAACTGAGACAAAAACCTCAATCTACAGCTCTTCAAACACAAACCTACAGAGAAAAATAGGTACAAAACAAAGCAAGTTTCAATACCCTTAAATCCACCATACCTTTCCTTTTCAGAATTCTATACAATAATTACTGTTTTAAAATATTTTAAATTTTAAATCTCTGAATTATTTTTTTATCACATCCTCTTTTTACCCAATGCACTCAATGGACACACCTGCTGCTCTGTTTACATAGTGACCATTTGAATCCATGCATTCCAAAAAAAAAATCTTTTTCTCTGTCAGAGTTTTGTCCATTTTAGTACTTCGAGTTTGTATTCAGGTCTTTTAAATCCAGAGCAGAAACAGTAGCTTCTGCAAGGGCAAATGGTTTGATGGCTGAATTTCACTTCAATCTGTTTTGTGAATGAGGTCATGCCTAGAACAGAAGCCGGTATTGGGGTGGGTGGTGACTTAGATGGGGAGGTCCCTGAAAGTATCCAAGGCCAGGTTGGAGCAACCTGAGATAGTGGAAGGTGTCCCTGCCCATGGCAGGGGGTGGGACTGGATGAGCTTTAAGGTCCCTTCCCACCCAAATCATCCAGTGATTCTGTAGTTGTAGCTGTGAGGTTGGGAAAACCAGGCAGAAAAATATTGCAAAAATGGTTCCAGGCAGGGTGGAATTCAGGAGGTTGCCACAACACACTATGGGGCAGAATTGCTGCTCCTATTGCCCTGCCCCATCTTCCTCCTCTTAGTGCCTGAAATGCAGAGAAAACACTCCACTAAATGGATTTTTCTACACTCTTGTGTTTCTGGTTTAACAAACACCCTTTCTCTCTTCAGCAGTGCAAAGTGAGGCAGGTCTGGGCCACTCCCTTCTTTGCAAAGCAGCTCTGGCTCTAAGGAAAAGTTAACAAGGAGTAGCAGACAGTCTAAGCAGGAGCTGTGCCCAGCATTAAGTAGGGAGCATTTTAGGAGGAGACAGATAACTGGGCTGGGAACTCGCTAAAGGTTACGAGTTCTCCTGTGCTATCCCATAATATACTACACATCCAGCTCCAGATGTGACCTCAGTGACACAAAATATAATTTGATGGATAGAGAGGAACACAGCAGAAGTGTGCTCCATGGTTGTAAGTCTCCCATTATAGGAGAAATCGTGCATAATCTTCCCATTATCACCACTTTTCTCTGGTAAAAAAACCACCAGCCTCCCATTTATATCTGTTAAGGGCAGGATCCAAGAAGTCCAGACTTCATTATTTCAATATTATTTTAAGAATATCTTCAGAAATTTAATATGTGCTTCTAGGAGAGGGGACTTACTTTCCAAAAGGCAGATGAAAGCGATCTGAATTCCTCTGAGCAACTGGGAGGAATCAATTCCCTGACTTGTGCAATTTCTTCAGCCACTTCAGAACCAAATCCAAATTGTGCCTCCACCAGCAGCAGTTCTGAGGTGATGCAGGACAGTCATTAACCTTTCCATTGCATTTCATGTTTATCATATTTACACACACTGAAAATACACACCAGTGCACACCTACAGGACACTGAAAAGAAAGAGCAAGATTCAAGCATTTGGGGCTGAATTTATTAGTGGAAATGCAGAAGTCTCCTGTTAATATCTTCTTTTCTAAATGGTTTTCATACAAGATTTTTTTTCTTTTAATCTTCATGTAGTTCAGGAGGAAAATTAAGCATCCAATGATTACAATTCCTGATGGTAGTCCAAATTAAATGAGGTACATATAAGCTGAAATATAAAGTTGTCTCCTTGCAAATATTATTGAAGTTTCATTGGCCCAAGTGGAGGTTTGTTACGTAGATCTGAGCTCAGAATTTGGTCACAGATTTTTTTCAAGGCAGTTCAACTAAGCCTGTTTTTATGAAGCTTGTATACATGCAGCAGTTGACAATTTTTGAGGAAAAAAATCAATATAGCATGGAACAAATCAAGACTTGCACCTTCTCTAGTTATTCAGGTTCTATATCTCTCCCTTTTTCTACTTATTTTGAAATTGCTCCCACCTGCATCATAATATTCTTCATGACACAAAAAAATGTATTTCCTTTCTTCAAAGTTCTGTTTAGTGGTAAACACCTCCAACAATTCCTCAGTTTTGAAGAAAACACAATGTCTAACTGACACATCTTGGTTAATATGTCATGATCAAAGATTAAGTCCTCACTATGAAAAAGCAGTTCTTTGTAAGATGCTTAAGAGGATAAAAATTTTTGTGTGACAGATGTCACAATAAAACAAAGAAAAACTGTAGAATTCAGAAAAATATAACAGAGTTTTATTCTCCTAGTCACTGATGATAAACGAGGGAGGAAAGGGAAATAACTTATATGCGTTTATCTTGACACATCAGTTTTGGTGCATACAACACTTTAAGCACTCAAAATATATTAAAAAAAAAGAATTCTTATCAGGTCTGTATCAAATGGATTTGTCAATGCTTAGCTGAGTTATATTACAAATTACTGTTACATATTAACACGTCTCTGGAGATTTACTCGTGTATCTGGAAGGCTCACAGAGGGAAATATTTTCCTCTCAGCATCATTCAACTCTTGGTACAACAGAGCTGCTGCTGTGCTTCACTGTCCCTAGCTCTCACTGTGTGACACTACACTGGTGGCACTTTTTGTATCCACACAGCGAGGCTGCTGAGACTAAACCCAAGGGAGACAGTGCCCATCATCCCTGGGCATATCCTTGCTGGAATCCGCTCTTTGCCCCCATCCCACCCCCCATTTCCATTTTGTATCCTCCCTTTTTCTTGCCTCCAGCAGGTTTGGATGCTCAGAGGAGTGTGAGAGATGCAACACTTGGGCTAGACACCTTCTGAATTTTCAAAATCTGTCTTTATATTGGACTGAATAAAGTGAAAGCCTGAAACAAAAGGTGTGTTCAGCAGAGAACCAGGATGGCGTCTAACAGCCATCAGACAAAGCCAGAGGAAACACCCTGACGACTTCAGCTCTTCAGCTGCACTGTCCTCATGCAAGTGAAAGCTTTGGACATAAACTGTATTTCTAATGCACAAAGTCCTCATTACACAACTATTATCCAAGACTGTACAGCTTAGGACCACCCTTAGACACAGGACCACAGCAAGGAACAGAGTGTGACCCTAACCCTTGAAACCTAAGCCAAGATAAAAGGGTTTGTCATATTTTCACTAAGGAATTAGAGAAATTTCCATTCATGGCACGTGTGCAAACAACAGAAATGTAATATTAATTCCCTAAACTATGTACTTAAACCCCTCTTATATATATATCATCTTTTTACATTAGGGGAAAGAAATCAAGCAGTAGTAACAAAAGCATATGGTGCCAGTGCAAAACACTGACAACACTTGTGCTTTCCCTTTTAAAGTCAAACTTCTCATCTGCCTTTCTTTCAGCTTTACAAAATCAATTATTAAAGTAGTTTTACCTCTCAGTTCCTATAATGAACCACTGATCCTCTTTGGCAGGAAAATACAAGGTACTTTTTCATTTACCAAACAAATCCCAAGCTGTCTCCTACATACAGTATCATGAAAGTGTGACATCTTAAGAACATTCAAAAGATTTCTCACTACATGACCCCAGACAACAAAATGCTTTTACTCTGAACGCCAAAAAATTACAAAAATATTAAGAGTTTTGCTTTTATAACAACAGTCCACACAGAAATGCCAAAGGCAGGAGAAATACACGACTTGATTTACACACACAAACCACCAGCTCCACAATGGAAGGGAAAAACATCCTAAGAAGCCCTTCCACATCTCACCCCAACCCTCCAGGAGTGCCTGCCCCAGGCACTCCTGGAGACAAAAAAATATGCTTTCATTTGCATGAAAGCTTTTTACAGAGAGCCCAAAGGCTCTTTAATGTTTGACTTCTTGAAACAAAAACGACCTGGCACAGACCTGCAAAGTTTCTACAATGAGCTCACAGCAAACAGATGCAAAAAGTAGCTTTCCTTAGGAAAACCCGAAGGAAAAGCTCCTCATTCACAAAAGACTCTGCATTTTTTGCCCTCTGCCTGGCATATGCATAAACTGAATAACTAAACAACTCTTCACCAAAGGAGTTTTTCACTGAGAGTCAGATGAAACACTTCAAGCATTTTATTGCATGATGGCACACAGGGCCACAGCAAGGGACAGAGTTTGACCCCAACCCCTGATAATATGGTTTATCCTAACCCAGGAAAACATGGTTTATCATATTTTCACTCTAGAATTAGAGAAATTTCCATCTACGGCGTGTGCATAATTGTTTTTGGACCTTTGTATTTCATGTCACAAACACAAGGTGACTTTTCCACACCTCAACAGTTCCTCCTTCTCTGGGTTCAGAGCCACGTGTGTGCAGAAAGATTTCAGGGGCATTATGGAACCAGGGACAAGACAGGGTGTCTGTGGTTAGAGAAGCTGGTCTGGTATCCCATAATAGGGATTTCAAACAGTTCCATTAGGGTATGTGAGTCTACAAAGGGTCTGGTGCATCCTACAAGAGCTGCAGACCTGTAACTGAAGGCTGAAGGCAGCAGGAGAATCTCAGTGACTAATGCACTTGGGAATTTTATGGAAAATAATGCAGAACCAAGTCTCAGACCTCACCTGATCCTCCCTCATAAAAAAACACCTTTCAGGGACAGCTCTAGCAGGAATTCTAGCATGCTAAAATAGGTCTGTAGGAAGTATTAAAGTCTGGATGTGTACTTGAAACAACACTTCAGAAGCAGGAGAGAGGTGTGTTCATTTTCAATGCTATTTACCACAGCCTTTTCCCCTCTCTCTATGATCAGTTGTGTTTATCTCTCATTCCTATTCCATGAATGTGAACAATGAACTTGTCAGGAGCAGGGAATACATCACTGAAGAGCAAAAATAGTCTTTGTTTTCCGATAAAACACCTAAAATCATGTCATCCATAGACGGGCAACATGCAAACAGCTCTGAACGCCTCAGATCCAGGAAAAACTACCTTCTATGCAGAGATTCAGAGCATCAGTTACAGTATAAGTATTAAAAATGCAGCACTTCTCAATCATACCCAGAAATCTGGTGATCCAGACTAGAACAGTTGAAATACAGCCTGTATTTCTCTACAGGTAAGGACAGGAAAAGAAAAATTTGCCTCTTAACCTGAATGAAAAATTTTTCAGAAGTCAGAATTTAGCAAAAAGCATCATTCTGTTTCTGCTGAAATGTCTGAACCCATGAATACACAAGGCTGCCAAAATTCCTCAAAGCCCCCCAAACTAAACCCCTTTTGTCTCAGTCACCTTTTGAATATAAAACAAGCCTTCTTCATTTTTCATCAGCTGAACAGCTTTTTTTTTCAACCTCTCACTGAGAACTTTCCTGTTCTTTGGATGCCCAGAAACACAGCTTTGGTCAACTGGTGCTTTGCAGTGATTTACACATATTTCATTTCCTGAGGTGCATTATTCCTGTCGCTCGTCTGAGGTGAGGCAAAGCACACACACAATAGTTTCTCTCTTTTCAAATATTGCTAGTGATTAACTGAAGGATTAGATTTCTGCTTCTGCAACGATTTCATTTTAGAAATCTATTTGTATGTTCAGCCCCCAGTGCTTAGGGAATGGTTTTTCCTTGCTAGAAAACAGATGTGAAAGAGAACATTGTCAACCCACTTATTTGATTAATATTAACAGAGCACATACACAGTGGCTACATTCCTCAGGTACAGCTAAACTGCATTTCTCACTGAATTCTCTAGATGAGAACATTAAAAATAAACCCTGTGGTCTTTTAAATTCAGCCAAATGTAGAGCAGGCCCAAAGCTCCAAGCCTTGGCCAAGTTGACCACTGGAAGCCTTGTCAGAAGCCTCCCCTCTGAGCTTGTCTCATAAATTAGCCCAAGGCAGTCTCAAGAATTATTCCACCACCAGGGTAATATTTCAAGTAATAATAGAAAACACCTCTTGGCCAATAGTCTTTGAGCAGTGTGGAATGGCCTTCACCAGTGCCACAGGCTGGACTTGTCCAGTGATACCTTTGTTCAGTAAAATAATTTTCATTTAAGAAGAGGAAAGCACCTTCATAAAATTAACTGAAGTTATAAAAGACTTATCCAGTAACATGGTTTTCCACTTTTTCTTTTAACACCACCAGTTTTCCAAGTGAGGCAAAACATTCCTTTCCATTCCTCAGCACAAGCTGTTCCACCTCTCCTTCAGTGCAATGAAAAACACACGTGTAGCTCCTAGAAAATTTTACAGGAAAACACAGTTCAGATAAATGATAGTTTCTAACATTCTCTGACATTCCATGAAAGAAAATGTAAGAGATCTCCCTCAAATCTGGGACAGGATTATGTAAATCAGGATGTTTTCCTTGAAATCCCAACTACTCAAATTTACATTCACAGGCAGGACCACAATTCTGAGTTGAAATGTAATTGCCAACATTCAGAAATAGCTTCACTGTTACTCAGAAAATAACAATTACAAGAAATAATTTATTTTCATAAATCATAATGCAGCAAAATCATGGTTTAATAAACAAGCTGATTTTTTATCTTTTCACAAAATAGCTGATAAACATCCTCCTCTCCTTCCCTCCCACGAAATTATTGAGCTCCAAGTGAGTAAAACATTTTTGAACACTCGGTGATTTGATTGAAATTTCCCCAAAGGTTCTCCCGTGTCTCCTCTGTTTCCTGGACTTTACATTCAGCACAACAAAAATAATAACTTCTGTTATTTCAGCTGGCAGTACATAATTTAATGTCCTTGCCCTAAGTTCTGAGAAAATTGAGAAACAATTCTTTCTTTTAGCATGTCACCGCCGTCAATATTTGTAATATTTGTCAAAGGCTCTCTTGTTTCTAATAATAATTAACTGCAGTAATACAATAGTTAATGACCATAGTTTTTATTATGTTTAAGATCTGGACTACAAGGCCTGTTATATTACCTAATAGATATGATTAATTTGGGCCAAATCCAAGAGAAATCTTCTCAAAGTTCTTTGTTTGTGGAAACAGGAGAACTGGCTCAAAGCAGGGTCCTTTCATGCAGATGAGGGGCCATGGTTGCAAACACAATGAGCAGCCAAAAGCTGCTACAGGAAGAGATGAAGTTCACAGAAATCCCAGTTCCCTGCCATCCAATGCCTGATCCCAGACATAACATGGAACAATTATATTGTCAGTCCCCACAGAATGCAGAAAATTTAGGATTATTTTACATGCTTCTAAATTTAGAACCACAACCTAAAATATTTCCTGGTTTTTGACCCTTTCTTGTTCCCAGTTCTATTTTCCCCAATTAACTAAGTCACTCAAACTTTCAGTTAGAGCATTAAATATATTAACACTCCTCCCCTGGTCCCTCAATCCAAAGACTACCAGACTCTCTCTCTTTGGACCACACAGCAGCTCTTAGATGAAGGTCAGTTCTGATCTCTCATATACAAGCTACAAAAAAATTAAGGAAAGAAAAGTGTAACACCATTTTCAAAAGAAAAAAAAAAAGTTATCCAAATAACCCACAGAGAAAGGAAGAAATTAAATACAAACTCTATCAGGTAATTTGGGATTTGAAAGGGAGTGTTGACATAACTCTCATGACAGTGTCATCTCCAGGTTTTTGAACTCAACTTTATAGATACAGTAAAATTTTTTGTTGTGATAGAAAAAGAGAAAGGCAGATCTGAGAGGCACTGAGTGATATGGTTTAGATGATGGGATGGTGATAGCTAATAGGTTGGACTTGATGATCTCAAAGGTCTTTTCCAACCTTGTTAATTCTGTGATTTCCACCTATTTCCCAACCCCCAGATATTCTGGTCTTTGGTCCTCTATTTTCATTTATCATCTTTAACTGGCCACACCAGAAATAGCTTCCAAATAAATTCTTCAGCAAGAAAGAAAACTCAACCAACCCACCCATCCTACTGGCTGGAAAAGGCTGTGTTTAAGAAATTCATTATGATCTCACCTATTCATAAAAACAGATCTTGAACTATCAGTTGAAGGAGTTTCTACATTATGGCAAAAATCACCTTCTAATTTTGAATGCACCATTTCACTATAGTTTAGCATTGTTAATTATTTAAATTCTTGAGCAATGTTTTAATCATCTGATTTAGTTATGAGGCCACAGTCTAGGAATATTTTAAAAAATGCATCATAGATCTGAGATTTTGTCTCACTCAAAGTGAAAAATAATGTGTAAACACATCTCTTGAGTTGGAGCCAAAAAACATGCACGCAAGAAATTTGAAAGGCACAAACAGTTGTTTCTGCTAAAATAGAGCCTGCAAAGT
Source organism: Pitta sordida (assembly GCA_013390025.1). Classification (NCBI taxonomy): domain Eukaryota; kingdom Metazoa; phylum Chordata; class Aves; order Passeriformes; family Pittidae; genus Pitta; species Pitta sordida. The sequence continues at coordinate 308,845 of WEKX01017109.1, forward strand.
TTCATACAACTTCAGCTTCAGACTTTTCATAGAAATATTTTAACTAATTTAAAGCAACACAGAACAGTTGCACACAAAGTAATCTTCAGACAAATTTCAGATATCACAAAATGTGAAATAAAATACCTTTTTAGTTTTTATTATTTATAAAGCACAACAACAAAAAAAAGAAGTATATGACTAAAGGAACATTAAAATGCGGGAGAATGTGTTGGACGTCCAGTGAAGTCGTGGATATCCCATCCCTGGGAGCATCCAAGGCCACGTTGGATGGGCCTTGGAGCAACCTGGGATAGTAGAAGGAGTCCCTGCCCATGGCAGGGGGTGGAATGGGATGGGTTTTAAGGTCCCTTCCAACCCAAACTATTCTGGGATTCTGGGACTCCCCCTTCCAGCAGTTCTCCAGAGTGGAGGGAAGGGCACTTTGATGTTGGACAAGTTCAACCCTTTGGAGAAGTAGATGGCTCAGATGCAGCTGCTCTGCCACAGGATCTGCGCTCAGGCTTTGGAACAGCTGCTTTTGAGCTGTGACTCAACCACCTAGCCATGACAGGCAAGACAAAAATCCAACTAAAGAAGGGAAAAAACTAACCAGCATCTTCATACACTTATTTTGAGTGTCAAAATTGTCATCTTCTCAGTGATTAAAGCAGCAGGTCTCCAAATGCAATCACTGGTACAATACCTTCTAAAAATTACGAAGTACTAGAAAACGTCTTTCAGGCTAAATAAAGTCAGTAAAGACAAACACATGAAGCAAAACTTGGTAGTCATGTAGTGATTGAGTCTGAGTGCTGGCTCAGCTCCCCAGATAACTGCAGTGCCAGACACAGTATGGTTGGCATCCTGACTACTGGAGGCTTTGAAAATTGCTGCCTTTGAAGAGGTTTTCTAGTCTCCTTCTACCAGTAAAGATGATTTCTTCTCCCTCCCAACTGCATGACCACAACAGTTGTGTAGCTAAATGAAGAGTCACACTGACACTAATTAAACAAATATTAATTACCTGTATAACAATATTGTTTGCAAGAAAGACTTAGAAAATGAAATTATAGAATGCACTGGGTTAGAAAGGACCTTAAAGATTATCTAGGTCTAACTCCCTGCTGTGGCCAGGGACACCTTCCACTATCCCAGATTGCTCCAAGACCTGTCCAACCTGGCATTTATACTGCCAGGGACAATCACACATTTCAAAATACATAACTAATAGCTCACTTGACTGTTCAAATTACCCAATGAGAAGTCAGCATTCAGAGATGGCAAAAAACAAGTAAATCTTGCAAAGACGTTCTTCCAGGAGTTCTGGAGAAGGGCTCTTCTAACTTCTGTGTTTGTTTCTCTGTAGTCTCTTGTTATGACCCAGAAGCTGCAGCAGGAAGTAACTCTTAAGAGCCTTCACCTGATGAGAGTGATAACTGAACAGAACTTGAACTTCCCCAGTTTCTGCCATGTCTTCCCAAATAATACAGGCCTGGCAGCTTGTATTATGAGACACTCTAAACTGCAGAGATTGCTTTCAGAATCTCTGTTTAAGACTTAAATATAAAGGACAACTTTGCTCCTAAAAATATAAAGATGGGGAAAAAAAAAAAAGAAGAAAGAGAAACAGTACAGCAAAATCCATCTTTCAGTCCAGGCATTTTCTGTAGAGGAACTCCAAGAAGTCCTGGGAAGATCACAGACAACCCAATACAGAGGAAAAGAAAAATTACTGTGTGGCTCTTCAAAAGGAAATGTTTTTTTTTTCTTTGCAGAAGTCTGTGTTCATGAGCAGGACGTAAGTTTTGGAGAGCCTGACAAAGCATTTTGATAAGGATTCAAATACTCAGTGTGTTCCAGTGCTTAAGCAATAGCAGAAGAAAGAATGGCAATCTAAAAAAAGACACTGTATTAACAAGAGTTGATAGAGAAATGTTACACTGTTGAGGCTGAGAAACAGAAAAAGAAGTGCATGAATTATTTAGGTAAATGAACAGTTACTAAAAAGACACAAATTATGAATTAATTTTGGAAACATTTCTATTCTTTTGACACTTTTATTTTTAGGCTACAAGATTACTAAGCTTTCAAAGGCAAAGACAATTACTTGCTGCAAATAATAGGAGACAGCAGGAGCAGCCCCAAAATTGCATGACAGCATAAAGTACAAATTTTGAATTTGGCAGAGAAGACTTTTTTCACATTCCTCATTCTCTAACTTCTTTATGGATTTTTTGCTCCCCCCCCCATGTGTTGATCAATGAGAAAATGTGTGTGTATATGCATAAATTCATTGACTCATCATAACTAAACAGAACCTACAATTTGTGCACAATAGGCAGAGTCTGCATGAAGTAATATTGTAATATCTTACAAAAGCACTAACACACATTTCAGTAAATTTTACATAATTTATAACAAAGACAAACCAAAAATCTGCCTGTCTATCTGGTGACTGTTTCAGGAAGAGTGTAGCAAAAATCTTATTAAGATACTGCAGAGAAAATCTCAGCAACTTCAAATGAGTTGCACCGTGTGATTCAGGCTGTGCTGAAATTTGATATTTGAGGGCTGTAATCACGATTAAATGACAGTACAGTATGTGACAAGTGCTGCTGCAGCAACTGATGCTGTACTGTGCATTTACAAGTTATGCAACAGGCTGTTTATCATGCATATATGCTTGGAAAAGTGCCCAAATCATCAACACCAAATGTTGTGTTTGTGTAAATTTGTGTAACTCCATGAATCTCTATTTGAACAGATCACTACAACTCATTTTTTATTTTCTCTGCAAATAAGCTCAAAACCCTCAGGCTTTAAAGGATGTGGGTGAGTTCTCCCGTTCTGGGGGAGAGGGAACACCCTGCAGTGCCCTGGCTGTAAAATGGGTGATACTGAACATGTGAAACAAGTCTCCATGGAAGAGGCTCCTTGTTTTGTGGTGATTAAGTGATTAATGGTTACAGAACTGGCATATGGATCACAAGCAGCAATGCAGGACATGTTTTAAATCAGTAAAAAAAGGTTGGTCGCACTTTTAGCATCACAGTGTAAATCAGGGCTGCTTTGAAAAAGCTCTTTTCTAAGCTCTTGTGCCTCAGAATGACTCCAGGGACCAGCTGGGCTCTTACAAGCAGGGCTCTACAATTTAATCCAACACAACCTGGGTCACAGTCTATTGGCACACTTGCCTACTATAATGTAACAGAAATAACTGCAAGTTTCAGCAGAAATCATGCCCAATTTCCTTTAACCCTAAAATAATTCCACAAACAAGTGATAAAACTTGCACAATAAATGGATGGCACTTTAAATATTAATGTTTCTCTTAACAATGGCTTTGATAATATGCGTTGTTTATTAATTACTTCAAGATTTAAGTTATTTTTCTCCATTCAGATATTACTCAATAATTTCTTCTCCTTTACCTGAAAACACAGTCTGTTTCAAACTGCCATGTGGAAAACACTGGCAAATAATGATCTAATGAGTTAAAAAAATTTTTTCAACAAGTTTCATTGTGCTGACAGGTTCTCTGATGGGATGAAGAGATCTTGCTCAGTACTACAATGCCAACTTTGACTTTTTGAGTTTTCCAAATTGTTTGTGCAAGGCACAACCCATCTGAGGGCTGAAGGACAAACGATTTGGCAAGTCTTGATTGCCTGTGCTCCCCAGGCTTTGGTGGGGCATGTGCAGGAGCAGACACTGGCAGGAATGAATGTTGCCACTGCAGGCTCCCGGGAAAGCAAGGAAGAGACAGAGCTCCTGGTTTACTCAGTGCCTTCCTGCACCTGAGCCTGGAATGGGAAGTGCCAATAGTAATGTGAAATGTTGAAAAAGCAGTACTTTCTCAGCAGTACTTTCTCATGGCAGTTAGGTGAAGATGCCTCCAGTCTGGAGATTCACGGGCAGGTCTGGAAACTTATTTGCCAATTCTGTGCAATACCAGCCAACAGGGGAGCACGTGGTGACATCTATGCTTTTTCCTCACCTGTGGGTTCCCGACATGCTGACTGAAGAGTTTCCCCTTTCCAGCCCCAGCTGCCTCAGAGGCCAACAATCATTTTCACACACCACCCCAAAGCACGAGGGATTTCTCCCAGGATGGAAGGACTCACAGAACAATTATCCCTCTCCCTGATTACATTGATAACCTACACGTTGGCTTGGCTCTGAGCAGCATAACTCTTCTTTATTGCCTGCAGTCAGAAAGCTCTTTGGATGTGGAGTAAGTGACTCCAAAGTCAGACAAGCAGGTTTCTGTCTGGCTTAGCTGTACAGAATTTCCTAAGCAGGCTGCTGGGCCTGAATTATAGCTGTGTTACCCCTCTCCTTATATCCTTGTGGGCAGCTTTGGGAAGGTTGCTTTATTAAAGTGCTCACTGGATTGCAGATGCTAAAAGCACTTTTCTTGCAGTGCCTCTCGGTGTCCTCCTACTGAGCTGTTTCTGAGCTCGAGAATATGAAACAAAGGATGAGTCCTGCTGCTGATTAAATAGCTGGAATTTAACTAGTAGGAAGTTTGCACATCTGTTTCTTTGTCTGTTTCTGCTGCTTGTACTATTGCAGAGATTATGCACTGTGTGAGTCACATTGTTACTTCTAATATTAACAGCCTGATTTCCCACATTTTTGTTGGTTTTCTTTTTGTCTCTAGAAGCACGAATTACAAAAGATTTCTCCTTTCCCTCACTTTTGAAAGCAATTAAAAACAATTTAACAAATCACTAGCTCCCAATAAGTGTTCAAATTAGATCTTTTATTTTCATAGCCTTCTAGCTTTTGATTTGGGGCTGAATGGATTGGCTGTGAGAGCCCTCCTCAAAAAGACACTTCTAACATTTCAGTCTACTGAAAACAGTCAAACAAGAAAACTTTTAATGTTTTATGGTTTGGCTTTAACAAGCAAGAAGAATTTCTACAGTTGTATTCTTACACCAGGTATTGTTTGGATTTAATTCAAATGTCATGTTACTAGACTCTCTCTAAAAGATAGATGGAGGCTTGCTAATATCATCCTTTCCTCATTATTCAAATAAATGTTGATGCAGAGCAGAGGCAGAAAAGAAAAGAGAATGGAAAGGAAAAAAATAATCACTCAGTCCTTATTTCTTAATAGTCTGGATAAGATGGATTTGTATGTTTTGGCTTTCAGTAGCAGAAATAGAATTGCTATATAAATGTCACTTTGAGCAGAAAGATCTAACAACTCGCTCCCCAGCCCCCACCACTTAATTCTGATTAGTGCCAGACAGAGAACTGACTCCTTCCAAACCCCACTTGGAGAATGGTCCCATTGTACAGGGGGAGAGGGGCTCCCTTCTCCAAAGGAAACTCTGTTATCTCCCAACAGCTGTTCAGAGTTACTGCAGCCCTGCTTAAAGCCTTCAAAGTCTGCTTCTTGTTTAGTCTTGTACCTACGGGAAAGGCTTTGGGGAGATTAACCCCTTGTGGATTTGAACTGAGAGCTAAAACTGGCTTCATCTTCGCCGTGGCACTGTGCTCTCATTTAAACTTCTCATGTTCTCTTTGCCTTACCCAGCACTTGGAGCTAATGAAAGGTTAACATTCCAGAGCTAAGTCAGCAGATGCCTATCCAAAACCATCTAGACAACCCTAAAAAAAAATATACAATGTGGGGCATTTTGATACTAAAACATGGGAACTACAGGATGGAAAAAGAAATGAGTTTTTTAGGTGTTTTTTTCTTGCCCCAGTGAAAGGCAGCCTTTTCTGGGTTTCATTCCTTTTGATTTTCTACTATTCCTTTCAGACAAATACCAATAGTTACTAAGGATTTCTTCTGAAAAACAAGATTTTTTTGCAAGCAGAACTTCTCTCTTCTGTTTCTTACAAAACTAATAAGGAATAATATCCCTGCTTAAGCTGCTCCTGCCATTTGGCTGAGCTGTGAGAACACCCAGAAGGAGGAGGGAAGGTTTTACTGCTGCTAATGGGATACAACAAAGGGAACTGGGAAAAAAGGGAATGCTCATGCACAGAATGCTTCACCTGCAAGGAAGCTGGGGCTGAACTGGCAGGATGAACTCTTGACGACCACCTCATTGCAACTACCAAGTTGTCTTTACAGCAGGACTGAGCACAGTTAAGACACTGCTTTTAAGTGACCCTAATTCAAGGTTAGAAGACCCAGTTTTCCTTATAATATCCCATGTAAGCACAAGTTGATCTATGAAACACTCACCATTGGTAACTTCACCCTCTGGCAGTGTATGACAACTTTTAGGCAGACATGTGACACTAGAGGACTCTGCTGCCAACACAACCTCTACAGCTACACACAGACGGGAAGGAACAAGAGGTTTAGTGGGATTCAGTTGTTCCTGTGTCATCTCTTTTCATATTCGTAAGTTAAACTTCTCTAATGATGTATTTTTATCAAGGAGACCTAGTGTAGTCCAATACAACTAAAAGTGCATGCCCACTCCTGTTACTGTAATAATTTATCTATTATTTTGAGCAAGCAGCTAAAAAAAAAAAAAGCAGTTAGGTTTGTTCAGCTTGCAGACTTTTCATGTAACAAGTAAGTCAAGCTGATTGAGTCCAGAAGGCTTTTTAAAGTCTATTTTTTTTTTAATTTTAAATTATATTCAGTTGATTTTGAACATTCTTCAGTACTCCCTTCCATCCTGTCCACTACAGCTGTCAGGCAAATTAAGATTTCTTTTTAGATTTGATCAAGTTTCTTAGGTGAGTCTTTCTTCTTTTGTTCTACTCTCTAGAAGGACAGTGTAACACACTTAAGCCAGGTTTACTGGCCACTGTTGCTGTTGGGTTTAGGTTCAAGCCCACCCTGAGTTGTTTTGCATTGCTACTCTCTTGAGAATTATTTAATGGCTCAGCAATTCTGAACACCTAGAATTCCTGTCCTCATTGTTTGAAAATTTTCTTTTATAGTCTGGAAGCTGCCAAGAATAAAATTTTAGAGTCATGAGGTTCTTAGAACTGACTGAGCCGTGTTCAGACTGCAGGCACCCATTGCAGCACAGTGGTGAGAACACAGGGGATATTGGATTCCATACATCAGACATCCAAGCTGACGTGAGCTGTGGCATCCCAGCCATCTGCTGAGAAATTATGGTATATTTTGCCTTGCCAAAATAATCCTAAGTGGGATGCAGATGCTTCTAAAAGAGTCTAATGCAAATTTCCCTTTCCAGTCTCTTCAGTCGTAGCGGAGCACATTAAGCTCAACCCCCAAATTTAAAATTTCCTTCTTTTTACTACTTACCCAGTTAAACAATGGAAGTTCTCTAGGGGTAAAAAAAACCCTGAGACAGCACCAACAAACAAGCACATGTGCACATTTGAATGTACCTCTAATAGGACAAGAAATCCACATTTCTCCTGGAAGTTCAGACAATGCCCCAAAACCAGCCTCGGGTGTCCAGGGTGGGTTATCACTAATGTAAAGCACTGCATCAGCATAATGAAATTAGGGGGCTGTCTTAAAACAGTGAAAAAACTGAAGAAGGTGATTTCTGATCCAAGAATCAATATCAACTAACACCCAGCTAAATCTGGAGAGCATCATACGTAAACCAAGGTTTCTCTAGAAGATGGAATTTCTATGGATAAAAGGCAGAACAGATTTTTCTGTAAAATAGCGATTTAATTAGTGAGAGATGAGCTTTTTCTGAGTACAATGTGCAAGATTTGAAGAACTGGCCTTCAGTGTGACAAAGAGCTGAAATACATCACATGCCCACAGTACAAGTAAATTAATTGTTCCCAGAAATTTCTTTCCAAAAGACAAGGCTGTAAGACAGAGGTTCTTTGGTTTTCCTAAGGGAATTTAGACTGATGTCAGGCTGCCCAGATGGCAGGATCAACTACCAATTTATTTTCCCCAGGGTTTCATATACTAAGAAAACATACAATCAATTAAGGGAAGGTCTGAGTGTCCTGTGAAGTCAATGGAAATGTATCTACTGACTTCATTGAGTTTGACAGCTGGTCCTTCAGTTCCATTGCTGTTCCATAATGAATGTTGTTTACAAGGCAGGACATATTATTAGTTCATAGATGCAGCTTTTCTCAAAACTACATAATTTTGCAACATTTACATAGGGGGAAAACCAACAATGTGCAAGATAAATCACAGCGGCATTCCCACACAACAAAATGAGTGTCACAAAATGTTCCCCTTCCCTTAATGTTATAGTAATTAATGTTTCATCTCATACATGGCATTCTTAGAAAACATTTTGCACTGTGGTTAATGAAATTAGGCTCTGGCTTCTTTCACTGTAAATACACCAAAGAAGCATTCCCCGCTTTATTTCACATACACAAATTAGTCCAACTCAGTTCCTCCAACCCTTATGGGATGACTGTATTTATGAGAAAAAAGGTGCTGCACTAGAGGAACCTGATGACATTCTCCACAGACAGCACAGGTTATACACTTTCCAGAGATCTGCTCTTTACAATACCGGATGACAAATTTATGGGCTGCTCAAAACAAAAAGTATTTGAGGCAGACCACACTGACAGACTTGAGGCACCAACCACATCTCTAGAAACCAGTTCCAGTGTGTGAACACCCTTCCAGTAAAGAAATGCTTCCTACTGTCCAGTCTAAACCTCCCCTGGTGCAGCTTTGAACCATTCCCAGGGGTCCTATCATTGGATACCACAAGAGCTCAGCACTCCCCATTCCGCATCCATTCCTCAGGAAGATGCAATGAGCAGTGAGGTCACATCCCAGACTCCTTTTCTCCAAACTAGACAAGCCCAGAGTCCTCAGCTGCTCCTCACACAGGACATTCCTTCCAGCCTTCCCATCACTGCTGTTGCCCCATGGATGGATCCAACACCCTTCACATCCTCCTTCAACTGAAGGGCCCCAGAACTGCACACAGTGCTCAAGGTGAGGCTGCACCAGCAGCAAATACAGTGGCAAAGTCATGGTCTCGCTTCTAAGGCAGAAAGTGTTCTTTCAGTTGCAATACGATATTATTAAAGCATGTATTTTCATGGCTATTTTCGTCACTTATCTCATCTCAACCTTCCCTGTGTGACAAAATTGCATATTTTATTACAAACAGCAGGAAAGATCAATAGAGTTTGAAAAATCCTAAAAGCTTTGCTTTGTATATTATTTCTGTGCAAGAATTTTAGCCAGATCCATCTGAATTTTTTGACAAGAACATCAAACTCTTTTAGCCTGCTCTCACCCCTATATAGCCATCTCTGTTTATGGATAATCAGAAAATGTATTAACACACACTCAGATAAAAGTTAAAACAAGGGTGTTAGATGGTGAGTTGGACTAGATGATCCTTGTGGGTCCCTTCTAACTCATAATATTCTGTGAATCTGTGAAATATATTGAGTAGAAAAAAGCAACTGTATTTCATGAGCAGCCCTGGTGAAGCCCAGCAGTTTTCTTGCTTAAGATGAAGGTGCCATAGGTGGTTTCAGTGACACCTTCCTGGGGAGGGGCAGAGGAGGGGCAGGTCCTGATCTCTGCTCTGGGGGGACCAGGGACAGGAACCAGGGAATGGCCTGGAGTTGGGGCAGGGCAGGGGCAGGTTGGAGCTCAGGACAAGGTTCTTCTTCCCACAGAGGGTGGTTGGGCACTGCCCAGGCTCCCCAGGGCAGTGGGCACAGCCCCAAGGCTGCCAGAGCTGCAGGAGGGTTGGGATGATCCTCTGGGGCCCATGGGGTGACTCTTGGGGATGGGCCTGTGCAGGGCCACAAGTTGGACTGGATGGTCCTGGTAAGCCCCTTCCAATCCAACATATTCAGTGTTTCAGGGATTCGATGACAACAATCTCAGCCCTGTTCCAGTTCCCACATGTGCTCCCTCTCTTATAAACCACTGCCATTTATCATCAGCTGTATTCAAACCATTCATAACTTCAAAACCTCAAGACATCTCAGAAAGGATTTATTACTCCTCACAGTTCCTGCCCACACACCTGAGTGTTCCCAACATTTGGGTAACTTTGCAGCAGGTCCCTTCCTGCCTTGCCCAATCCCCAGCCTGATGCTGGTTTCACTGCCTTTCCAATTACACAGATGAACAATAAGCCATTTTCTCCCTTTACCAAGTCAGTCTAACAGGATTCATTTAAATTACCATGTAAAGTGTAATCGGATTGGTAATAGGTCACTTACAGAAATATGATTTTTTCTTTCAGGATCTCTTTCCATTATGCTAATTCCAAACCTAAGGCCCGTGAACATTATTAGCCCAAACTCTTTATTCCTGTAATGCTGTTCATTGGGGTGTTAAAAAGACTGTTGGTTAATACTGTGAATGTGGGCAAGTTACAAAACTAAAAAAGTACTTTTAATAATGTTATAACAATCAATATTCTGGTCATGACTGTAGGAGTTATTAGAGCAGCATCAAGCCATTCAGCTAAGCTTTATTTTTTCTCATATCTGCCCCTTTGTTCGTTTGTGGTTTTAGTTTTTGAGGTTCAGTTTTTTTGGGGTTTGTTTTGCTTTGAGTTTTGTCTTTGTTTGCTTTAAATGAATCTGAAATATATTTCTAAGCTCACATTATTTAAGGAAACTGAGAATTTACTTATACTCTTCGCCTTTAACCAGTAAAGAAACAATCATATTACTATAAAAGGCTTTGAGATAACATTCCTACAAAAATACTTCAGTTTTAGTTCTCTCTGACAGAAACTAAGTCCATTTTGTCTTAAAATAAATCACTTGCTTAAGCTTCCATTCTATATCAGGCAATGACATAAGAGAATTTTGCAAGTGTGAGATTTGTCTCTCATCCAGGCCTTCTTCCAGGATTAGAGGCCTAAAATAGAAACTACAATATCAGAGTTGCAGTTGCTCAGACTACTACAATTATATGATAGTTACTAATCTAAAGCAAAAATATACACGGGGGAAAAGCTTCATTGGAGGAATGTCCATTAATGCTTTTGGCTTCATTGAATCGTCAAAAACTGGGACAGGCAGATTGAGGTGAGAAATGCATTTCCAAAAAAAAAGAGCCTCTTTTCCTCATCAGACACAGATTTGTATAATCTTGAAATATTTGAAAATAGCCTAATGAATTGTGATGTATTGCTCTGGGATTTAACTTTTCAGAAGTGGTAAAATATCAATTAACATTTTCAGGGCTGATTGTGTGTTGGCCCTTTGTTCCCCTTTGCTGGCCTAAGGCAATCTGAAGGCAGCAATAATTTCCCAAGTTAGGAAGAGGGATGGAGCATATTAATAATAAGGTCAAGATTAGAAAGATTAGAATAGAAAGAAAATATTGCTCAGAGAGCTTGGAAAAAAACCCACATTGAATACCACCATTGAACAGAGCAATGAGCAGTGCAGGTTGGGTTACTAATTCGTGGCATGTGAGGATGAATTAAAAAGGAATATATAAAATAAATTTTTCTTAAAATGCATCAAGAAAAGGATTGAGATGTGGCAACTCAAGAATTTATCTTGGATACAGAAATATATTGAAATAGAGTGGCACCAGCTGTATTCTCAGTGCAACATGGGGTGAGAAATTCAAAAAATAAGGAAGTAAGTCAACTTTAATTCCAGTTAGACTGAAATGTTCTCTAAGCCAAATGAATAGATGAAGCCCTTGGATAAATTCAGATTTCAGAGTAAGTATTCTTTAGTGCATCTTCTGAAGGAGCCCATTTCTGTAAGACAGATCTACCTCAGAAGCTTGAGAGCAGCCCACTGGACCTTCTCCGAGAGTTGACCAATGTGGAGGTCTGAAGAACAGACAGAACTCCAGGATATGCTGGATTGGAAGGGACCCATAAGGACCATGGAGTCCAACCCCTGGCCCTGCACCAGCCCATCCCCATGGGCCCCAGAGGATTATCCCAGCCCTTCTGCAGCTCTGGCAGATTTGGGGCTGTGCCCACTGCCCTGGGGAGCCTGGGCAGTGCCCAACCACCCTCTGCGGGAAGAAGAACCTTGTCCTGAGCTCCAACCTGACCCTGCCTTGACCCAACTCCAGGCCATTCCCTGGCTCCTGTCCCTGGTTACCCCAGAGCAGAGATCAGGGCCTGCCCCTCTGTACCTCAGGAAGATGTTGAAGACCCAGATGAACTCTGACCTCAGTCTCCTCTGCTCCAGCTGAACAGACTAAATAAATGACCTCACACACTCCTCAGACCGTTCTCCATCCTTGTGGCCTCCTTTGGATGGCCTCTTAGGAGCTTTATCTTTCTCAAAATTTGGTGCCCAAACTGCCTCTATATTGGAGGTGAGGCTGCTCCAGGTCAGAGCAGAGCTATGTTTCTCAAAATTTGGTGCCCAAACTGCCTCTATATTGGAGGTGAGGCTGCTCCAGGTCAGAGCAGAGCGGGACAATCTCCTCCCTAGCCCAGTGATGCTGTCCCTGATGCCCCCAGGACACAGTTGTCCCTCCTGGCTGCCAGGGCACTGCTGACTCATGGCCAACTGACCATGGACTCCCAGGTCCCTTTCCCAGCGCTGCTCTCCAGTATCTCATTCCCAGTCTGTCTCTACATCCAGGGTTGGCCCATTCCAGAGGCAGAATCCGCCACTTCTCCTTGTTGAACTTCACCTCCTCTACTCTTTCAGGGAGAGCTAATCCTGGATTCTCCTCCCTCTCCAAGCTGAGGAAGCACAAACTCAAGGGGATAAAAAGCCCTAACAAAACATGTTTTAGAGAAGTAACATAGATGTCGAACAGCTTGAGAGGGTCCAGAGAAGGGCAACAAGGATGGTGAAAAGACCGCAGAACAAGCCCTATGGGGAATAACTGTGGGAGCTGGGGTTGTTCAGCCTGGAGAAGAGGAGGCTCAGAGGTGACCTCATTGCTGTTTACAACTACCTGAGGGGAGGTTGCAGTCCGGCAGGTGTGAATCTCTTCTCTCAGGCTGTCAGCACCAGAACAAGAGGACGTGACCTTAAGCTATGCCAGGGGAGGTTTAGACTGGATGTTAGGAAGAGCTTTTCCACAGAGAGAGTGATCCCTCAGTGGAATGGTCTGCCCAGGGAGGTGGTAGAGTCACCATCCCTGGCAGTTTTTAAGAAAAGACCGGATCAGGAACTCATTGACATCATCTAGATAATGAGATGACGGTATAGGGAGTTAGGTCATTATATTAAAAAGAAAAAAAGAAAAAAATTGATGATGCCATGACGCTGAGATTAGCACCAGGGTTGTGGGTTCAATCCCAGTATGGGCATTCACTTAGGAGTTGGACTCGATGATCCTTATGGATCCCTTCCAACTCAGAATATTCTGTGATTCTGTGAACAACCAGGCTCAGCAGCCCTGACTCAGTCTGACTGACTGGGCTGTATTTTGAACCCTGACAGGATCATAAAAATTGACTTTATGAATGACTCTCCACCTCCAGCAAATGACCTTCCCACACACACTGCAAACCACTCATTCCTGCTGGAAAAGAGCATTCCATTATCGCACCAGGCCCAGACAGGTGGATGTTAAGGAGCATTGCAGCCAAATTCCAGCAGCACGTGTGTCTTCTGAAATCTGGGGTCTTATCTGGCATCTGCCTTCGCTTTGAGGCAATTCTACTTCACTCCTCTGGTTCTGAGCAAGTAAATGGATGCTTCAATCTTTTTTTTTTTTTTAAATCCAAGTATATACATACAAGTATGTTCTGGTTTGGCTTCTGCAGCTTTTCAGGGCTGCTTTCATATGAAAAAAAGAGATCAGTACTTCCAGGCAAGGCATTAAAAGCACTTTCTTCCCCCTGCTGTGACACCATGATCTCTAATAAGGATCCATCCAGGAATTAATCTGCTACATATACAATATAATCAAGGTAATCTCATACAATAAATCCCAGAGGACATATATACCGTGCAGACGACTAAAAACTGATTTTGCTTGGGCTCTGTACCTAATTGCTAAGGTGTTCATATAAGCACTGAAAAGCAATTATGAAAACAATCACTAAAGTTGTTTCTCCCTAATATTTTGCAATTACTTTATTTTACCACCCCACAAATTTAGACAGTTGTACCCTTGTGAAGATAAAAAGGCAGAAAGAACAGCCAAGACCATTGGTTTCAGTCAAGAAAATAAAAACTAATAAATTCTAAAGACCTAATTAAATAGTGAAATTGCAAAGCTTCAAAGAGAGGTGTAAAGAGAAAGGTGAGAAAGGGAAGTTTTAGGTTAGAAACACTGATTCAAGTTGGAAGAAGAGTATTTGCATGCAAGTGAGTGACACCTTTTCATGGCACTGCACTTCCTGAGAGACATATGGGGGTTTTAAATTGTACTTATTTTTAATAAATCTACTGTTTACAGATACAGTCTGACAGGTTTCTGACAGCAGTCTTTCAGCTTAATATATAGTCAATAACAATCTAACTTGCCAATACATATTTTTAATCTCTATTCATTCTTCTAGAATTAACAGTCATCAGATTTTGCTTATGCACAAAGTTTTGCACCTGAAAGCTCTGGAAACTCAACTAATTAGCATTGATGTAAGCTTGTCTTGTTTCTGTAAGTGATTTCCAAGATGTGCTCAGATTGTTCCTCAGTATCTGATTTATCCCTTTCTACTCAACCATATTTAATGCATTTAAATAAAGATATGAACTTCTACCACTGAGTCATCTCAGCCAACAATGTCACGCACTATAACACTGAAATCTTTGCTCCATTCTGCATTGGTTAATTATAAATATTTTTTTCTAATGGATGCATTTTTGAGGCTAATGAACAGGAGAGATTCATTTTTCATATACGGTGACAGCAGTCATTGTTAGATGTTAAGCAGATACCCAAAAAACAGTTAGTAACAATAAAACTATGTATTTAAAGTTTATAGGATGTGCTTTTTCCAAGTAGCTGCTGTAGATGCATGTTTAAAAGATCCTCCACTTCAGATAATTATAAGCATTATTTTGAGTACAGATAGTTTCCGTCTTTGTCACAAATATACAGATCATTGTGGATCTGTAGGTTATCACACAACTTCCTGGCTAACAGATGTAGCAGGAGATACTTTGACAGTTGTGACCCTTCATAACAAGGAAGAGCTTAAAAGAAACCATCCTAAAAGCAGATCTGGTGATTGCTGAGAGATGTAAAGCGGCATCCTGATGCTGAAGGATCACTTCTGTCAGAATCAGGAAAAAAATCTTAATGCTTAAAAAGATACAGATAAATGAAAGAAAAAAGGGACTCCCAGAGGCAAACTTTATTCTACTACCATAAAGGAAATGTTCATATTTTTGTGTGCTAGTCCCTGCAATGATCATTGTAAAGAGCATTTTCCTGCTGGAACCAACAGCAAAACTGGTAACCTGTGAACTGAAGGTTCCTGAGGGAAGGATTTGGTTCCTAAATGTTGGTTTGAACAACTGCTCTAACCAAGCCTGTTGTTAGCAGGTCTAAAACCCAGAAGGATATAAGGAGTAACCAAGTCCCTGGATTAAAAGTGTCTGAACAGAACCAGCAAAATGTATGGGTTTAAGCCTTGTTTAACCCATTCTAGAGTTATGATTATCTATGTTACAATTTGGCCCATATTGCCAGGGATATGAGTGGTTTATATCCTATGTCTGTGTTCTCAAAATCCTAAACTAAGCTTTATCCCATGCCTGATCCTGGTTTATCAGCAAGCACCATGCTTTGGAATTATACGTATTTGCCAAATCTGAATTTGTACCACCAGCAGATCACCTTCTGGCAACAAACCCCCAGTCTTTACAGTAAGAGTATAAGTTTACAGTAAGAGCATAAATTTAATGCACAGATGATCTAATTTGAAAAAAAGACACCCAGATTTAAACATCCAGTACTAGGTCAATACACCTTAGAGCCAATAATTGCTGATTTACCTGAACAGACCATGTTGGTGACAAAGTCTATGTTTATATACAGTGCAAAATGTGTTTTTAACACATTGCATTGATCAAGGTGTCTCCTTTCCTGAAACAAGAAGCCTTAGACTATAAAAATAATGCACATATATGTCATGTGTATTTATGTCACCATGGCCAGTCACTGCACAGACAGCAGCAAACATCCAGCTGTGACAACCAATTCTCAGATCTCCCAAAACTAGAATTGGTGGATTTCTTAGATAAGGCTCCTTTAGCAGGAATCAGGGAACAAGACAAACCTCAAATCCAGAGGACTGGCAGGATCAGGAAGCAGCAGAGCCATAT
Source organism: Pitta sordida (assembly GCA_013390025.1). Classification (NCBI taxonomy): domain Eukaryota; kingdom Metazoa; phylum Chordata; class Aves; order Passeriformes; family Pittidae; genus Pitta; species Pitta sordida. Next base: position 324,985 of record WEKX01017109.1, read on the forward strand.
CCATGCTCCACAAAACCCAACAATCCTTTAGCAGACACAAGTTTCCCTGTTGATTCTACAAGAGATCCGGCCCTTTCTCACCTTCAGACAGTGCACAGTGACACAGCCAATACCTGATTTTTAGGAACAACAGCAAGACAAGAAGACCAGCTTAATTTACACCCTCATGATCCCAAAATTAAGTCACCACTGGGTGTGGCCAAAGGAAACTGGTCACACCTGATAAAACAGCACAAAGGCTGCTCCCTCCTCTGCAGCTGCAAATAATATATTCCAAATTATATCTACAGCCTTGAATACATATTTATGAAAGAAAGTTAAGAAAATAATACATCATCAGTTTTCAAGAGGCTTTATACCAACTATTTATCCCATTAACCTCTGGTAATTTATAACAAGCTGTCATATCATTAACACAACAAGTCAATAATTGCTGTCACTACATTTTCAACCCTGTGCTCACAGTGTTCCCTGACTTCAGCAAGACACATGATTAATGAAGCTTTTGCACAGGCTGTGATACTTATATTTATCTTTCAGCAAATACTAAGTTTTGTTGATCACAGCACAGGTTAAATTCACTTTCTTTTTCATCCATTGCCAAGAGAACCAGGATGGCCATACTTGGTAAGTTATTTCCTTTCCCAGTATAACAGACAAGAAGAATAAGAATCAAATGCTTGTCAAGGTCTTTTAAAACTCACATTTTCTTCATACAACAGTTTTCTGTCAAAACAAACCTTCATTCAAAAATGAAACTAGCTCTCTTCACTGGAGAAATAACCTTCACAATGCAAATCAATTCACTTTTGCAACCTTGCAAGTAAATGCTTCCAGAAACAACAAAACCAAGAAAAATCTTATTACCAGCTTTCCTGCTCCTTGCACCCAATACTCTCAATAGCTGCAACAAACCCCTCAGGAGCAAGAGAGTGAGCCACTGTCAAGACTTTTGAAAGGCAAGGTGGGATGAGTTTTCCAGCTCCAATCATTCATTGCTTACTTGAATTAACAGAAAAGTGAAGCGACTTAAAGCTTCTCATCACCTCACTGTTGCAGGAGACAGGAAGGCACAGATAATTTTTAAAAAAATTCCCTCAAACGCTGAATTTTTCACAGTCAATTGACAGATCTGTTTGTCATAAAGATATCATTTTATTGGGGGCATATTTTCTATCTGTGGAATTCACCAGCTCCACTGCTCCAATGCAATAATGCACTATTTACAAATTCTAATCATCTACCACGTTAAAATGGTAACTCTGCCACGAACCAAGTCATGTCAGTGCTTTAAGCAAAGCAACTCCAGAATAAGCACTTAATAGATGAGTTTATATGTTAAATTCAGAATCCATCATTATGCTTTGTTGCAAAGCACTCAGATGCAGAATAAAGAACAAAATCCATCAATGACATGAACTGCACTGCCAACATGGAGAAGAAGAAAGTCTTGCAAATTCACGTTTGTACACACCTGTATTTACTAACAGATCAGGTTTTCCTGCAACAGGAAATATGACCTAAAAAAAAAAAAAAAGACAATAATTTCTGATTGGTAGATTCTTTGGTTTAGCATTTAAAAATACTTTGTGTAAGCAACAATTAGAATTTACATTCTGATGTTCAAATACCAAGAGGAAATAAATTCAGACTTAAAATCTAAAGATGACTTTTAATATTCAGGTGTTGGCTGAATGTAGAGATTTGAAGGAAAAGAATATCAACTCTATGGATGTTTTTTCCCCGGTTTGGGTGTTCTTGCTTCAGAAACTTTTAGAAAGTTTTCATTCAAACCTGTATGAAATATGAATTTTAATTTATGTTATAACAAAAAACTCAAAATCAGACCCCCAAAACACCCACTTCAGAACCAATGATTTAAAATTCCTGTTCAACGGCCCAAATTTTATTGATGTATTTGTGCACACTTGCATTACAGAAGACCCTTTTCTAGAGAAAAAAATACATTACCTTAGATATTTGAAGATTTCTTTGACAGACTTTAACCACACAACATTCACATTCTCTAAATGTTATTAGACCATTCCAAATATCCGACAGTTCTGCAGATACATGAATGAAATTAATGAAATACTCCAGAGGCTAAACTTTAAATTGGTCTCCTTAAAGAAAACCCTGCAGTAAATACATAACAAATACTGTCTCACACAGAAGGAAAATAAAAAAGCAATGCTTAAGTGCAGAGCATTTTATTAATTTGCTTTCAAGCCCATCTTGTGTTTGTAGCAGGAATGTTTTATAACTCACTCTGCATAAAACCTGTATTTATTGTTCATGCAAAGGTAGTTTGCAAACAATTTTAATCATCTTTGTAGGGCCTCAGATTAGGCCTAAAACTTGTGTATGAGGGTCCTAAAGATGAGCCAAGACACTGGAAGGACACACTCACTGGAAGCTTTAAATTCCACACAGACGTAGCTGAGCCTATGGACAGGGAGCAAAGTGTGCTCACAGCTCAGAAACTCTCTCTTGTTCCCTCTGCCAAACACTGCAGGGAATTCCTCCCTCCCACCACACTGAGGTCCAGGAAAGAGCAGCAGAAAGGAAATGGAGAAGCACCAACTGGCCCAACTATTCTCTGGTGCAGGTAGAGATTTCAAATAATTCCCATTTCCAAAGAGAAATAAAAGCTTAAGATGATGTTTGAGCCACAGGCTTTGAATAGTAGAGAGCAAGGAGCTATTTCTCAGCACATAGGAGTGAGATACCAAAAAAACCCCAACCACAGCCCCCCCAGAAACCACCTGCTGAGCCCTGGAAGTTCTCTGATGGAGAAGCCAAGTACACATCACACAGGGCTCCCTCTCTTCTTCCAACCCAAGCAGTTGCCAGGAAGTCTGGAGATTTTATGTTCTTTTAAAGTCATCTATATTGACCACAAAAAAGGAAAATCCCAGAAATTATTTAATGTATTATCCCGTAAATCAAAGCAATACAAGTACCCCTTTTACCTCACTGGAGCACATATGTGAGCCTTTCTCCACCCCTCACTTCCCAATCCCCTCCTAAACTCAAGATGAATCCCTTCTCTACAGCAACTGGAAGCCACTTAAATCATAGTATGCTGGAAGGAAAGACATTATTATTATCCATGTTCCTGAGCCTCTGCCTTTTCTGTGAGTGGGAAGACCAGATCAGACCCCCCCTGCCAAGAGTGACCCTGAGGTATGGGCAGAAGTTGGAGAAGTGTCTCTCAAGAACAAAGAATAATCAGATCAAAAGCTGAAGATTTTGTGCATTTAGCAACACCCTCTGAAGCTGTTCTTCACCTCCCATTTTTTGTTACCCTTTTAGCTCCTACTTTTAGGACTAAGGACATCAAGGGACTGCCTTAACTATCTGCCAGCACTCAGGATCAGGATTTTCATGTCCACATTGCACTGTCAACCCAAATTATGGTGCTACAGGTTTTTTTCTTTTGCTTTTTTACGTTTACAAAACAAAACAACTATCTTTGTGTTTTGCAAATACTATAACTTGATACAGAATATCCCTCAGATTTAAGCTGCCAGGTTTTCTCCCCTAAACATCTGCCACACTCGTATTTCTGAACCTATTTGAGAAAATACTCTGTTTGCGTGGATCATGTTTTTACATAATAACTCTACTGATGCAAACAGAAGAAATTTGCCATGTAGAAGTAAAATATGTCAGAAGTGTGGCACAGTGTCTATTTCTGTCTTTCACCCAGGGCACAGTAATAACAAAGCCCACATTTCCTGTGCAGAACAATTGCTTCCTTTAATACAAGCCAGCTCTAGTTTTTAATAGGAAACTGTAATAGTTGTTAACCTCCAGGTCACCTTCCACACACAGAATCCATAAACTGCTTCTTAGAATAATAGAGTCCTACTTGAACAGAATGTGTACTCAACATAGCAGTGCTCTGATTTAAAATAACTGCTAGTTAAAACAGATTATTTCACCCCATTATTAATTGCAAATATTGAATATTTGACTTCATGGCAACAATCCCCAAAATTTAAGTGATCATTTGAGAGCAGCATTACCTCGTAGATATTTGGGGAAATATCTACTTACTGAATGAAAAAGATTTGCTTTTTCTTTTCTTTTCATAACTGCATTCCTTTCAGATATCATATGAAGGAAACCTGCAAAAAGGCACAGTATGTGAATTATCTTGAAGAGAGGCTGTCGTCTTAGGTTTATGGAAATGGAATAAATCTCCCGCTTAAACAGAACAAGAATAATGACTTCCTTTATATTCTTTCAGCATAGCCTTGAGAGCAAACACAAATCATCTGGGTGATATTTCAAAATCAAACTGAAATACAGGGGTATATGTTGCAGTCATCATAGAGTTGAGAGGCTTGTAGTGTTCTTTGAAAATATGATTAATCAATTGCAACAAGTGAGCAAAAAGCCAGTTAAATAAATACAAGTTTCCCTCCAAGTAATACTTGCTCAGCCATATTTACACCAGGTATTAGAATTGCTATTTTCGTGCCCTCAGGGATTGAGGTCAGCACAACTAAGCAGTGTAGGCACAGCAAACAGGGTTTCAGAATGCAGGAGTTGACAGCTATTAAAGTTGTCCCTTTCTCCCCAGGGAACACCAACACAGGCTGTAGGAACCACATTTTCTTGGTGTCAGTGACAGAACTTCACTTGGCCCTGCCAGGATTGCACCCAGAAACCTCCCGTGCACGAGCTCTTGTGACAGAGCACATCTGTCTGTCCTCTGAAGGACTTCAAGTCCCACAAAGAACTATCCCAGTCCTAAAAATCTTCCAAAGAGGCCAAGAACTGAGCAAGTGGCAGCATTATGGATCAGAGTGTTGAGTTATTTTCCCAGGAAAAAAAAAATTCTTACTGCAGTTCAGTGAGAACAAAAACTACAGCACAATCTTTGGGTGGGCCTTTGCTACCAGGAACTCATCTTGATCTTTAGGAAACTAAAAAGCTGTCAGATGCAAAGATACACAGGTTGAGATGTCTGCAGCCAGATATGCCTCCTCAGGGACACCAGTGTGTCTGGACATGCATCCTGACACCAAACATTCAGGACAAGCAGGAGATAACACAAATTCCCTCCCTGATAACGCTTTCGTTGTAATACCAGCAGAGCTTTTGGTCCCTGCAAAGCTGAATTTGCTTCAAAATAAACTCAGATCTGTTGCAACTATAAAACAATTGATAATGAGCTGCTCAATGAACCACATCCAGCAGTTTATAGTTCCATATTAAGAGATGAAAACCATTCATCTCAAAGCAGTGTTTCATGTCATGATCTCCTTCTGATAAAGATACATCCAAAAGTCCCCTGGTAAACTCAAACACTGCACCACCCCCAAGGTATCCTACACTAGTGGGATTGTACATACAGCACCAACTCTTCAAAATGCCATTTTAAAAGTATTTCCAAGAGAACACTTCCTGCCACTTTAAAGATTCCACATGGAAGCGTCTGACTCAGTGATTTCCCATGCACAGAGAATTTGCATTGCTTGAGGTGATTTCCACTTTGAAGAACTTTTAAATCACAGAGGACCTGTCCCTGACAAAGATTTTTACATCTCTGGGTAACTGCTTTCCCTTTGAGAGTTTTCTTGTTATTGTGTAATTCCCCTTTTGAAGATTTGCATATTGATGAAGAAGCGCCTTTGAAGATTTTCACATTGTTGAGATGGGAACAACCCTTTGAAAAAAGCTCCAATCGCAGAAGATCTATGTCCAGAAGAGTTGATCAACAGGGCATTACTCTTCTCAAAACCAGCTCCATTGCTGTCTTAATTTAGCAAGATAACCATTTTTTTTTGATGCACATAAATCTCTCACTTTTTAAAGCTCCTGGAAAACAGATTACAAAAATTTTAGTTATTTGCTTCCACAAATTCTAACAAGAATTACCAAACAAGAAACAAAGAGCTGAGAAAGTCTTACAAATTTTTATATGCCAAGCAAGTCACTTGTCTCATATCATAGTTGGGGGGGAAAGGCAATGTCTGAGGTGAGAAAGACACCAGGGCAGGTACCTGTTAGTGTTCCATGGACTGTGCCAGAGCAACTGTGCTCAGATCACAGAATCACAGAATCACNATCCCTTGTGCAATTTTGCCTTACAACAACCAAATGTTGGATGGTTTGTGGGTTTTTTCGCTTTAAATACCTGCATTTTACTCAGACATAGCAACACATCCTAACTCAATACATTTTAGCATAAATACAACAAAATAACTTCGCAAGCTTCACTTAACAATCAAGTTATACCCAAAACCTGATTCTCAAAATGTTTTCCATTTCCTTAAGCCTGAGTGTTCTCTAGCAATTCCAAGTGGAAGAGCAGCCAGAAACACCCCGTTTTTTTCAATATTTCATGATGCACACAGAAGTCTAATCTGGCTTGTTTTACATGCAGACAAATAGAACAATTACTTGTGTAAGAAGTTTTTTATATACCCTGGTGGAATTATGGAGTCTTCATTTAAGACAAAATTCCCAAGAAATTGCAGAGTTCATTCGCCCTACAATGTACTTATTGCACCAGTCTGAAATCAGTAATGCCTGAAAGAAGTAAACAGGAGAATCTTCTGAAGGACCCTCATGTATCTTGATGTCAGAGAGTCACATTTTCAAAGCCTTCTAAAAACCAATTTTTTCATTATCAGCCATTAGCTGTGCTGGATAATGAGAAGCTACAAGGAGTTTGTGCTTCCACATCTCCTAAAGTAGCAAAAAAAAAAATTATTCCACTGTCTTTTTGAGTGGGGAAGAAGGACAAAAGCCCAGCAGTGCAGAGGAGAGGCAGTGCTGGAGGGGAAACAGCTTCATTAAGAAAAGGAAGGATTGGAAGAGTTTGGTCTGTTAATTCAGTAGAAAATGAGGATTATGATTTCAACTGCAGCAAATATCCTGGGCAGGTTTTTTCACAGTGATTTTCTATAAATCACCACAGTTGTAAGTTAATTGCTATGAAAAATAACATTATTTTTCCCATGCCTGGCTCTGAGATCACTTTGTTACTGTAAGCATGAGCATGGCTGTCAGGAATCATTTCCTGAAAATCTCTGAAGGCTTCCCATTGCGAAACAAAAGACAGCTTTCTTATGGAGCAAGGGGGAGCAACAGAAGGTAGAGAAATGAGCATTAACAATCTCCATTCATTAGCAGGAAGATGGTAAAGGTTTGCAGTGAATAATCATATTAAGTAACTATTGACCAGCCACAATTAAAAATTATTTAGTGGTCTGTTCTAGAAACTGTAAATAGATACTAAATCTGTTTCCTTATGAGTTTCCTTGGTTTTATCCAATATATTCGATTTCTAAGCCTAAAATCTAAAATTTGAGTACCATCTCCCTAAGTTCATGTCAGTTTATTTAACTACCCTTATTTGAAGCCCCCACTCCATCACAACCTTGAAATTACTTCTTTGAAAAGATGCACCTGTGCGAAGTTCCAGTCTTTGTCCCCCAGCACTTTCAACTTCCAACTTTCACCATTTGAACCACATACTTCCACATATTTCACACTGAAAGACCCTACAACAGTAGTTTTAATTGGTGTCCCACCAAAGAGAAGATCTTTACATAATTTCTGACAAAGAAAATTGAGCTTTTTATCAAGTCTCAAAACAAGGTAAAGCAAAACAACTGGAACTTTCCAACAGAACTCAAGTTTAATTTATTTCAATCTCAGTCAGTCAGAAAGCAGGTTTCTGGCTTCTAACGATGCTCCTCCTCCATGAAGGGAAAAAAAGTAAATTGAAAAAATATACATCTTATAGGTAACCTTTGCCCCAGTAGCCAGTTGAAATTGTAAAAAGAATATTCCTTTTGCATTTGGCTTTAACTCAAGCTCCAATTCAGACATTTTCCCCCAGTGGAGACAGAGACTTTTCCTGGGCAAGCTGAGGTTCTGTTGCAGCCCTATAACCCATACAACAAAGCTTCTCAAAAATCACGCAAGCTGACACCAGCATGTCCTGATAATTCCTAGGCAGAGATGGAGGTAAAAAAAACCCCAACCAATCAACCAACCAATCAAACACACACACAAAACAGAAGTGTCAAACAACCCTTTTATACTCCACTTATTTCAAAGGAAGAAAAGCACTTTGCTGTTTGCTCCCCTAATGAAACCTAAACACTCCTTTCCCTCACTCCCCAAATCCAAACAATCGTTCCTAGTGCAATAGCTTACATAAATAATTGCTCATGGCAATCCCGTCCCTCACTTCAGACCAATCCAATCCTTCCAGAAATAGCTCTTCACTAAGCTTCACTTGCATTGTGTGCAACGTGCTTGACCTCCAAGAACAGTAAGCACATCTCATCTCGCTGGAGATAAAGCACTCCACTACTTCCAGTATTAAAGAGTAGAGCCTTAAAAATGTGCTAGTTTATGCTTTAAACTTTGGTTCAGTGTTTAAATTGCAATACTTTCCAAAGTGACTGCCCCCTCACAGACGATCAGAGTGAGATCTTACAGCTCTTGATTGCTATTAGTCACCTTCAAGGCAAAATGCATCACTCCCATGAATGCCAGCGAGCCTGAACTATGGGAAACTCAGCTTCCCTCACCCCAGCAAGGTTTGCAAATGTTTTCTTATTAAGATTTAGCAGTTCTCCAGTTTCAAAACAAACACTATACTTTTAAAGCAGAGGTTATGGTTTAAAGCAGTCAGTGGCTGATTCTGCTCTTAGATGTTATCAGAATGCATAACTTGATTTACAATTAATAATAAATGTCCAAACACTGGGACAGTTTTTAACTGTCCAGGAAGGATGGACATTCTTCAAGAAGATACCACATGGAGCCCTCCAGGCTGGGAAAGAGTGGCTGGAAAGCTGGAAAAGGCCCTGGAGATGCTGGTGGGCAGGGTCTGAACATGAGCCCAGGGGTGCCAAGGTGGGCACGAGATCTGTACCAGCCACAGTGTGTCCAGCAGGACCAGGACAGTGTCTGTCCCCTGTGCTGGGCACAGCTGAGGCCCCTCCAGTGCTGTGTCCAGTTCTGGGCCCTCACAAGAGAGTCACTGAGAGGCTGGACTGTCTCCAGGGAAGGGAACAGAGCTGGGGAAGGGGCTGGAGTCCCAGGTGCAGCTGAGGGAGCTGGGAGGGCTCAGCCTGGAGAAAGGGAGGCTCAGGGGAGACCTTCTGGCTCTCTGCAACTCCCTGACAAGAGAGGGGGGGTTGAGTCAGGCTCTGCTCCCAGCAACAGAATGAGAAGAAGGAGCCTCGAGTTGCACCAGGAAAAGTTTAGATTGGATAGTAGGAAGAAATTTCTTCACTCAAAGGGTTTTCCAGCCCTGCCATTGGCAGCCCAGGGAAGTGGCAGTCACCACCTCAGAGAAGTATGAAGTATGTGAATGTGGTAGCTGGGGACATGATTCCCAAAGAAATGTCCTCCCTGCTTCTGTATCCCTGCAGAAAGCCCAGACCATCCCTGCTAACAGTATCTTCTGCCTAGAGACAGGGGAAGCAGCTGGATTGAGTTGTACAAAGGATCAGCAGTACAACAACCCTTCTCCCTTCTCACTCAGATCCCATCAGGTCATGAACACTGTAAACATCTATTTTCTTTCTAAGGTACAACTTCGTGATGCCCCTGATACTTTCAGACACCTCTGCACACACTTGTATGACAAGAGCTGTAGAGCATGCATCAGTTCTGAGTTTGGGGTCAGCTATTGTCACAGACAATGTTTCAAATGAATGAAAGCTGAAAACAGTTTTATGATTTGTTATCCTAGATATGTCTGGAAATGTTGTCTTGACTTTCAGAGCTTTCCTCCAGTACTCAGCATTGTTTTGACAGAAACAAAACTTCATATGCGTTTTTCTCAGTTTGGAGTGAAACATTTTCCAGGAATGTTTTTTTAGGGACACAGTGGAACTGAGCAACACTATAAGACAACTGCTGCACTGTGGGACCAAAAAAGTCCTCAGTTTTCTGTCTGTTCTACAAGAAACTGAATTGAGAAAATGCATCCTCCTATATTATAAATATAGATATTACAAAATGTCGAGACGTTTGCAGGCATGTTCAACACAGATTTTTCATTAAATTTAAATATTTCAGGTCTTTTATTTCATTAAAGAAACTCAGACAAATCACACTGAAGACTTTGTTTCCAACAAATGTTCCAGCCAGCAAATGAAATCAACATTGAAAGGCTTAACCCTTAGTTCATATTTTAAATAAGGTATAGATATATATTTTAAATGTATTTAAATTCGTATAAATATATATATAATAGTTTTTATCTTGCTTCCTTTTTCACTCTAGAAAATATAAGGCCACGCAAGTAATTATTTACATACCCACCTCTTTTCAGGACAATTACATAAACAGGATAATAGAGAATTCCAGGTTTACTCACATATTTGCCTTTTGCAGAGCTGCCATATCAATAAGAAATGAAAATATTAGAAGCTAAATTAGTTTTGTGCTGACACCTCATATAAATTATGAGACTTCAATTTGAGTTTGTTTAGGTGTTGGAGAATGGCACCTAAGCTCTCCTTTCCTGAGACAGAATCATCCTGAAGATGTAGCCAGAGCAGTGAATTGCCTCTCACACTGAAAAGCATGTGACTTACATTGCTTGGGACTGAGGCACAGCTTAACAAACTATTACAGAATGGTATCTTTGATTTTAAATTAAATGTCAAGCATAGTTATACAGCGGTGAAGTACCTTCAGCTGCCTGGCAAAAGTGCAACATATTGCATGCAAAACGTAAGGAGATAAGATAGAAAAACCCAGCCAACCAGAAAAGCTGAGCTGCAGGAGGAATCATCCCAGAATAGAGACAGACAGGCCTTGCAACTCCAATTTACTTCATTGCCTGGCTGTCGCACTCTGGTCTGATTCCAGCACAGGAGGGAGAGAGAGTATGAGCTCAGAGGGTTTTCCATGGGAAAGATTTACAGTTATACCTCAGTGCATCGCGACTTCTCCATCATGACCTCACCTGTCTGCAAAAATTTTCCCCGTGAATCTGCCTCAGTGACTCGTGGAGTGATTTGTGGAGTGATTCGCAGAGCTTCCCAGTCGACTCATGCACAGTGGCTCTGCTTCACCAAGGGGCGGCACCGGCGCTCCCTGTGGGGCAGGACTGGTGCAGGGCAGGTGAGCAGTGCCTTCCGCTCACTGGGGACAACCACAGAGCCACAGATCACTCCCTTATGAGTGCTGCAGAAGTTCCGTGGCATTTATAGTCTCGCAGTGCCATGCCACGGTCTCTGCCTGGCTCCTGTGTGTCTCCATGCCCAGTCCGTACTGCAGAAAGCTTACATCGTGGCATGCTTCAGGGCACACAGGGGGGTTTAGTCCCATGCAGGGAAGCATCAGTGCCGCCTGCCCTGGGGCACAGTATGCCCTGGGCATCTGCTGAGAGCCAGCGCAGCACTGCCACACATATGGCCACCGCTGCCACTACCATACTTGGGACCAGCCAACGTACGTATCGTAGCCACCGCAGCTAAAGGGAAAGAAACTCTGGCAACAACACCACCCCCTGCCATAAGGGGCCCCAGGTGTCACAGTGTTGCAAAGTTAAGGTTTCCCAGGCTCCAAGAGCACTGGCGGCATAAACCCGCACTGAACCAAGCCCGGGGACAGCTGCTGATCCCCTTCCCCGCTGCAGCCCTGGAGCTTCCCCACTGCGGAGGTAGAGCAAGCATGCGCAGTGGCAGCAGCACAGCAGCAGCTGTGGAAGCAGCAGTGTGGCCAAAGAGAAACCCAGGGATTCTCTGTGGGTCTCCCCAGGCAGAGAGGGCTCAGATACACTTCCCTTTGCACCCCTGTGCTGTGAGAGCCCCTGGAGAGGAGCAGAAAGTGCTTCCAAGCTTCCTTAAATCTTGTGAACATATGTGCCAGTAAGTGACCAGGAACTTCTAATAATATTCAATATTCCACTCCCATGATGGTCTGGCTCTACACTTTGGACTATCTGATGTTGTTACACACAAAGTTTTACACAGAGATAAGTCTTAAAAGAAATAAATACCAAAATAAAGTTAAAAACTTGGTATCATTCTCCAGTCTTGTGTCAATGGGTGAAATGGAAGATTTACTCAGCCTACCAAATAAAATTGAAAGTTTCATTTGGTCGTGACTGATCAACACAGATTTCATAATCTCAGGAGTCAGAGCAGTTTAAATTTTGAAGCATATGGCTTTTACAGCTTCAGTTAATTCAGGCCTTTTCACTATGAAAACATTTTAAACACCTGTCATTTTTAACTTATGAAGTTATTATCAGGCTCAGCTAACAACAGAATATTGCATATTACTGAAGCAATTAGTAACCGATTTTCTCAAAAGACTGAATTTTTTAAGAAGGTGACAATAAGTCCTTTCATCTTCATAAAGACTTTCAGGATCCAATATTGACAATTTCATTTCGACAAGCCAGAGATGACAACCTGCTGCAATGTCACCTTTGCCTGACAAATCACTGCTAATGCCATGAGAAAGCTCATCCAGATGCTGATCTGTTGCTTATTCAACCACTAGAGTTTCTGATTGGAGTCAAGTAGTTATGAATATTTTTATACTCAAGCTTGAGTTACTTATCCATTATCTGAAGGAAAGTTAATAACAAAGCTATAAGAACTCTCATTCCACTCACTTAACAGCAAACTGAGAAACACATTGCACTGCTAATCATCCCTTCACCGGGCAGTTTCCTGTTCACATCATATGATGACTTTATTACAATCACTCCTGATCTTTTCACTTTCAATAAGACAGAATTTGACTGTGTTATAGATATTTGAGCAGCACATTTGCCTCACTCTGCCTTATGGATCATGGCTTACATTTGCAGATATAAATCACAGCCAACATAATTTTACTGCATAATATACTACAGTTGTGTCACTGTATGGACTGCATAAATTGGATTTCTAAGGCATATTTCTGGCCCTCCTAAAATATTTTAGAGCTACCATCACAAGTCTTGATTTTTTAAAAAAATGCTCAAACCAAGAAACTTTTCTACAAACCTCCACTGAAATTGCCAGAAGGAACAACGTTGAGTTTCAGTGATGCATCATGGTGGAGCCACCTGTACAACATGGAGAAATTCCAGGTAATCTCTGGAGACTTGTGTAAAAGGAACATGATATTCAATGTAAATAAAGGGGAAGGAAGTTATTTTACCCAAGACTGAAAAGAGAGCTGAAGTCAACAGCAGGTTGACTTCCTACTCACCAGAAGGTTTCTCTTCCCACTGTTCACCAAGAACAGGACTTGGAATAGATCCCAAGCACTTTCTGAGAAACATTTAATTGAGTAACTACTTCTGACACAAAGGGATCATATAATTGATGATGAACAAGACCAGGTATTGATATTTGTAATTGCTGCCTGTATCTAAAAGCATTCTTTTAAAGCTGTAGTAAAAGTATTAAAATCAAGCAAATGCCTATGAAAGTCAACATATGTTAATTCTTAAATATTGCAAGGCAGCCTTTCTGAGGATCTTCTAATAACACACCCTACTCTTCCTCTTGGTGAGAGGGATGTCATGTCTGTAGGAAAATTACCATCATCAGGTAACACCATGAGGTCAGCCTGAAGGGAATAAAAAGCACTGTATAAATATTTCAGGCTCAATACACTTTCAAATCATTACTGAAGAAATCAGGATGTATTCGATAAAAAGTTCATTCAGTCCCTTCAGGCAGGCTGGGTGCTTCAGGAGAGAAGGAAATGAGCAATTGTAAAAGAATATTAAATCAATGCTCTACTGCTAAACAGGGAGAAAAACAGTATTGGACTTATTTGTGATGTTTTTTTTCAGGCTAATAATGAATTTGCTGTTTAAAGATATTAAAACATTTGTTCAAAAAATGTTTGTAAAGGTTCCTAATCATAGAATCACAGAATGGGTTGGGTTGGAAGAGACCTTAGAGATCCTGTTGTCCAACCCCCTGCCACAGGCAGGGACACCTTCCACTATCCCAGGTGGCTCCAACCTGGCCTTGGACATGTCCAGGGATGGAGCAGGCACAGCTTCTCTGAGCAACCTGTGCCAGGGCCTCCCCACGCTCACAGGGAACAATTCCTTTTTAAAATACAATCTAACCCTACTCTGTCAGTGTGATGCCATTCCCCCTTGTCCTGTCACTCCAGGCCCTTGGAAATAGTCTCTCTCCATTTTTCCATGGGTTGCCCTCAGGGACTGGAATCAAGTCCAAGTTCAGTCGTCATACACTGATTTGTTCCTCCCCCATTATTATTGCTCAGTTTCCAATTCTCCTGCACTACTGTTCTTCAGCTGAGCAGCTTCTGAGCACATCAAGAGGTTGAAGGAAGTATCTCCATTTGCTGCGTCTCTTCCTGACAAGGGGCTGAAAATTTTAACCAACTGCTCCAAAAAACTGAAATGCTGAAAAAGACATAAATCCAAATTTTCTATACACCTTTTTTTTTTCTTAAGAAATCAATAAAATGATTTTCATTGAAGCAAACAGAGCCTAGCCAGTTAGGGGATAAAGACTTTACTCTTTTTAAGTTAACACCACTCAACCACTATCTCCCTAATAACTTCTGGCTATAGAACTGACTTCTAGATATATACACTTAATCCTACTTTATCCAAGAGGCTTGCCAGCTGGCATAATTTTGCAGGGAAATGCAGGAAGACACACTGGGGTAAACAAGATCAATAACTTTTCATTTCTTACAGGAGCCAGTGACAGGGCACACTGCACTCAGACATTATTTACGTTGGAAGAAAAGACTGAAATCCTGATGACTCTGGATATGCTAATTGTCCTGTCAGTGAAGGACAGCTCCAGTGGATGCTAAACACATGTCCTGTTAGTCCATCCTCTGATCTACCAAGAATAAAAAACAATTAGAGAGATGTGAAAATGAGACATTTCAGAGACTTGCAAAAGGCAGCCATTGTTCAAGCCTAAATGTAAATTCAATTCATTGTTTTCTCCCATAAATCTAGAGTGAGTTAAAGCTTTTAGTAAAGCTTCTCTGCATTCTCAACATGAAGGTTTACATTTTAAAGCTATATTTCATAGCTATATTTGAGATTGCAGTGCACAGGTTGGTCTAAGGGGGCAAGAAAGCTGCTTTATTGCAGGAATAGGCTCACAAGGGTCCCTCCCTCACATATTAAATAATTGTAAAATTTTCATATTTAAACAAAAATTCACTATATTTATCCTGCCCAAAGAGACCATTTTCAGTCAGTAAAAAGAGAAAGCGTCTTGCCTTAAGAATGGGGAAGTTTTGAAGCAAACGTCAATTTTTTAAGGTCATGTTGGTCATGCACGACACAATACATAGGCACAGAAAAGATATTCAAAGAAAAAGGAAGGAGAGATTCAACAGTGAAATCATGTGAGGATGTAATTATTTTGCTATCTTTTGATTAATATACTTCAAGATTAAGACCATATTGGGAAGAAACTGTTGTTTAAAAGCCTTTTTTTACTAAGGAATATCCTTTACAGGAACTCAAAAACAACTTAAAACTGTGCTTAGGGATTTTAGAGTTGATTGATTACCTGCAGGGCCATCAAACATTCAGGAGTCGCTACTACTGACAAAGTCAATTTTCAAGTTATTTTATTTTTGACCTATTGGTCAATTAAAACATCTTCCCTCTGCATTTTCTGTGTGAAAATAAAAGTCACTTGGGAACCACAGCATGTTTGGAAGCAAACAATTTGCAACAGCTAGCTTTTAAAGTATCTATAACAAAGTCTTGTTTCAAATTAAAAACTTCTTAATGAACCAGGTTTGAGGTTTTGGGGTCGGGTTTTTGTTTTAATATTATTATAAAGACACTGTTCCTCTTAGCTGTGCTGTTCTGCTCATCTGCTGAGCAAGTTAACCTTCTATGAAGACTAATTACAATTTTGAGGCTGAATATAGGTGTATATTGCTTTCTTAAGCAGTTGGCATTTCATTCTTTAGGGATGACATATCATTACAATGCTGCATCTAAAGGTTAAAATCCTTGGATGTTGCTGGAAATTTTAAGTGGTATATTGAAAAGCCACTGTCATTATTTATAATGGCCTTCTCAGCTGCACAAATTAAATGTTTGCTAGAGAGAAATCCTTCTGTAATAATAACAAAGTAAACAACAAACTATACATGGTTAGCCAAGAATTAATTGAAGTGTGACCAGAAATGAGTCTGGAAGGCACATTCTCCTTTACTCAGAAGTCTTTCTACAGAATATCCACAAGAGCAAGTTGAGAATTTCTCATTTCTGTGCAGTGTCCATGGAAAAAATAATGCCATGTTAGCAACCTGTATTCTTCCAGCTCTGTACCTTCCTTTTCTTGTGGGTGCAAATTTAATTGCCTCATTTGCAGTCATTTGTAGCTCTGTCCTTCCCAGGCTGCTGTGCAAGGAGTACAAACTTCTCTCTGACACACACACAGACCCTGCTGCAGGAACAGCCCAAGATGAAAGTGGACAAGCTCCTGCAAAGTCTGGGAGACAAGAGCAATGTGCTGATCTGGTCAAGCAAAGGCAGGACAGATCTATTTGGGCGCTGAGCGAGCACACAGAACATAATTAACTCCAGAAAATAACACCCACTGGCCAAGGGCTGCACTGGAACTCTCACCCTCCGTGGTCAAACAATGAGCTCATCCTTATTCCCAAAATAGAGGCTGAATGGACCCATCTTCAAACAGTTTCACACTGATGGGTACACAAAAAATCCTCAAGGCAAACAAAAACCTCAAATCTTCTTTGTTGTCCTGTAGTTCTTTAACTCTCTTGTCAGAAATGAAAGAGAAAATAATGATCTGGAGTACCTTAAAATACTGAAGAGCCAATGCAATCCCAGCTGGACTAAACTTCAGCATCTATTACTTCCATAGAGCAACCCATTTAAATACCTCTCCATCTCTAGCAAACACATTCAAGGCATAATTTATTTGCTAATTGTTACTCTGTCTGGGGGATGGAATCTCAAAACAGATATTTTACAAACCAAACACCTCCACCACCGATCTCCACACACCACACAAGACCAAACAACAGTAACATGAGCAAAGGATAAAAGAATTCCAATTATTTCTCTTAACATTCTGTTCTGGTGTATCTTTTTCTTATTAAGTGCTTAGCATTTAAGTATCATTAAATGCTGTAAAATAAGACTGTTCTCTTTGAGCAATAGACTCTTTAGACATGGGAAAATAGCACATGTTCCAGGAAAACCTCGAGTCTGTTTTGACACACAGTGAGCCAGATAAAGTGATTCTGCCACTTGTTTACAGAACAAGTGACAATATTATTTCAAAGTTCTAGAAGAAGTGATAGACAACTGGTAGCCTCCAGGAAGTTCCCAGATTTGCAAGTATTGCGGCATTTGGCACCACATTCCAAGCTGTGGACCAGGCTGTCACCTCCCTGGTGGCTCTCAGCCACTCCTGTCCCAATTCAGACCTTCCATCACTGCTTAGAGTTGTATGTGCTCCCCTACTTTGAGATACCCTTTACACTCTTTACTCTTAAATCAGTTACATTATGATTTTTCTATGTTTTTTTTTAATGTTACATCAGCATGGCAGGAAGTCTGTGCTTGTTCATTCCACAGGAAGGTGGTTTGAAAATATGGTTTACACCATAAAGTCCATGGAGCTCATTGGAGAAACTTGACTCCTGGATTTCAGACTCACTTGGGGGTTGGTGCCTGTGTGATTTGAAAAAGGAAAAGAAAACTATCGATCAATCATTTTTTCAGCTTTAAAAATTCCATTTACACAACCCAATCTGTCAGAATCTGAACAATGAAATAAGTACATTCAATATTTCTATTTCAAAGTACAAAGGGAAAGAGAGAAGAGCTGAAGCCCCACTGGAAGGGTCAAAGTCAGATATAAGAAAATGCCAGCCAGAAAAAATACCATTCCTATATAAAACATTGTTTATATAAAATTCCTGTACATAAAATACATAGGAATAGATATACACATATATTCCTATATATAAAATACAATTATTTTTTTCTTTCTTGAAACAGCAGGAGGTTTCAGTAGAGCTGGAACTCATGACATCTTTAGAATTCTGCTGCAGCTGAGGGCCTTAATTCCACAAATGCCAAGTAACCCAAACTTCGACATCAACTCTCTCACCTGAAGCACATGTGAAACACAAGGACTTCTGAGCTCAGTTGGAAGAATGTGAATTCTTTACTTTAAAGAGCAAATATTTTTTTAATTGCTTGAAAAAAGGTGGCACTTTAAAATATAAAAAGTTGAGCACATTTCCTTTGCTCCCCTGAAACAGAGAGAAGATAATGTTTGTTTTTCAGAAAGCTCATGGATGCACTTGACTATATTTTTCATTATTTTTAATTTCCTATTTTTAAGCAAAGAAGAATCAAATTCTTCCCAAACTTCCTCATGTGCAAACACATTAATAAAAAGAGTAATGAAAGTACTTTCTCCTTTGAGTGGGACATCTTTTCCTACGTGTAAGTCCTGGGTAGCCCTTTAGATCCCACAGAAGGAAATGGATTTTCCAAGGTATTTATTGAAGCACCTAAACCAAATTGGTCATATTTGAAAACACTCAGCAATCAACATCTCTTGTTTACAATAGTTGACAGTTAATGAGCTTGGAGGCATTTTTAAAATATTTTGAAAGTTCACCAGATCCTTGTGTTGGGCCCATTTTTTGGCCTTTGCATCCCTTTGCCCTCTCAGCTCTCTGGCACCTGAGCTGCCTCCCTGCTGGTTTCTCCTTAGAAGCTTTTGTCATGAAAGTTCTGTCAGCTTGGAGTCATCTGTGAGCCAAGGAAGAGGAATTCAGGTTCACATATTGCAATTTTGTCACGTCTTGATGTTCTTTCACTCTTCAGTACATCCCTGACACTTCACAGATATTCACAGGCTTCTCCCCAGAATCATCTCATGGACCCACCACGAAGCCAAAAAGCTGACGTGTTTTGCAGATCGTGGCTGGTGTCACCACCCTAATGCAGGAAACATAGACAAAGAAATGAGCTCTTGTTGTGATTTGTTCTACAAAAAGAATGTTTCAGCTAAACTGAGACATTGGAGCAACACAACAGATTATGAGAAACAGGACAAGGGCATGATGAAGGATTTGAGATACTAACAATTTCTGCCTCGACATTCATGAGACAAGCCTCAAACTACAACTATATTCACATTTTCCTTTCTTTCTTTTGCTGTGTACCCAGTTCTAGGTCGAGTTCTCTCAAAGCCTTTAAGAGACATGGCAACGAAAAGAAACACAAAGAAAAAAATTTGATGACACAACTCTGAGATAGCTCAGACAGACAGGGCATGGTGCCCATGGCTCCAGTGTTGTAGGTTTTATCCCCGTGTGGGCATTCACTCAGGAGTCGGACTAGATAATCCTTGTGCATGCCTTCCAACTCAGAATATTCTGTGATTCTGCGAACTGAGGTTGGTAAATTGAAAAATAAGCTAAATGAAACCAATTAGGAAATACGATGAGTAAAAATAAAATATTTAGAGCTGAAAGGGCATACCTTTGCTAATACAGAGCTTCCAAACTGTGACAGGAGGTGGTGTGTCAAAAGAAAATGTGGGAACAGGACACATTTTGTTCTGTAGGTTGAAGCAAACAGGTTTCAAATCCTTACTAATGAGCTACAAGACCCCCTGAGACACTTCATCATGTTACATTTAGACATGACATAGTATGTAGATGGTATTCAGATGACCTTTCTCTTCAAAACATCCTTCAAAGCAACTAGGAGAAAAAATCGTTGGGGTTTTTTAATCACTATTAGGTGCCATTTGCAAAAGCAACCCAGTCACAACCAAATAATGTTTAAAGTATTCTGTTTTAACTACACCTAAATTAAGAAAATATTTGCAGCCATCAGTAGAGAAATTAATCTGAAATTATTTTAGATGTTTTTTTATCTTCTACCTACTCCAAAGTTACTGCATTCCAAGGAATTCTTGGCTTCCACATTTCCTAACAGTTAAAAGCTGTTTAGGAAATAAAAGTTTGCAAAAGTAAGTTTTAAGTTTTCAGAAACAGCAACTTTTAAGCAGTGGTTAAAAGGATGTAGAACAGTGATTTTGAGGGTAAAGAAAAAACTCAAAAGCATCGACCACCACATGCAGCCTTCAGCTGATTAGAACATAAGAAGCCGCAACCATTTTCTGAAACCTTTCCATTTCTAGGTTTCTTTCATCCTTGGAAGAGAAATCCAAAACGTCTGAGTTTAAAATAATCCAGCCAAAACACCTCGAGCCAACTTTAAGAGCTGCACATGTGTGTTTAAGAGCAGAAAGGGCGCTGCAGCATTTCTGGCAAACTGGGAGACTGGAAAGAGTGTTCAGGCCAAAAAGCCCATTGCAATGTGTGCTTTAAGTGTGCAACAGCCAAGGAAGGCCCCAAGTCCCTCAGAATTCCATTCCTGCTGATCCTTTGGCAAGACTTTTCAATGTATAACACATTATTCCCCTTACACTTGCAGCCATAGCATCAGAAGCACAATAAGTAGCTTAAATTAATTTCTACTATTACTATTAAAAAGGAGATATGTTACCCTACTTCTGCTCTACATTTTCCCTGTTTTGTGAAGAGAGTAATATTGTTTGATATCCCTCCTATTCTTTAGTCATCAAGAATGCACAGATCAAAGCTGGATTATAATTATCTTTTGAAAATCACAGCACTCAAGGGGAGAGTTACTAAAGATCCTGAATCTCCCAAGTCAGCATTCCTACTACCACACGGACATCCCAGAGGAGGAATTACACATTTTGATATTCTCTCTTGTCACACAAAGAGCTCTTCCTCAGGACTTCATAACCTGAACCTGTACCTTGGTCTACACTAGTCTGATCACCCACCTAGTGCACTTCCCAACTGTGCATCATCCCAACTTCCCATCTAGTCCACATCAATCCCAACTGTGTCCAGGATGGAGCTACAGCTTCTGTAGCCATGTCCCTCTCTCCTGGTGGCTCTGCAGCTTCCAGAACCATTACACATGAACAAACAATTAACCATAGACTCACAGAACATGCCAAGTTGGAAGCAACCCACAAGAATATGTTCCACAGTTCCTTTACCTGTTAAAGGTATTGTTTTGGAGTAGATACAAAAATTTACAATGGGCAGCACTAATGCAAGCAGGTTTTTTAGGGGGTTACATTGTTATTTAGATCAGAAACAGTAAGAGAGATCCAGTAGGATGAAGATGGTTCAACATCCAA
Source organism: Pitta sordida (assembly GCA_013390025.1). Classification (NCBI taxonomy): domain Eukaryota; kingdom Metazoa; phylum Chordata; class Aves; order Passeriformes; family Pittidae; genus Pitta; species Pitta sordida. The sequence goes on from WEKX01017109.1 coordinate 346,197, forward strand.
TACCAATACAATCTGTGGTTCTAACCCTCCTCCCAGTGTATTACTACCCATATTCAGAGATCCTTATTTAATGTGAAACACCATAAGAAAGAAATTCATTACAATAGCTGTGTCTGGAAGAGTTTAGCACTAGAACTTATTGGTAGCAAAGTGCTCTGATCAGAGAGAGGCAGGGATACACAGGGATTCCTTCATTCCTCTCCTGTGGATCATGGAAGTGCAGGGAGCCTAAAAAAATGTAAAAAAGACATATTCCGTGATGTATACAAATTTTTTAATGAAAATTTACTTGCAAATGTTATGCTTTATTAAAATAAATTGTTTCAGTATAATTTGAGTATAATTCTAGTGCCATATTTTAATAATATTTATCAAGTTGAAATATGTACCTATTAAAAGCTGAAAATCTTGCCTTGTCTTTTGTGAGAAGAAATTAAAATAAATTTGGGTCAAAGCCAATTTTCAAATTAAATCCAGATTAAATCAAAACCAGTCTTGTGTTTTCGCTCCTCTGTCGTTATACCCATTGTGTTCAATTTATGGGGGTTTGGGTTAGACTTGCTCTTAAACCACTCTTGGTGATATTCCATTAACTTCTAGTCCAGAGTAAAAACACGATTCTTTTGAAGTCAAGATAACCCTGTTTGGAGAAATTCTGCAAAAATGAGCACAAATGAATTTTCAATCTATTACAATATTTGACTTCAGTATTAGTAGCTTGTAAATATGTAAAATGAAGGTTAATAAATGCTGGTATTTTCTGTTACAAAATTTTTCTACAGTATAAAAAATCTTTTTCTGTTTTTTAACTGGATTTTTTCCTCTGTAGGGATAAACCAGGGATTTGACTTCCTTTCACAAAAGGGAAGCAGTCTCTCATGCAGTTTTTATGGAGATCAGGTATAGTGTGAAGAAAGTCACATTTTCCACACACACATCCAAATCTTCAGCACAGCTTGGCATGTCAGATATTGGACTCCTTCCCCAAAATAAATTGAAATACCTCAAGAGATTTGAGATTTTTCTGGAAGTGTGAAATATAATGATTCTAAAAGCACTGATTTGTCTGCATATCAGTAAAAGTAATTCACAGTGTTTTATCTGAAAAAGATGATATTTTTTCTCTACTAAGGGAAAAAAAGTTTGACTTTTCCTGGTGTTGTATCAGTGGCAAAGACAAGGGGAAATGGCTTCAAACTGAACGTAGGGTGAAATCCTTCCCTGTGAGGGCAGTGAGGACCTGGCACAGGTCGCCCAGAGAAGCTGTGGCTGCCCCATCCCTGGAAGTGTCCAAGGCCAGGTTGGAGCAACCTGGGATACTAAAAGATGTCCCTGCCCACGGCAGGGGGTGGGACTGAATGAGCTGTCCCTTCTGTATTGGAGGTGTCTATCCACAGGATTGGTCAGCACTTCCCTGTAGTGCTTATGCAGGGCCAGGGGTTGGACTGGATGGTCCTGGTGGGTCCCTTGCAACTCAGCATTCTGGGATTCTCTGACTTTCCCCATGTTCTGTCAGTAGGGTACCAACATGGATGTCCACACAGTTCTCCCCATCCCCAGGGGTGCACATACACGAATATGGGACACAAACCTCCAAAGCTTGGGGATGGGCCAGGAGTTGGAATCCATGACCTTGTGTGTCCCTTCCAACCCAGCATATTCTGGGATTCTAAGTAAAACTAGGTTTATGTCTATGCAAACTCCGGAAATCCACGGGTTTCAAGGCAGGTTTTACTCACCTTGCTGTGGGGTAAAATGACTCAGAGCCTCTCCAAATGCTGGGATTTCTGTCCATAGGAATACAGTCAACACGAACACACTGGAATTTTGGCTCTCCCCTCCCAGCCGTCACAGTCAGCCCCCAGCACTGTCCCAGGGTCAGGGCTTTATTCCAACTCACCACTTGCTCATCTCCTCAAACAGCCCTGGACAAGTTTTACAGCCCCAGTCACACACGTTTCCAACCACTCTACTGGTTTCTATCACTATTTTTTTTTCCAGAAGATGTAAAAATGGAAACTCGTTCTTTCATTAGCAATATCCTGCTCCCAAAAACTGCCTGTTTTATTTAAACTCCTAGTCCCACTTGTTCACCAACAGCTCCAAGTGTATCTTGTATGCAGGAAAACATAACTAACAGTGTCTAGAAATAAATAAACCATAGCATGATAAAGCTGAGAAATTCTCCCAAAAATGCAACAGAAATCCCTAGTGGAGTGAATCAAAGAGTCTTTGGAGCATGTCTGCTCATTTCCAACCTCTGCAAGTCCTGCCAGTCTCATTCCACAGCAGAGTTTTCTTCAGCTACTCAGTTTAACTCCTCTTAATAAATAAGATGTCCTAGAGCACAGGATTCTGCAATTCCCAAGGGAGGAATAACATGGGGGATGAGAAGGGAAAGAAAAGATCAGTTTCGTACAACAGACTTTCAAAGTCTCATAACCTGGTTTTTATTTGCTAAAAATGGAAAGCTGAAGCTGTCTTTGAGACAGTTATAAAAATAACGTATCAGTTTCCCTGGGCTCTCTTGTTCATTAAAGGCTGGGATTTTTCCCTCCCTTTCCTTTAAGGAAACTGGCCTGCTGCAAAGGCCATTAGAAATCAGGATTGTATTTCAGCTGAAGACAGAGTGAGCAAAAAATGTTCCCTAATTATGTTGCTGATTACTTGAGCAGTCCTTCATTTGACAATACAATTATACCAAAGAGAGGAGAATATCTTCATTACACTGAAAAAAGCAGGAAGTGTAGTTTTTTTCTGCTTTGAAATTCATGGACTATGAGCTAGACATATAAACTTCTCTTGAACTCCAAAAGTCCAGATAAACTTTCTGAAAATACCAGTTTTTCCACTGCATAAATATCTGTGCTAGTTAATTCATATTTTATGTTCTTTGTAGGAACTGCTTCACCTCCCAGGGACAAGCTCACCTCAGACTGGAGCAATAACACTGCTATAGCCCTTGTTACTGGTTCCATTCCAGTGTATTTCTATTTATATTATGCAGAAGTCAGCAGTCCTGCCACATCTGGCCATGCCAGAGGTGTAACATAGCTCAGTATCATACGAAATACTTAAGCAGCTTAAAAGCAAAGGAAAAGAAACCACCACAGCAAGTCCCAGCTGTAAAATGTAGCTCCATAAAAAGCTGCTGTGTTAACACCAGGCTTGTGCTGAATGCCATCCCGCGATAAATCATCATTTCCTTAACCATCAAAATAATCCCAAGATTCATTCTTCAACCACCCTTTTCAACCCTGTTTTCTGGATGGTGACTTGGAGGGTTGGGAGTCAGCCCCTCCCTTTCCTGATGGCAGTGGGAAGCCCCAGCTGGTTTCAGTTCCAGAGCTAACTGCTAACTGGGTTCATCTGGTTACCCTGCACGCTGAGCTGGATACAGCCAGGTTCCCATTCTTGAACTGATCATCCCAGACAATTCCCAGTGTCTGGCTGGATTTGGGTATGTTCCCAGGGACTGAACACGAGAAAACTACCATCTTTTGAACACTGGAAAACAGGGGAAATAGAGAATTCATCAAAACTTTAACCAGAAACAGCAGTTTCACAGAATCCCAGAATGTCCCGAGTTGGAAGGGACCCACACGGATTATGCAGTCCAACTCCTGGCCCTGCACAGGCCCATCCCCAAGAGTCACCCCATGGGCCCCAGAGGATCATCCCAACCCTCCTGCAGCTCTGGCAGCCTTGGGGCTGTGCCCACTGCCCTGGGGAGCCTGGGCAGTGCCCAACCACCCTCTGCGGGAAGAAGAACCTTGTCCTGAGATCCAACCTCACCCTGCCCTGACCCAATTCCAGGCCATTCCCTGGCTCCTGTCCCTGGTTCCCCCAGAGCAGAGATCAGGGCCTGCCCCTCCTCTGCCCCTCCCCAGGAAGGTGTCACTGCAATGAGGTCGCTGTTCCTCATTGTAGCCAAGCACTCTGTGATGCAAAGGATGAGGAAAAGAGCTCAGACACTCCAACTCACCCTCATCAATAAATTTTGATTGAAAACCTTCAGCACAAAGCAGAAGCGGCCACACCTTCAATAAATTACACACCAAACCATTCCATTCACATTTTAAACTACTATATCTTTTCCACACAGAATCACAGAATCACAGAATATTCTGAGTTGGAAGGGACCCACAAGGATCATCGAGTCCAACTCTTAACACTGTCTCCCTGGCAGAAATCGAACCCGGGTCTCCCACACCAACTCATTTGAATATTTTAAGATTAAAAGCTCAACAATTAGCTGCCATTTAGTGATTTCAATTATTAGTATTTTATGAACAATGGAATATGAGTAGTGGGACTCAGGAACAACTACCTTCCTTGTTACAGAGCACTGTGAGCTTGTTTACAGTAACTGCTGTAAGTAATCTTTCCCTTCTGCTTTAAAAGTAAAAAGACTCATTTACATTACCCCCAGTGATCCATTTTCCAGCATAGTTTTAAAGGCTAAGGTTTTGAGGAAGAAAGCACACATTGCATTACGAGTCCTATGGCTCTGATGATACAAATAACCTGCACATTTTGCTGTACTAGGGCAGGCATGTTTCCACTCTAATTGCTACCAACAGCACAAGTAACAATTTTAACTTCAGAAAAATACCATTTGGTCTACATTTATTAGGGAATAAAAGGCTCAAATTCTACTGTCCAGCCCTCAAAGCAGTACGTGCAAATATCTCATTTTACAGCCAATATATATCTTTGAATTGCAACACCTTGAGTTTCTCTCCAATACCCGGCACCCATTTTCTATTCCTGGGACATCCTCCTAAATACACATATGTAAATGTACTTATACATAAATGAAAGACATATATGCACACATTATAACATCAAAGAGCAAGGACAGATGTTCATTTCTTAAATGAACATTTTGCCAATTTATCCAGAGGAGCTCCTCTCTTCATACACACCTCCACCTGACCACATAACACTTTCTTCCTCAGCTTTTTTAAGGGAAAATCTGAGCCCTGTCCTAGTCAGGTGAAATTCCTGCCACCAGATCTGCTCCCACCCTGCCTTCCCTGGTGAGGTGCTGGGGAAAGGGAACATGGGTATCCATTTTTACTGATTTCAACTCAAAATCTAAATTAAATTTCTCATACTGAAATGTTTTTACCTAGAAACCTTCCAACACTCAGAAGATTCAAACAGAAAAATCCATGTAATATTCTTACCAGCCCAAACTGTGTAATTCCTTAGTCCTTGTGCAATACTCAAATTCCACAAAGCAGCAGAGAACCGCATATGTTCTCTCTACATGGAATACTAACTGTATCCTCTACTCTGATCACAATCAGTGATCCATCTCTCTACTGGGAGAAGGGGCAGACACTCCATCTCCTAAAACTAATGTACTTTTCATGAAAAAGAAAGCTACATAAATTTATGAGACTAAAAGACACAAGGCTTGGTTGCCTTGTGGTTCCTGTATTCTGCGAAATGTGAAACCTGAGTTTCCAAGTGTGTCATAAATAGCTTTTTTCATAGCCAGTGACATCCCCCATAGGGCACACCGAGGGCTTTGTAGCAATCACATGGGGTGGAACCCTGCAAAATGACTCCCAGCAAGATGCCCTTCAGCTGCAGTCAGCACCATCCTCCTCTTTACATTATTTGCCTTAATTTCTGCACAGTAGCAAAACTTTGGTAGCCATTCCATGGAGATATCCTTCACTGCTGCAGTAGGACATAGAATTAAATGCAAATGTCCCATTCCCCAAAGTGAAGATTATAACCAGAAGGATTTTACATGAAGTGTGGCGGCAGCACCATTCTCTATGATGTCATCTCATATTGGTTTGGGGATTTTTTAAAAGACATTGCTCTTGTGAACAACTGCAGATATCTATTTTTACTATATCTTCTGGTGCCTAAATGTCCTTTAGATTCATCTTAAATACTGGCCTGTTCAGATCTCCACATTCTGAGCATAGCAAGAATTCAGCGACTCCTCCTGGCTAGCTCCAAACAGCCTGTTTGGGTTGAATATCTGGAGTACCTACACATATCCATGAATTTGGGAAGCAAAAGCAGTCTTCTGACTCTGAAAGATTTCTGCCAGCAAGGCCAAGAGTTCAGACAAAACTACAGGTGTCAACATCCATCATTCAGCCCAGTACTTCCTTGTCAGAAATTGATGTTACAGAGGTCCAGATGTTACAAGGAACTGAAAGAAATAGGATGGAATCTGCTCCTTTCCAGAGGACTGAACTCTAATTTGTCTGGAACCTCAGAACAGGCTGATTCTGAGCAAATTGGTGTTTCAGCAAATTTAATTTCAGCATATTTAAAGGGAGAGATCCTCCAGCCTTGTGTCATTGAGGAACTGTAGAGTTACAAGCCCAGGCTCAGGTCTGGGAAATACTCAGGCAAATCCAGGGTAGTAAACTGAGTCTTTAAACCACATCTTCCTGCTGTAGATCCATGAATCACCCCATGTTCATAAAGAAAACTGTATAAAAATATAAAAAGCACTCAAATTTCTCCTTGGGTTGTGTCAGGATGATATATTATGATGAACATGCAAATTGAGGGTGAACACATGATGCAGAGTAAGGGCAAAGGCATGGTGCTCTCTTTATCTGCTCTCCATGGCCTGATCTCACAGGTTCAAAGATGGGAAACTTTAGGGAATGATTACAACAATTCTTTCTGTGCATATGGAGACAACACGGCCCTGGTGTGCATATATGAAATCTCATTAACCATGACAGAGATGTACACACAGAACATATTGTGTGTCCCATACCCTACTCAGAGAAGCTGCCAGAACAATCTCATAAATCCAAAAGCTCTGCTTCTGTTTCCCAGTGCAGAGCAGCTCATTCCAAACTCTTCAGCTCTTAATCCAGACAGTTCTTCACAGTTGTTGTTCATCAGCTACTTTCCACCATCAAAAACAGCTCTTCTGCTGTCCTACAGTTTTGCACTGGTATTTTATTAGTCAATACCTTAAAAATTTGTTCCAACAATTCGAATGGTGCTGGGGATCCCGTGCTTGCACTCAGTGGCAATTCCCCCCTGCTGCCCATCCTTGTGAGCCAACAAAGCAAGGCAGTGATATTCCATGGAATGACCTGATCAAATTCTTTGCTGGGCTATTTCTAGCAGAGAGAGGAGAGCCTGGAAGGACATTGGAGCATCCCTCATGTTCTGGGTATTTCAAAGGTGTTCTGTGATTTTTCACACTTCAGATGTTTTTCATGCATTTTTCTGTGCCATTTTGTAGCTTCTTGACTCCAAAGCTGACTTAGATATTTTATAATGCTCTTTTTGCTATAAAATAAAACAATTGAACTTTTGCATTTACATGAACAAAAGGGAGCTGAAGTTCGTTTGGAGAAATCTAAAATTTTATTAGTAAAAACTAAATTTTCTGCTTCTGTACTCAGCTCTCTAGGGCTCAAGTTTGCAAATGGATTGCACAGATCAGATCAGCTTTCAGCACTTACCAGTTATTTAAAATAAATGGCATTTTTTATGAGATAGCACATGAACGAGTATTTGCTAGGTGAGTATTTGCAGTGGCCCGTGTTCAAATGAAAAGTTTTTACCTTTATGTTTAGTTCTTCTGAATATTTAGATAGTTTTCTAGTGAAGATATATAGCATATGAAATACAGGGTAATGCAGCAGGTAATTAAGATTGTATTGGATTTCATTCAAATGAGCTACATAATTTAGGTATTCATATTCTAATAAGAGCCTGATTAGATATATTTTTCAACTGAAGAACAATAAATCTATTTTACTTTGTGGTAACTTGTTTGTGAGCAACTTACAGTAGACTTGTTCATTTTCAGATATTAATTTAATATGTCATAAGCATATTTCTTCCTATAAACCTTTTCTTTCCCATGGTAAGTTCTTTTTATTTATGTATAACAGAGAAATATGATCTAACGAAACACAGCTCACAGACTCAAATCCTGATATGATAGTCATCATCATGAAATTCAAATTTACCTTCTGGAAGAGTTCACTGCTGGATAATAGAGTCAGAAACTCCACAAAAATCTCCTGCCAATCCATCATGTAGGGAATGTATTCAGAAACTCCAGATAGGGAGCCATAAAAAGCCCTGAGATAGGTGAAAAATTCTGTCTCCTAACAACGTCGTGATTTTAACAAAACAAAAACTGCTTTCCCCAGAAAGCTGATGTAAACAAGCACTAAAACCACAGATTTTTTCAGGCTGTTGCCCCATGGAAGTATTCCCACTGCTGTGTGTCGGGAGCATGCCTGGCTGACAGCAGCACCAGATGATGAGAGGCCAGGAAGGAATTCCCAGGAAGAATAAGGGTTTTTCCTTTGTTCTACTGTTGGCCTTTTGCCTTTCCGAGGTTTTTGGAATTTTTGGTAGCTTTTGAGACACAAGTGGGAGGTGGGATGGTGGGGTGCCGAAGGATCAATTACGAAGACTCAATCACAGAATCCCAGAATATGTTGAGTTGGAAGGGATCCACCAGGACCATCCAGTCCCACCCCTGGCCCTGCATAGGCCCATCCCAAGAGTCACCCCATGGGTCCCAGAGGATCATCCCAACCCTCCTGCAGCTCTGGCAGCCTTGGGGCTGTGCCCACTGCCCTGGGGAGCCTGGGCAGTGCCCAACCACCCTCTGCGGGAAGAAGAACCTTTTCCTGAGATCCAACCTCACCCTGCCCTGACCCAACTCCAGGCCATTCCCTGGCTCCTGTCCCTGGTTCCCCCAGAGAAGAGATCAGGGCCTGCCCCTCCTCTGCTCCTCCCCAGGAAGGTGTCACTGCAATGAGGTCTCCCCTCAGTCTCCTCTTCTCCAGCTGAACACACCAGGTGCCCTCAGCTGCTCCTCAAATGCTGCCCCTCAAGGCCCTGAACCATCTTCATTCCCTACTTTGGACACTCTCTAATGGCTCAGTATTGCTTTTATGGTTGGTTCATGTACTCCTTGCTTGTGTCTGAACTCCAGAAATGGGCAGGAGCACCCCCAGAGGTGTTTAGGCTTGGGATTTCTCAGTTTATTGCAGCGCTGCTGGATACTGCTGAGTGATAATATTGCAGTTCTTGTAAAGCCCCATCCCCCAGATTAGGAGAAATCTGGTTCCCATTAAAGCGTGCCTCTAATCCTGGCACATTCCTGGCCTCCAGAGCCGCCTCCTCCCCGGCGCTCCCGTCTGGAGCCGAGACCAGGAAACTCCTTACATGGGACTAATCAGTCCAAGCCTCGTATTTCAGCCCCACCACTGGTGTGTGAATCAGAGGCCAATTTTTGAACTGTGTGTTTCTCACTGCAGCTCACACCTGCTATTTGTTTAGCTCAGGAAGATTCCGCTTGGATTCAAGTGGAAGTAAAACACTCCTCCTTTGAAGCTGCGGTGTAATTTATTTAGCTATTTCTGGCCGGTTCCTGAGGAACATGATACATGACTGAAGGATTTAAATAAGCTTGTTCCAATTTATATTCTTTTCCATGATTAAGTATGGCACAGAAAGAGCAGGATTTCCAACTTCTTCTGCTCTCTGCGTGTCAGCCAGAAAAAGCCACGTCTCCTGTGCACTGGCAGCGTGGTGAGGCACACGGGCTGGAATGGGAGGATGGGTCTATAAGTGCTCCCAAAATAACTCCTGGAAGTTATTAACATCTGTAAATTATGCTCCTGTTTCACTGACAGCAGCAGCTTTGAGGATCTCGGTGTCACTGTGAGCCTGAGAACTTTAAATACATATTGTATCTGAAATCTAATCCCTTCACAAAAACACATCCATCAGTAAAATAGGAGGAGTTGCAGCTCCCAGGGTAGAGTTTTTACAAAAAATATACATGAAGCAGCCTTCTGAACCTCTTAATTTTGTTGAAGCTGGAGCCTTTTATTAAAAAAAATAATAATACTGGATGAAAATAAAGATGGTTTTGACATGAAATATATACATAAGCTACATTGTTATAAAAAATTTCAAAAGGCAAATATCCAGGTGATAAAAGCAGCAAACACATGATAAACAATAAAAACTTGGTCCTGATAATTTTCAGATGCCTCTGAACAACTCCTTTGAGTACCTTTACACAAAGCCCTCACCCTTCTTTCACCACCTCAGTGTGTGGAAATGCTAATTTTATTATATTCCATTTTTTAAACAAAACCAAACCAAATGTCTCAAACATTTAAACAAACAGGCATTGCTCCAGCTGACAGTTGTTTTTTTTTAAAGTAAAACCACAAAACATAAAAAACCAGATAAAACAACAGGGCAAATGTCCCATTGACAAAGGCAGCCCTTCAGCAGGAGAATCTTGTGTTTAAAGTGCAAAGAGGTCAGAAACCCACATTTTTTTTACTCACTTTCTGCATTTTAAATTATCCACCATTAGCACTTAAGGAGGATTCCTCTACTTTGAAAATAATTCGGTTTTACGAAATTTTACTTCCATGATCAGAGGAATTTCCTTTATAGGTTTTAGGTCCTGGTATATTGTTACATTTCTGTAGAAGATAAACTGGCAGAAACTAAGGCAATTACTTTTTAATTGTGCTTACACAAACTCCATCCCTCCTGAAAGAGCTAAGCAGTGGCTTTTCCCACACCTGAATGAAAAAGAATGCAAAGTCTAGTGATTCAATCTGGAGACTTCATATGTTAATTGCTTTGTTGAGAAAGTTGCCCTAGGAAAATACTTTATGAGTTGCCTCTGCTATAATTTGGTATCAAATCCACTCAGCATTCTACACTTTTTGTCTTTTGTCAAGTTGTTTCTAATTTATTGCTCTATGTCATTTGCAACAGGATCCCTTAAGTTTCCTCTCTTAATTCAGGACACCTGGATTTTGTTATTTTAAAGACAGCCAAGGACACGGGGGCATTCACTCCACACATTGTAAAAACACTTTAAAGGGTGGCACACAGATGTGTATTAACAGAGGCAAAAAGTCTCAAAAGTTCCTCAAAAGAACATGAGTTTAAAAGAATTGAGAGTATGATTCTGCTTGATATGGAAGAGGTTTGGGGTTTAGGGCGTTTTTTGGGGTTTTTTTCTACTTAATCCTTCTCTGTGATGGTATGTCACAATTTAACACGGCTAACTAATATATGTAGGAAAAAAAATCATTTCAGCTGAGTCCCTGGGGTCAGCGAGGGTAAGGAACCCAGCAGGAAGCAGCTGGAGCCATTCCTGCCCCTGGCTGACACTGCCAAAGCCAACCTGAGGATTACACACCTGGAACTGGAAAACCCACGGATTCAGTGGGACTAAATTCTTCTAAATTTATCAATGATTTTAAGGTGAAGGTTTAAAAGTATGCCAAGCAGATACTGAGCTTGGTCATGTCACTGATTTTACATTTTTTACTTATTAATGTCAATGTCACAGAACGTTCCAAAGATTTGGGTGAACCTGTGCAAGGGAAGCCACATCCCCAGTCCAGAAAGAGTTGTTGGGTCTTCCTTTTAGGGCATTTTGAAGCTCATGTCTCCTCCTTTTAATTTTTGGTGTGTTAGAATTACTGATAAGGAAGTCCAGTAATGCCATGAACCACTGTCATCATTGTGAGATGTAACATCATTGCTTTGGAATTCCGAATATGCCCCAGGGCAGAGGACATCCTGGATGTGTGTGTGTGCTTTGTCTGAAAACAAGAAACCCAGAAGAATGTCATGGATGGACAAATGTTTTGAAAAATTGAAGATATCTAATTACAGTGTTACAGACTTTGAAGAGTAATTATAACAAGATATTCTGTGGTAGTAAATCACACTTTGCTCACATACAGTAAATTCTACTGAACCTCAATAAATAACTTGAAACAACACACTTGTACAAAATTCTGGGGCTACAGGAGAGATATTCAAGTGTATAGTTGGAGTTGGTCACATACTGGTTTTCTGTTGTACTACAAACATTTTCCCAGTTTTGCAGAACTTTGCTGACTGCTGCTACAACCACCTTTTTAGCAGGTCATACACCAACAAACCCACAGTATTTCAACATCCTGTCTTTTATTATTTATTGTCTTTTATTAATACTACCTAAAAAACTAGGACTGATATGGATCACTAATGTTAGTGGATTTTCTTAGGAAAGGACTCTGGATTTCCTTCTTAAAGATGCCTGAATTTCCTTATGAAAGTCCTTGGGAAAAGCCTTGAAAAAGGAGAAACAATTTAAATGATTCCAACGTAAGAATTTCACAGTTTGGCCTATTTAATTCTTTCTTTGTTTGACCATGGTTTCACTCATCCCTTGCAAAGTCATGAGCTCCATTATTACAACTTATAGTCACGTTCTGAGAGCCTTAATCTGATTTTATGAGCACTACAACATTAATATAATATCATTTGTGTTAATTTTCCCCTCAGTGGTTAGCCACCACCTAACACATATGGCCATTATTTTCATCCTGGCAATATTCAAAGGAGATAGAATTTGAAGTCTTCATTTAGGTATTTAAAGCTTGAAAGTATATTTCATTTCAAATTTGATTAGTAGGCCCTTGAACTTTAGTGAGTGACTGAAAATCAAAGTGGCTGGTTTAGGGTTTGGGTATCAGAAGTCAATTTTCAAAATAGTGTTCTTCAGAGAGTGATACATTCGCATTAAAATGGCAATTTGGACAATGGCCAAAGCCTCAGCTATTCTAAGTTCCACATAAATGTTAGTTTATGCAAATCTCTAATAGCTGCAGTGCAGGAATGCAAATTGATATTAGCAGCCAAGAAATTAGAAAGATGACAAGGATTGTGCCGATGTTGTGTTCTCCAGGATGCTTCCTTTCAGATTCCTGAGCAAGGAGCAAAACCACCTTCTTATGGGACCAGACTGGTGCAAAGAAGCCTTTGACAAGCAAAGATTAAGATGATTATTAAAGGTATTTTACATTTATACTCTACAAAAAGCCTGAGTGCTTCCTGTATATATCCCAGTTTCTGCACAAAAACAATTGCATTGTGTAAAAACCCTTTAAAACATGAGTTATGCACTAACAAGCATCGGTGAGTTGGGCATTTAAAAACCATTGCCAGATGTCCTATAAAAATCATAAGAGCAAATTTAAAATATAATAATTACTTTTTCCTTTAAAGGTCTCAAGACACTAATCTATGACAATATCCTGAAAAATATATGCTGGGATATTAAAAGGAAAATTGACGATCCATAGAAAAGGCCAAAATCTCTTTGTAATTTATTGTGATTCGGGGAACTGAGGAGAGAAGCTTTGGGAGAAACTAATTGTGGCCTTCCAGGGCCTGAAGGAGCCTGCAAGAAAGATGGGGAAAGACTATTTCCAAAGGCCTGGAGTGACAGGACAAGGGGGAATGGCTTCACACTGACAGTAAGATGTGATATTGACAAAAAATTGTTGGCTGTGAGGGTGGTGAGGCCCTGGCACAGGTTGCCCAGAGAAGCTGTGGCTGCCCCGTCCCTGGAAGCGTCCAAGGCCAGGTTGGACGGGGCTTGGACCAACCTGGGACAGTGGAAGGTGTCCCTGCCCATGGCAGGGGGTGGGACTATGAGTCATTCCAACCCAAACATTTCTGGGATTCTATAATGATCCTTAACCAAATTCAGATTTAAAAACTAGTACTCAAATCTGTAGAACACAAAAGGAAGGAGGTGCAGGTCAAACAGAGACCCAAAATGAAAAAACCTCACAACAACAGCAACAACAAGCCCATAGTTCTATGTTTAGGGATATTTGGTATTCAGTAGACTGGCAATTTCCAATGATAAAGAAATAAATTTTCTCCCTGGAATGGTGCTGAATCTGTGTGAGATGATGACCCACATGGTAGAGGACATATATTCCTCATGATTTTGATTTAGCCAAGAATGCTATGAAGAATATTTATGCATTTTTCCCAGAGCAGAAAGGTAAACCACACTCCGTTATTTTTCACTGTAGGAATAGTTGCTGATGGGTGAGATAACACAAAGCCACAGCAGAGGTGCACATTGCACACATTCTCCTCTACAGACACATACATAACAAAATCTGTTTGTTTTGCAGTTTCGCTTCCCAGAACCAAATATTTCAGAGATGTTTGTGTTGGTTTCTAAACAACTTACAAAGTCCAGGCCTTGAAGCTTTCCAAATGGAACCACAAAGTTTGTCCCTGATATTAATGTTTGGTTTATTTTTCTTGTAAATAGTTATTGGTTTTTTGTCCAAGAACAATATTTGGGTACAAAGACTACAGTGATTTTTTTTGTTCCTTTTTTTGTTTGTTTGTCTGTTTGATACCAGATACTACCAGCATTAGAATAAGACACCATCCTAGAAAATACTCAAATAATCATCCAGTACTATAACATATAATATATATCATAATTGCAGTCAATGGATAATAAATCTGCCTCTCATCTGATATATAAAAGAAGCATCACTTTTTTGATGTTCAGGGGCATTATTTAAAAAAAAATAAAATTACAGAACAAACCACCTCAACACATACAACACTTACCTGTAAAACATATATTTCACTAGGATTTCTGAAGTGGGTTAGAGATCACACTGAGAGAACAGAGCTGTAAGTGGTTGTGCTCGATAAGTTAGGTTAGGTTATGGTGGTGTCAGACAACGTCTTGCCACTGTCACTGCCAGTTTTCTGCCTCTGTCATTGCTAATTTTCATGGCTTTGATGCAGCAGAGAAAGCTGAAAGGATATTAAATTGAGTAATGAGAAACCAAAATGAGCTCCTAAGTGTTGTACAGACTTGTGCACACTTTTTCCAATACAGAACAGGAAAATCAGTTCTGAAGTAATAATTACTATTAATTACTTTCTGCATAAGGCTGCTCATGGAAATAGTAGGAATATATTAAATTGTCAAAACAAAAACTTTGCATAGAAACTTATTGTGGCAGGATCCCAGGGAATGGCCTGGAGTTGGGTGAGGGCAGGGTGAGGTTGGATCTCTGGACAAGGTTCTTCTTCCCCCAGAGGGTGGTTGGGCACAGCCCCAAGGCTGCCAGAGCTGCAGGAGGGTTGGGATGATCCTCTGGGGCCCATGGGGTTACTCTTGGGGATGGGCCTGTGCAGGGCCAGGAGTTGATCTCCGTGATCCTTGTGGATCCATCTCAGCATATCCTGGGATTCTGTGACACCGGTTACAATAAAAACTTCTGAAGAAAATAATTCCCCAGTCTGTAACTTAATGCCAAGTCAAAGTTGCTCCAGCTCTCAGGAGTTACGGGAAAACATGATGAGAGGAGCGATGAGAGGAGCAATGACTCCAGTGATGGCTCCAGGCCCAGCTCCGAGAAGGGATCGACATTCCAGGGATGTGCTCCTGGCAGCCTGTTCCTGTCTCCAGCACCGTCTGCACCAACAATGCCAACGTCACTCAGAGGTGCCGGGGAGCACAGCACTCCCAGCGCTGAATCTCTCACCCTTATCATAAATTCTGGCTTGTTTTCAAGGATGGGGTATGGAGACATATGTTTCCTTTAGAAATACATTTGTATTTTCACATGTACTTTCCATTGTGTTGCCTAAACCCCAAGACGTTCCATTATGTTTTTAAAGTACATTTCATTAAAAGTTTTTAGTACTGTTTCTATCTGGGTCTCAGGTATCCAAGACCAAACCAGGATTAATTTCGAGATGCAGAGTTTTTTGCCTGTCAGCTCCATCTTAGTGTTGGAGTCAAACCAAACAATGCATGTTATAGTAAAAAAGATAGTTCAATTTATTGGGATTTATGATGCTATAGAGATGTCCTGACTTCAATTTTTAAAACATATTCTGGATGGTCAGAAGCATCCCTCTGATGGCATTGTGCTCTTTCAGCAGTGTTAAAAGGAGGGGAAATGTATTCTTAATGTGTATATACTTATTAAATGCTGTATATACTTATATTAAATACATACTTATACACTTGTAAATCACAAAGAAAAGCATCCTCAAGATGCTGACTAGATCTACAGGGGAAAAAATGATGGTTCTATAGAGGAAAAAACCCACATTGTAAAAGCTTTTGGTATATGAATTCTCAACAGAAAGGAGTTTAATACCTCAGGTCTCTAATTCACTCGGTAGTGTAAGAGCTGAACTTTGAAGGGGACAGGTTGTAAGAACACCCACACAGCATCATACCAAAGGTTCACCTGGTCCATCATCTTATCTGTAGCAAAATCAAGTACCTAGAGCTGTGTATAAGAGCAAGACAAGCACCCCATGGTATTCTTTCTGTACCCAACAATTTGTATTTTCACCTGAAAAAAGCTGTTTTCTCAGTATTTAGCAATTCTCAATGGATTTATCTGCCATGAGCTCCTCTTGCAGCAGAGTGAGCTGTCAGCATCCAGAACATGCTGTGCTTAGAAGCTCTGCACAGCTTCTTCACACGTGCTGAGAACAAGTTGCTTGTTTGTTCTGATGTCTTTCGGAACCACTTTGTTCCCGTTTCCTGCCCAAAAAGCCCTGCACAGACAATCTCTGCCATGTGCAATCCTTGGGACACATCCATATCTGCCTCTCCAGCTCCCAGTTGTCTCTGCTGTGGGCTGAGGTGTCCCAGCCAACTTAATTGTTCATAAACCATCTCCTGCTTTTGATCATCCCTGTTGCCTTTTCCTGAGCCTTTCCCAATTGTGTGATATCTTTTTTTGATGTGGGGGAGCCACACACAGAATTAAAGATGCTGAGGCATCACAGATTCATACATTTGTATCTTGAGGCTCCTCTGTTTTGTTCCCTATTCCTTTATCAGTATCTAATATC
>WEKX01017109.1:363012-428046 GCA_013390025.1 Pitta sordida
AATATCTGACCTACCGTCCATGTATTACTCTAAATCAAATTTTTAGAATTTTATTTTTCTGGCCTGAATTTTCCTAGATCTGCTTTGTTGTTCAGTGTTATTGAGCAGTGCTTTCACTTCATAAATGAAGGTTTTGTGGGCTACCTCAAAGGCTACTCCCTGAAGAACTCAGATGTTTCTGCATCTCTTTGAAACCAGACATTTTTTAGTCAGGAAAGTCCTTTTTTAGGCAGGAAAGTCCTACTACTATAGACTTAAGAGGGTCTAGAGAAGGAGTTAAGTTGGTAGGTATCACAGCTGTCCTAAAAAGTGAAATGGTAGAGTGATTAATAAAGTTGGTTAAGGATGTCCACACATGCAGAAATGTTGAAGTACATAGAAATAAAAGAAGAAATAATTCCTCTTGTTCTTCCATTGGGGGTGGGGGGGTAGAAAAGACTTTTTCCTAGTGGGCAATGCACTGATACCACTTTTTGTTGGGGTTGGGGTTTTCCACCAGTTATTTTTCCAGTGACCATCCATTTTCAGTTCCCAGTTTTGTCAGGATCACAGGTACAGGTCGATAGTTCCTTTAAGCAACTTATGACTGAAAAAAAAATGCAAAGCCCACCTAAAACATCCTTTCTCCCCCTTTACTTTAGGTCCAAAGTTTAAAGAATAACACACTTCCCACTGTTCTCTTCATTGCAGCTCTAAGAACAGCCTGCTAGGAGCTACCAGAAAATGCAGTCCCATTTACACAGAAAGGAAACATCATTCTCAGGAAAGATTACTGTGACTTTCCTTGTGCAAGGTGGCAAATTTGAACTGAACAGGCCATGGATATGTTCTGACTCCAGTAACTGCGACAGGAGCTGTCTCAAGAACTCATCATTCACCTTTAACTTTCTCCTGCACCAAAAAAGTCTCTGTTGGGAGTACAAAGGAGAGTTTTCTGTGAACTACTGAGAGTCCAGCTCAAGCACGGCCCACATGGTAAGAAAAAAATGACATCACATGGCTTAAGCCAAGAGAAGGCTTGGAAGAAACTCCACTGAGGTGTGTTCATCTATTCCAGATTATTTTCAGACATTTTCCGAGATAGTTTATTTAATGAAAGACCTCTTATATGGTCAAGCAGGTAAAACAATGTGGTGTAGTCAGAGAAACAGAAAATGGGGGAATCTTTTTATGGCAAAATTTATCCAGGAGCTAATGCCACTCTGAAATTTAACAGTTTTCTTCTGCCAGTGAGGAAAATTGTACTTTCATTAAACAGACAGTAATTAAATATCTTGAGTTAAAATGAGCCTCTCCCAGCAAACCCTTTCCCTGAAGATTTCAAATGAGTGAAAATGTGACCAGTAGCCAGGCCTCAGAGTGGATCTGTACACAAGAGATTAGAATATTTTGAGCCCTAAATAGTTTTACTAAAGGGCTGAAGATGGAAAGTGTAGAGTTAGAACCACTCGTGAAGAGTGAGAAAACATCATACCTGTGTAAGAGGATCCTAATGACTGACATGTCCATTAGTTAAATTAGATGAATGTACCAAGGACATCTCAGTCATGATTTTATTGCTTAGAACCAAATAAGAGTTTAACTGACAACCTGTCACTACATTAAGAAGGTAGGGGAAAAAAAACCCAACAAAACATCGTGTGATGACACAAAAGATTATTGTCTGATAAAGGGGAGAGAGATAAAAAAGCAAAAACAAACTTCTGGTAAAAGCAGAAGCAGGTCTTGTGTCCTTGTGACACTTTTTTCTGAAAGCATGCCAATTTTAAGTTAGCAAAATGTAACATGTTCTCTCATCCTGTTCTGGATTTGTATCCAAAGCTATAGAGATTCCTCCATTTGGGACGTGGAGCTGGAGCTTCCACCCCAAGCCCTGCCAGGTCGGCCCAACCCAAGGTACCAGGAGCAGCTCCTTGGTCCCTTTTCCTGGGGACTCCTCTCAGACTGAGAAGATGCCCCTTCCTCCGATAACAAGAGAGAGAAACTAAAGACAAATTCCTCATTTGAGCAAGAATTTAATTGTTCCAAAGGAATGATTATTTGATGTATAATGATAAGGTTCCATGATTTTCACCATGTGGTTTAGTGGCTGGATGGTGCTCAAACTGAGGTTGGACCTGATCTTGAAGGTCTTTTCCAACACCAATGATTCTGTGATTCTCTACACTTGCAGTAGATATATATACACACATCAATACTTTTGGGTTTGGTGGGGTTTTTTAAGTAGAGTATACGAATTATCACCCAAAGGTCTCAAAATAAGTAAAATAAAAAAATAAACCATAAATAATAAAGAATTTGTTTTCAGTAAATTTCTTTTACACAATTTTTATCTTTTGCAAAGGAAAAAAAAAAAGCAGAAATCGGGCTGCTGCACTGCTGTGACTGCACTGCCAGGAGTGTTGGCTATTACAGCACAGCTTTGGCACACTAAGCGGAACTTGAAAACTATACAAAAATAGAGTATTAAGAGTATAGTGAGAATGGATTAACTTTGTACTATTTCCTATCCTCATTAAATTGTTTTTAATCACTCACACTTTCTGTTCATCTTGTGATCTTTTGCAAGAAAAAGTCATCACAAACCAAATTAGTTATATTAGTGAAATAAATGGTTATAGAACAGAGGGGGTGTTTTGTAATTCAAGTTCCACATCACCATGAGCAGAATGCACCAGTGTTCTTGTTCTCCAAGAAATCACATCAATTTAACCATTCTGAAGTTTCAGACCATCACTTCAGCCCACAGAAGAAACATCTCCCTTGACTGTGAGAGCAGAAAGTCTGGATAAGGGATCAGAGACATCCCAGTGGTGTTTACACTGGCTGGAACAAGAGCTGACAGTAATTCTGGAATATCTTATGTAAATTTGAGATACAAGTTAAAAAATCAGGCATTTTCTACAAACACCTCAGGAGTGCCCAAAAATTATTCTTCTGTAGTACTGAGATCAACTACTTTAGATATAAGCAAGCATACACCAAATAATTACTTGTTCTAAGTGATAAAATACACAGCAAAAAGGTGATCCATTCCTAAAAAAGCATAAACATGGATGCACAGACAATTGTCCCATTAAAGAAAATCAAGTAATCAGAGGTGCTGAACTTCCAAGTAAAATTTTGAAAAACAAACACCAGGAGTGTATGTGCTGCTATATATATTAATTTTATAATTGCTAAGAAAAGACCTCCTGACAAATTTACTTTTGTGAAGAGTAGAAAAGGAAGATGATGGGAATTGTGTTACCTTCGTTCGGCATCAAATTCAAGTTGCACTGAGATTATTTTGGCAGTGTTTTTTCTTCTATGACATTCGTGTTCCCCACCATCTAACTTCAGAAAAACCAGTGCTGCCACTGGAAACACTGCAAGTATTTAGAGCAACCTCAACATCTACATGAAAAGCTCCTGGAGAGTAAATTGATTAAAGAGAAAACTGATTGAGATCCAAACTGCTTTTAACAGGTCCCTTCCCGGTTTCAAAAGCTCACTTGAGTATTAGTCATGTGCAAGATTTTGGGGGTAATTAGGCTGAGGATTAGCTACTCTACATGATCTGGAGACACAGATCTGCTTCTCAGACAAAGCTCTGTGCTCCCAACACAAAGGTGTCTAGATAAGAGCTGCAATTAATGCGGCAGATTTGTATTGCAACATTTTGCTGGTGCTCCAGGATCTGTCATCCGGATCAGCTAAAGCCAACATGGATAAATTACATCTGTGTGGATTCCATGTGTGCAGCATTCAGTGAGCAATCTTATCTCCTGGTTGTTCCATCACAGGCACTGCTGATAACTCTGTCTAATAACCAGACAATTCCACAGCTCTTTTTTCCTCATTAGTAACACCCAGTGATTTAGGTTGTGCATAATAAAGAGCTGCTTCCTGGGAGCTCCAATCCCAATCTAGCACACAGCCAAGGCAGATGGTCTTCCTTAGAATTTTTGTCCACCACAATGTCAGGATTTCAGCCCTTTGCCCAGGAATTCCCAGTGAAAAATCCTCCCTTACCCCGAAATTCTCCAGAAAAGTCAAAACGACATTTCCAGAAAGTTTCAGATTATACAGACGAGGTGTAACTTCAAAATATGTCGGTATCACAGGATACATAAGGGTTTGCTGGGAGCCTGTGCAATGTGGAAGCTGTATTTCAGTGAGTTAAGCACGTCCTGCCCATGTGACATCTGTGACACCAGCTTGGCAATCCCTGCCACCACACCAATGTTTTAACCTGGGCTCAGTGCAGATAAAAGGAGTGTTGAAGATATAGCCTGTGCTTCAATGTCACTCTGCCACCAAAAAGTGTCCCGAAAACATGTAGCATGAAAGAGACTGAAAAAACATCCCTACACTTTATACATATTATCAAATTATCAAAGGACTTTGTTTACTAGAAAGATATTAAAAATAATTAGTCACACTATGCAACTGTCTGGCTCTTTCTATAGGGAGAGTTTTATATTAAAACAAGTTTCAGACTATCTAGGAGATCCTGGAGTGACAAGACAAGGAGGAATGGCTTCACATTGACAGAGAGTAGGTTTAGGTTGGATATAGGAAGAAATTCTTGGCTGTGAGGGTGGGGAGGCCCTCGCACAGGTTGCCCAGAGAAGCTGTGGCTGCCCCATCCCTGAAAGTGTCCAAGGCCAGGTTGGAGCAACCTGGGACAGTGGAAGGTGTCCCTGCCATGGCAGGGGGTGGGACTGAATGATCTTTAAGATCCTTCCAACCCAATCTACACAAAGCCAGCAAAGAGGGTCCAGGTCAAGAATGATTAGGAAAAGAGTAAAAACACTGACTGGAGTAACTGCTATGGATCCAGAGGAGAAGATTCCAAGACCTAAAAAAACCCTCTGCAGTGAGAACTACATCTATGTTTCCATATCTGTTTCTATACTGGGACTTGGAATTTCTTCTACAAAAATGCAGACACATTACAAGATAGACTAATTCATAACCAGAATTACCTGATTTGCTTTGCTTTACTGCAATCAAGCTGAAAGTATTTAAAACACCAGAAAAGCTGAAGCACTGGACAGTGAGTACATACGTTCAACAGCTTTGTTGCCACTCAAGCTTAACTGAAAAGTGATTAAGTTCTTGTTGCCATCATAAAGTCAGTCTTAGAGCTTTAAATAAAATGCTTGACTCCAGTAGCCTGTTAATGAAACTGGTAATTTCCTACAGAATGAAGTCATAAATGCTGCAACTTTCTCTGCATTTTGAAAGCTTGTGGAAATAAAGCAGCAAAAAGTAATTTTTTTGAGATCTCCAACACAACACCGACTAAATACAGAAGCATAAAATACAGTGCTTCCTTCTCAGAAACTGTTCACTGTAAGGACTCCAATTTCATGCATGGTCGTTGTAAATACCATGATGAAGGATTTTAAGAAGCCAGATACTTGTTTAAACATTTTAAAGACATTTTCCTAACATTTAACTCATTATTCATGGTAAAACGAAAACTACACTGAATCATGGGAATGACTTTGTGATGCTGCTGCCTTTCTTTCTGCTTCGTATATAAAGCAATCATTCCATCTGAAATTGTGTAAAATGGTATTTTACATAAATATTAACTTCTGGTACAGGTATAAGCTACTATATCCCAATAAATGTACTCACGGATCTAATGGGATTGGCTGAAATTACCATTACTGTTACTGACAACTAAAGTGACCACTTTTCTGGAAATTAAAACAGTTTTAAGGAATGAAGGAAAGAATTTGTACCATACCATGTAGCAGGCAGCTTGTTCGTGAGGTATATTTTAGTACTTAGTGATTTATCATTCTGAAGAGGAATATTCTCATAAAATCAAAACCTCTAGAAAGTGTTTTGGTTCAAACCACCTATATATATATATAAGTTAAATGCCTGCCATTTAAACACAAAACAAAGGCTGATCCCTAATTTTAGAGAAGATATGTGATAGCAGCAGGCACAAACTAAAAAAAAATTAATAAAAAAAATTTAAATCACCCCCTTTTAATCTCAGGCTGGCACATGCACAGATCTGTGGTGTCCCTTGCCTGCCTGCTTTCATGATTCCGGTCATTGCAAGGCCTCAAAAACTGTCCAATTTTGCATTGTTTTAGTACAAAATGATGTCCTGCTGTGACACTGCTGCTCACTCCCCATAAATCAACCAAAGGCTTTGCCTGGCACAAGCTCAGCTCATCTTGTCTCCCACAATCATTTTTATTAGCACTACCTGTTCCTGTGGGCAAGTGAGTGACTGTGACCACACTCAGGTGGCCTATTTATTGCTTCTTGTGGTTTGCCCAGAGAACACGAACCAGCTGCACTTCTTGTTTCCCTGGCCTTAGTGGATAAAAGACTAAACTTTCTATATCTGACATATGCACACTCTGCCAGAATAAGAAATCTGCAGTGGCAGGTCAAATACCTTTGCCAAGGATAAATAAAGGAGCTGGTTATTCTCCTGCCACATTCGGAGAGCTGCTGGAAAAGACATCACTGCTCCCCTTTTCACACCCTTAGCTAAATCTCTGCAGCCTCCCCACCACTACAAGTTAAATAATCATCCTGTGAGCTTTCTTGATGTTTTTGGCAGCTCTGGGGTTGCACAGACAGCAGAGCAGCCCTTTGGAAAGCTGCAGCACTGCCTCCAAAGCAGTAAAGGCAGACACTCATCCTGCCTGTGCTCTTCCTTGCTGCACAGGCTACATTTCTGCTTGAAAGCTATTGAAATTTGAAGGAAAAATGCAGTGCTTTGATCGTATTTAAAGCTGGCAGCACTTGCTGGGAGAGCTGAAATCGCTATTAGGGATAATCCCTGCAGTTACTTGGGGCCAAACTCTATCAGTTCTCTACTTTGGGCAGTGCCCCTTAGACTGAGAAGCTCCATCCATACTCTCTTGAGCAATGCTCTCTTTGTTTTTGAAGCATTGCACTTGTATGTCATGAGCAATTTTTAGTAGTTACAGGAGTGTCTTGGGACTCCAAGAGACTTTACAGCCCCGTTACAGTTCGTATCCAACAGCTGCATATGCAAAAGTAGCTCCTGATTTAAAGAGCTTAAGCATTTTCCTTTTCCAAACAGGGATCCACAAGTCAGATGGGGTTTCACTAAAAATACTTGTCTCATTCTAGAGCAGATAGAAACATACGTTGTTTGTCTGCAGCTAATTTATACTCTCACTTCTGTAACGTTCTTAGTTCCCACTGGGGTAGGAGCAACCAGGGAAAAGTTAAATCATAATCACATGAGTAAATTATCAGTGACACCCAAAGCAGTTGCAAAATGTCTTATCACTTCAATTAAAGGGAGGCCTCAGCTGGGTTGTGTTTGCTTCAGTCAAGCAGCACCAATCAGTAAATTACTGCTGAGGCAAACACCATAAATCTTCATTGACTAACAATGATGAGGAATTTCCTGCAACTTCCTCGAAGTGATCCTTTCCCTGGAATTTTATACCCTCTAGATGGGAAGCACAGCACTGCAATGTCTGGGAGCCACACTGTAGTTGCCTGTTCCCTGCTCCTTGGAAATCTTTCACCGTCTTGGTATCTCTGTTCGTGTTTACATATAGACAGAACCCAATTTATGCACAAAAGATTAACAGGAACGCTTTCCTAGGAATGTTTTCCAAGGAATGCTTTCCAAGGGATGCCAACACCTTTACAGTACTGATGAATACACAGGTTTAAAAAGCTTATACTCAGAGACTGGAAAGTTATGGCCCAAAAGTAGCAGGTAGATTCAGACAGGAAAATACCATTAATCCAGGTTTGGAGCTCTGTCCTTTGAAAACCACCATGGGACGTGATGAAAAACTACCCACACTTAACACAGCTTAACACTGGTTCTTATCACATTTCTAACAACATTTGGTGGCACAGTCCCTGCTGGGAACTTGTTCAGACTTCTCAGAATAATTTTGGGCAGCATAAAATTGTAGTTTGTAATAGAATATCCAGAGCAATCTACCAGATATTGCTGTATCAGAAGATTTATCAGTGCTGAAGTGTTGTGTCTGCCCTTATCCACAGAGCAGCTGAAAATATAATATGCAAAAAAGTATTTACCGCTTCTAGGGCTTGGTTTGTTTACCGACTGTGCATTTCCAAAGGTCCTTACTGGAGACAAGTAATTCCCAACACTCCTACTAGAGCCTGATCCATAATGTATAAGGTTATAGAAAATGTGTATTCATGAGACTTATTTGGCTTTTGTCAAAAAGAACTGTGAAAAATTATGATGAGACAATTTTCATTTCTGACACATTGTTTTTATGGCTCATTCATGACTGGGAATTGAGGGCTTTAGAATTTTGTCTGCTGCAAATGTCGCAGAGAGGAGAGGAGCTCCAGAGCTTCCCACTTGCTGCTTTGTTGCTGACAGTGACAAGAGACCTAAAGGAAATACTGTACTTCTCTTGACATTAAACATGATGAGTAAATCCCTGGGCTACTCTCCCACTTTTCTGCATTAGAAAAGCCATGGCATGAGGCATTTGGGAGCACATGAAAAGAAATGTATTTTATAACCAGAACTGGCCGATGGCAAGAAAATTTGAGTTTCAATACAAGAGCCTGGAATTGTTTATAATATTAATGGTAACAATGACAACAATAATAATGATAAATATAAAATATAGGTAAAAGCTCACAGAGCTTTGTAAGCCTGACAAATAAAGGGAATGCTTTCTTTTTGGATGAAACTTTTATTTAACTGCTTTCAGTATGCACAGTGACTATTTTCACTATTTCCTTCATCCAAACACCTTTTTTCTGACGTTGCAACTGGCAGTGTGACAAATTCAGTGACAATTAGGGAAGATGAAATCTTTAAAAAATACCAATTCTTCTATTATAAGAAAAGAAAAAACCCACAACAATACAACAAAAAGCAGAGAATCCATTTAAATTCACAGCTGCAGATATTTGTCAAAAAGCTCAATTAATTCTTTTGCAGGGATAAAAATTCTGGAAAAGGGCAACAGCACTGGAAATCTTTCAGCTTTGGTCCCTGCCTGGACCATAAAAAACCCCAGTGGAATTTTTGAACTTCCATCACTATGAGATTTGCCAAGTCTGGGAGATGGAAATATGTATCCCTTCCTTCCCTCCAATGCACAGTGTAACTGTAATATTTAGTACAGAAATTTCCAGTTTTATTTACTCCACCATTTTATTTTGAGCTCAGCATGTGTAAAACACACCCCCAGGCTCTAGTGTTACAGGCCAATTCCATGAAGGGCAGAAGTTCCAGTTCAACCAGCCCAATCATCTGCGGAACACCCACAGGAATCCAATCCCACCCAGGAACATCCTGGTCCTGGCTCTGCCTCAAAGATCCATCCAGCTGAAATCACAGACCTTGTGTGTGATAGAGGCCAGAGAGCAATTCTTTGTCTAAGCTAAAGAACTTTCTTGAACAGAATTGCTAATTTAAAATAGCTTTGGGCACACCACTATAGGAAAGATATTGAGCCATTAGAGAGTGTCCAAAGCAGGAAACCAAGATGGGAAAAGGACTGGAAGGGCAACATGTGAGTAGCAGCTGAGGGCACTTGGTGTGTTCAGCTGGAGAAGAGGAGACTGAGGAGAGACCTCACTGCAGTGACACCTTCCTGGGGAGGGGCAGAGGAGGGGCAAGCTCTGATCTCTGCTCTGGGGGGACCAGGGACAGGAGCCAGGGAATGGCCTGGAGTTGGGTCAGGGCAGGGTCAGGTTGGATCTCAGGAAAAGGTTCTTCTTCCCGCAGAGGGTGGTTGGGCACTGCCCAGGCTCCCCAGGGCAGTGGGCACAGCCCCAAGGCTGCCAGAGCTGCAGGAGGGTTGGGATGATCCTCTGGGGCCCACGGAGTGACTCTTGGGGATGGGCCTGTGCAGGGCCGGGGGTTGGACTTGTGGATCCTTTCCAATTCAGCACATTCTGGGTTTTGTGATTGCTTTTCCTAGGCTGACATACTTTTTGGATATGAACCATAATGTTTTATATATCATTCCAAATGACATCTCATCAATGCTCTTTACAACAGTATCACATTTCCCTCCTGGCCACACCTCCCCCCATACAACGGAGGACTCAGTCCCAATTCCCTGCTTCCTACAGCTCAGTGACCATCCTGTAACCAACAAACACACCCTGTTCTTTCATCCCCATTACTCCCACACAGAGCACAAATTCTTTTGTTCTGCCACAAAGCACAACCTTGCACTTTATATCATTAATTTGATGCCAGTAAGTCTTTCCATACAACTCATTCCTCCTACACAATTCTCTGATTCTCCTCTCTGGTGATGATTTCAGCTTTATCATCAGCAAATTTCTTTGCCATGTTCCCACCTTGGTACCTCACCACTGAAGAAGGTATTTGTGTGATTCCAAAACCTTTATTTCAAGAATTCTTCTTTTATCCAGAGAGCTCTCCCTGATTCGCACTGAATTCACCATTTAGAAATGATCAGCTTAATGACCCTTTTTCCACAGTGCACTCCAAAGCAGCTCCTCAGACAAAAGCAGAACAGAAATTTACACCTAGAAAGTTTCTGCCTTATCTAAGAGATCAGATCTATCTGGTCTGAGCTGTTTTTCATTGTTTTACACATCACTGTCCTTTACCTCCAATTTCCCCAGAGTTTGCTCTTTAACAACACATGACCAGCCAGTCCCTCTGACATAAAATTAAATTCTCTACCTTCTGCTTTTACATCACATATAGTGATATCCATATCTTCATATATATTACTATTAAATCTTTCACCTTCGTGTGCAAGTTCTGTATTATCAGTTTTTCTCCTTCTTCAAATCTCAGACAAAAAATTGGTTTGTTTTCTTTTGCCTTTTTTCTATCCCCATCTCTTGCAAAAGCAAATCCCTGCCTGGTTCCAGCTGGGGAAAAAATGCATTTTGGGATTCAGTTACTTACAGTGGTGAAGAGATATCTTATGAACACCTATCCAGAGTCAAAGGGCTGGAAGAGTCTTCTCTCTTAGAAGACGGGTCTGAGAGAGAGAGATGCACATATTTGTTTCCTTGTGTTTCCTAGAATGTTATCTTTTATTTAAACTCAAGAGGTTGATATAGAAGGACTTCTGGCTGAGGGCATCTCTTTATCTCTGAATTTTTCAAATGTGAAAAAGACACAGCCATGAGGAGATTACTGTGTGAGTTTTTCCTCATCTGCTGCTTCAGGCACTCAGATACTTAATATTTCAGGAATATTAAGTTTCAAGAGAGCAGTGACAAAGCAGAAGAAGTATTTCTATAGCTGATATGGTTCATGAGGCACAAAGACACTGAATCTTAGTTATCCAGAAATCTAGAGAATCAAAGACACCTTAATTAAAAGTTCAGTGTAAACATTGCAATTATTAACCTTCACAAGTAGTAGGCAATAAACAAATGAAGCTGTTCTGTACCTGCTCTGTGGGTGGATTCATCTCTCCCCACCAGGCCAAGCTGGGCTGTTACACAGAATTATGTGGCAACATTTTGCTCTGCATCACTGCAAATTTCTTTAATCTGTTAGGAATTAATGCAGAAATATTTTGTTAGAAAGAGAAAGCAAAAGCAATCATGAGCAAACTGACAGTTTCCATGTCCTCAGCTCATATTTTCAATTGATAACTATGTATGATCATTTAATTCCTTTAAAATTTAGTACAACCTTTTAAAATGAGCCTTACTTAATAACCATTTCACTCCATAACCTGCCACCACTCTGATTCTCTCGCTGTCCTTTTCATATTCAACAGCTTTTATTTTTATATTCAGATTTTATCAAATTCAAAACCTGTTCTGTTTTTTTTTATTTTTAAAGAGTACGTAACATCATTCTCTTAAAGGAATACATCACTCGAAGCTATAAAGGTGTGGCCATCTCTGTGGAAATCCAGCCTAGAAATAACTCTTTTTTTAAAAAAAGAAAAAGAACATATTTTATCAATTGTTTCAATTTGTAGTTAAAATCCAACTAGATTTTAAGAGACCATTCTGACAAACTACAGCAAAGTGGTTGCATTGGTAACCACAAAGTTCAAACCCATAAAACTCAAATTACTGTTCTTTCATTTGCTGTGATGGAGCAAAAGCAATCAACAGCAGGACAACAATCTGGCCAATAAAAACTAAGTTTTATTTAATTTAAAAATTAAAAGTAGATCTGGACTGCTCCTAGGAGTCTAATAATACCACATAGATGTATTCCAGTAATTTATACA
This sequence comes from Pitta sordida, assembly GCA_013390025.1. Classification (NCBI taxonomy): domain Eukaryota; kingdom Metazoa; phylum Chordata; class Aves; order Passeriformes; family Pittidae; genus Pitta; species Pitta sordida. Next base: position 375,213 of record WEKX01017109.1, read on the forward strand.
TTTTTAAGACTTTAGATTGCCACTTGCTGAACGAGTCTACATCATAAAGGATGACTTTAAAGCTTTGGCCAGTTGTGCTCTAGAAGAGAAAGTGCATTAGGGAGCAGGGAGCTACATAAAAGCAACATAAAGATATTACCACGCTCCCTCTCATCACTCTCAGCTGTCCCTGATAGTCTGGGACATCTGTGATGTAGCCTGGAAAAATCCCCCATGTCCCTTTTTAACTTGATGCTTTTTTCAGGGAACATTATTAACTAGGAAAAAACAAACCTGACACAACATTAATTGAAGCCTAGTGATATATGTTTGTTTGCTTTTCATCCAGACCAATTCAATACCTTTCTGAATCTTTTATGATGCTTGTTATAGCCTTTATACCTGATTTATTTCCCACCCTATCCTCTGAATCATCCCAAATGCAGATGTATTTGTTTTAAAAGATTTTGCTGAGACTTGGAAATACTTTTTCCCTTTCTGTAAAGGCTCCATAAGCATCCTCCTAAATTATTCTTTGCACAAGCATACAATGACAGCTTCTGCTATTACACAGTTCAGACAGGTTAATTTTTATCTGCTCCGATGGTAGTAAAGGCAGAAAATACAAAACATCCTCTCTTGTTTCTCCTCCAAAGGAGGGCTGTAAGGACAGAGAAACTCCTTCAGCAGTTCTGTGGAGCAAGGCTGGAAAATTACCCCTGGGGAGAACATCAGGGTCTCTCAGGTGATGTGGCAGCAGACAAGCTCTTCTTCTGGATTGGAAGAAAGTTTCAGATTTTTTCAAGATTTTTTTTTTAGCACTGTTTATTTGCCAATCATTCACCTAAAGCTTAGTTGCATAGATGTTTATGAATTACTAATAACTTTGTTCCAGTGACAATTTTAAGGGAATGACAGGTATTTTTTTAATGGAAGAGAGAAGGAGAAAAAACATCAAGCTTAATGTTCCATTAACTTCCAAGTTAAATCCAATGAAGCAGTGCTGGGGAAAAGATATTTTGAACATGTGCTACTATGTATTTAATTTTTTGCTACTTGAAATCTTCCTGCATTTTCTTTACATAAACAACCTCAGAGAAATATAACAAAACCTTCATCAAAGATGAAAGGTTAAGATTAGGAAGCACTCCTTGTGTTAGTTCAGTATTTCAAAGGGGACAGGTTGTCTTCTTGAGAGCTACTTGCTAAAGAAATAATGTTTTTCATATTAGTTTTTACAATTTCTCAATTTTACAGCAAGAATATCATAATACATAGTTAAACCTTCCTATAGTTATACTAACTCGAGAATAGCCTATAAAATATTCATTATTTTGCTGGTGCCTCTGCTATCAGACCCCAAATACTCAAGAAATACATCTCAGTGACACAGAGGTGCCACCACCGTCAACTTTGTGATGAAACACAGCATTTAACTTTGCTTTCCTCAGAACAAGACTCTCAGAATATGTAAATCTCTCCAAGCTCAAGTTTTTGTAGAACTGCTGTTCCCAGGTGCTCAAATAGCCCTCAGGACAACTTTGAACATTAATTCAGTTTACATTTGCACACCTGGTCAGGAGAGCAGGGAAGGCTGACAGAGACTGACACATTATAATCCTAATAAAGGGGAGAAACAGTTGGAAAGAGCAAAACACAATTGAAAGGAGGTTCAAAATGCTGCACTCTGGCACCAATTAACTGGATAAACACAGACTGAGGAACAAGTAATGGCAGACACAGGGCTAGAGCAGGTCACCAGAGACATGTGGCCAAAAATGTGATGCTGTTGTTGATGCCCAAATGGCAGGAGCTGTAATCCCAGAGCTACTCTTGTCCAGCACTTGCTAGATCTCACCTGTTTCTCCCCTGAAGGAATAGTCAAGCATTGGAATAAGTTGCCCAGGGAGGTGATGGAGGGACCATACCTGGAAGTGTCCAAGAGGCGCCTGGACGTGGCCCTTGGGATAAGGTCTAGGGGTGATTGTGGTGCTGTTGGGTGATCGTGAAGGTCTCTTCTGACCTTGATGGCTCTGTGAAAAGATATGGGCATCAAAATAAAATGAAGATTATCTAAAATATACATGTATTTTTCACTATTTTAATCCCAAATTGACATTAAGGCTGTTTCCTGCACTAGACTGAACTGTTGTTATAAAATGTAGAAAACAGCACTTTTTTTTTTCCTTTAAGGATTGGCTTTTGACAATGTTTGGCATTTCAAACATTTATCATAGTGGAGATGTAGAAAAGTCAAAAAGTGTAACAATAGGCCCAGAATATTGCAAAACAGCTGAAACTTTCAGTCATATAATAAAACATTGTTTCACAATATGATTAATGTATGTGGACACACAGGTAGTGCCTTGTGACACCAAGTTGTATTGAAATCTTCTGTGCTACACAAAAACCCCACATTCCTTTCTCCAACAACAACAACAAAGTTTATAATCAGAAGATAATCAGAGAATGAAATTATGTCAGTAGGATTGCAAAGATGTTTCTCACATCTCTAATGAGCAAATGCAGCTGGAGAGAGAAAACAGAGGAAGCCGAAATTCTAAACCATCCAGTGCACCTTTTGTTCTTTTTTTCAAATTCTTTGGGTTCTTTCAAACTCTCTACATTATTTGAAATAATTTACGTGCATCTACATGAGAGCTTTGTCTTTCAGAACGGATGTTTTCAGTACAACATGTTCTTTCATCGTGAGTCATCACATGCACTCAACAGAGCCCAGTTTTGGTGCTTCAGATGTTGAACATTCCTCTGATTTATCCTTCAAGAACACATGATTCAATTTAAGTTGTTGTGGGTTCATTTTCAAGCCCACATTTTGCTCCTCCAGTCCCTCCCAGACAAAAAGGAGGAGCACAGTCCACATATCATCTCTGAACATTCTTACCCTTGCTGGTAACTGAGGGGAGCAGATCCTTCCACAGCTTCCAAGGATAAATTTGGGCTGAATATTCTGCACTCCCAGCTTGCACAATGGGTGTGGGCCCTTACTCACAAACAGGTTATGAGTATAAAGTCTTTTAAATTATTTTTAAGATCTTTCAGAAACAAATACAAGTAAATCTAAATAATTGAAATAGTCTCCCTTTTATTTTTGCCATCAAAATAATATATTTTCACATTATTCCTCCAAACTATACACAGTTGGTGTGTAAAATATATTGAATATAACTGTGGAACATGCAGATTGCAATAAAAACAATCTTAGGTGTAAATTAACTCAATATTTATCTCATCTAATATGCAAATCAAGACAATGTATTCTCATTAACATCGGCTCCCGTTTGCTTTAAGCTAAACTAAATCTCCAGCCAGAGCAGGGAGAAAAAAATTATCTGTAGTTCTCTTTGAAGCTAATGAGGGTGTGATTAGCCTCCTGCTTGGTTATGAAGTGGCTCAGGAGAACTTACCCTGGGTAAAGAGCAATGTCAATGTACACAACCCAAAATCCAAGGACACATATCCTGTGGTACCACATCAGGCACTAATAAAATACAAATCAAGAAAGGGTGAATTCCAGGTACCTTCAGAAATTTAAACATGCAATCAAATGGAAAAGCATTTTCTCTAGACATATATTTAAGAGAAACAGATCTGACACAAATCTTGCTGACAAGCTGGCAAGTAACAAGAGGATTTTTCAGGAGACAGTACATCCTATAAACTCTGAAACATATCATTTACTGCAAACCAATATATCAGCTGCGTGGAATATATGTTAGTATTAACCTGGTTTAGAAGCATGCAGCTTTCTGTTCAGATTTATAAAATGAAAATAACCCCCAAACCCAACCAAATAAACAAAATAAAACCCCACAAAAACCCTCACCAGAACTGCACTTCTAACGAATGGTGCTGCCCCCCTGCAGCCTCCAAAGATTAATGTGATGACTTTGTTGCTCTGCTAAAGAGGACAACATCGTGTTGTTTATTAAACTGGTTTTAATCCATCTTTGTCCTTAACGATTGCTTTTGATTAGCAATTTGAATTCTAACGCTTGCACAGAGCTGAAGCAATGAGCGCTGTGGCTCCCAGCAGCCTTAGGGGACTGAAAGGTAGAAAATGGTGCAATTCAGGATTGTTCTTAATTTCCATATGTTGCTGAGCACTTCAAGTGTCACCAGCACAGTGAACTGAGAGCTCTTGGATAAAACTGCTCAGGGAAAGCAGAGGTCACACTACAAAATAAAGAGAAGAAAGTTGCTCGCTGGAGTAAAGGCAAACAAAAGAGAGAACCCACCTCTGAACCAGCTTCTCCAGAGAGCTCCCTGTGTGTCAGATCTGATAGTGGATGAGCTCCTGAGCACTTGAAGTGCTGTTTAAACCCGAGGCTGAGGTGTCTGTGGCTGGGCTGTGTGGTAAGGACAGTCTGCAGGGACAGCCTGGAAGGGCTGAGCTCATCCCCTCACCCTTTCGCCTCCTCTCCTGGCAGTGCTGTCAGCTGGGCTGGCCTGGCAGGGAGAGAGGGCAGCTCTACTTGAGAAAATACACAAATCCAGTTATTTTAGAGCCGTCAAATCAACCTCATGTGCTGCTCCTGTGGCAGATGAATTGCAGAATATGCTGGAAGGGACCCCTCAAGAACCATCCAGTCCAACTCCTGGCCCTGTACAAGCCCATCCCCAAGAGTCACCCCATGGGCCCCAGAGGATCATCCCAACCCTCCTGCAGCTCTGGCAGCCTTGGGGCTGTGCCCACAGTGACAGAAACACGTCCAGTGCCAGTGCTGCCTCTCTCACCCCTGTGAGAGATGCCAACACACAGTAAGTGGAGAGATGTCCATTGAGTTTTCAGTCCTAACAAAGAGCACTAAAAACATTCAACCTGTACTTGCCTGACACTAACTGATCTGTCCTATTCAATTTCCCTTCCCAGGGCACAGTGGGGAGCCTGGAGCTGCCAACACTGCAGGATACAGCCAGCTGTGCTTCCTCTGCCATGGAGAGCACAGGGAAATTCAGGGAGAGGCCACATCATGGACCCTTTTGCTGATAGGACGCAACAATTCCTGCGGGACATGGCCCTCTTCATCCTGCTCCGTGTCAGAGAGAACTATGGCAAATGGGCAAATCAACTAAGCAGACATGTTCTTTGAGTATCTTTCCAACTTTACACCTGCTTTACTGTCATTGGTAGTGACAGAAATTTGTATTCCAGCTCTGTTTGTTCATCCCCTATATATTCCAGAGCTGGGAAGCTGAAAAAACCTGCCCACAGGAAATGGATTCAGCAAACCTAATCCATATTTTCCATGCAATAACAACACCTGCTATACCCTTAGTTTCTTTTACAACTGGGACAAACCAAGTTTATCCAAACAAACCTGTTGAAGTCACTCCAATATATCCCCAAGGAACATCCTTGCAGGACTATTGGGCAGATTACCATCATTCACTGTTTATCAACACACAGTACACCAGCACCAAGAAGAACTAAGAAAAAGCCATGTACAGCTTTAAAAACAGCAGAAAGTATCAGCATTTTAAAAACCTGACAGTGCTTTTATGGTATTTAAATCCATTTTGTTTTATTTTCCTTCATCCTATTTGTGGCAGACTCATGTACTCCTACTAAAAATTCTTTTCAACTCCAATGTTTTCCCTGTGCAGTATAATCTTGAGGAAAAAAATCACTTTTCACATTACTGAAAAGACATCCAGTGTGTTTTATAGTCTCCAGCACCTGGGAAAAAAACATAACAATTGAGTGATACGACATTTTGGAGAGAACATGAAGGCAATCTCTAAATGAGATTTGAGCTCTTAGCTAGCTTTAGCACACTCTGATACTAATCTGGATCAGATTTCACTTTTAGGAGTGATGTGAATTCAAAGCTAATGCCACTTTCCAATTAAAACAAGGTAACAAGGTGCTTTTTCCAGGTAACTGGAAGATAAGTACAGGTCCTAACCCTCCAATGTCAAGCCTTTCAACTACAAACCTCCATTTAGATCTGTTTTCTCAATGCACTTACTCCAAGTTTCAATTTCTTCCCCTCACTCTTATAATCCTCAAGGCCCTCTCAGAAAATCTGCTCTCCCGGCAGACACCCCCCTTCCCGGTCCCTCCCCCAGAGCTGTGGCTTCTTTCCTGAGGCTTTACAGGAACCTCTAGCATCACCACAAGTCCCTTGCCAGGCACGTCTCTGATTTTGGATCCTGTCTGGTGACTACTGCTGTTTTACCATCCTCAGACATTGTGAAGAGACATTACTGTGCCCATTCCAGTGTTTGCCCCGAAATCCTCCCTTTCAGGAGTACAGGGATTCCATAAAGTCACCAGTGATCACCCAGCTGGCAGCTCACAGCCCATGGCCAGGAGCCCAGCTCCGCGTTCCTTTGGACAGAACAACATTACCTTGCCATCTTTACTCTGCAGAAATGCACTGCCTCCTGTGAAAGGCTCCTCTTTTCACACCTGGCTTTTGCATCTGGAAACTCATGAAATTCTAAAACCAATACCTCTGGAGACAGAACCTTTTATTTGTCCAGGGCACTTGTTTCACTTAACAGTCAAGTATTAAAGGGCATGAGACAAAACTCTTGAAAAAACAGATGAGCTGAATATAAAAAGCAAACCATGTTTATCTCCTGCAAGATGACATCCAGCCACACTAACAGCAGCATATAGAATTGATATAATGCAAGTAGTCACCTAAACAGCATATTACAGTAGTTTAAAGCAATGCAAAAATACAGTTTGGTGTCCTATGGAATGAAGACAGACTGGGGGAAAAAAACCCGAACAACTCATGAGTTTTCTTAGTTCAGCTCAGTTCAAAGAAAAACTGGATTTCTTGAGGAATCCAAAGTTTTCAAAGTTGGGGTTTTTTTCCCTGATGTCACAATAAAAATGGAAAATTTGTGTTTTTCACTAAGCAACGCATTTTCTCACATTACACATTCTCACACCGAGTATTTTCTCACATTTTCACAGCTCCCAGTTGTACTTGATATCTTACGTTGCAGAAGCCAGTACCCCAATACAGAAAAGGATCACAAAGTCAAAATTTACAGCCAAGAGCTGCCCTGCCCACTGCTTCCCTGGTGCACAGGGGGAAACCCACCTTGTCACTGGGTGCCATGTCCATTCTGTTCCTAGAAACCTTCAGGGACAGAGATTCCACCACCAACATGAGAACGAGCACGGAAGGACATTTATTTCACCCCCTTCCCTTGCACCAAGTGAAATTTTACAATACCAGGCAACAATCTAGAATTAGGCACAAAATATCTGGAATATCCAATTTCTAAATATATTTAGACATCCTTATGCAGGTTGAGACTCCAGTGTGCTGAACTTGAGCGCCCCTGCGAGATTCCTGCCCTTTAGAACACTGTGCAGGTTGGTCACTGCTTTCTGATGTTGCACTCGGGCTTTTTCAGCTTTGCAAATTTTGTATTTTCAGATGTACAACTTCTAATTATTGTGGAGGTGAGGGGTTATTTTAAATACTAAAATCAACACTATAAGTAACAAAAGGCAAATAGAAAAGGTATCATTATATAAACCCAGATTTTTTTTGACAGACATAATGGAAATTAGCAGTTGATATCCATGCAACATCACATAATTTGGCATTCAGGAAGCCCAAATCAATGTGCAAGTAAGGAGTATTTGTAAACAAACAATCATATTTGTTGCCTTACAAAAATGACAGGCAAATAGATGAGAGCTCCATTTTCATGACCTTATAAAAGTCACAGGGATTTCAGAAGACAATTTCTCACTTGGATTCTTTTTATTTAATGTAGGACTAGAATAATGTCTTAAAAAAATAGATTGAGCAAGTCAGTTCCCTTTAAACAAGATTTTCCCATGTAATTGAAGGAAGTCTTCCTTCTGTGCTCAGACATCACCCTATTAAAGGAACATGAAATGTAACCATAAATAATTAAGTTTCTGATTACTTACAAATAAAATATCAAAAATATAATATTTTAAAAGCCACCCTCAACTAATTTTTAATATTCACTAGTAATTAGTTAAAGAGTAACACATTTTAAAATTAAACTAAAAGTGTAAACAGGAAAAAAAATCTATTTGGAATGGGTTTAATTAAGGAATTTCTTACATCTTGTGCAGTCTGTGTCTTGAACCCCATATATTTGATTCATAGATAAGCGAAGTTCAGTGTTTAGTGTTTGTTTCAACCAACACAGCACATGGAGAAACCTCCACTGCTGGGGATTAGTTAATGTGTAATATCCTATAGAAATCTGAGTTGAATTGTCCTGGAAAACAGAGTTCCAGCCTCTATGAACTTCAACAGCACAAGATGTTGGGTGGGAAAAACCCAGTAAAACAAAATGAGCCTTTTATTCTGCAAGAAAACAAATGAAATTATTAGTTAAATATTTCCTAACATATTTGTTCAATCTACTGACAAGATAAAAGAAAAATTTACCTTTAACTTGTATTATAGTTTATTTTAAGGAGTCTTAACTGAACAAGGCCGATTGCATCTACCTGTTCATGATTTATGAATTAGCACAAAATCACACATATTCATTTTTATCACTCTCTATCCTTTCATACTTTTGCAACCAAAAGAAAAATTTACATGTTTCACATCTAAATTGCACAGCATCAAAAAAGGTAAGGAAAATCAACCACAGAACAGGATGGTCCATGTGCACATGGCTGTAATATTACTGATATTATTTATGTAGAAACAAACCTGGTTACTTTCAGAGAGAAAAGAGATGTTTTTTCTCTCAGTAGTTGGAGTAAATGCGGGAATGAACATCTATGGACATTATGTACTAACAGCCTACAAAGAACTGAAGTGATCTGAGATGACCCTGATGCACAATCATCAATACACCCGTAATTATGTAAATCACAGCATCCATGAGGAAGAAACAGTCACTTTCAGACAAAATAAACACACAAAAACCACTAAGTGGGGCTCATAATTCTTCCATCTAAGGACATGACCTAATTAATTCATCCTAATGAGAATATTTCCTAAAAGAAAAATCATCTTTGCATAATGAAATATTAGAATTTATGTTCCTTGTGCTGAGACCAAAATGTCCCATGGAGGCAGCTGGAGTTTCAGTGATGAATTGACACCAATTGTCAATGTCCACACTCAACTATTTTGACTTCAGTTTGTCTATTGATCCTGCTATTCAAAGGTGTGGATTCTATGTATAGCATATGTAAAATATGGTTTTCTTCTGTGCTATTTCTGCACACAACTGTGCAGCAGAACTAATACATTTAACTGATAAATACATCAAAGGAAGCACGTCGAAAGCAATAAACAACTCCTCTGGTGGGATGTTTATGCACTACAGGAGATGTTTTGCTGAGTCCATATGTCCCTTTGATGTAGTTATCATTATTATAATGAAAGCATTAGTTGATTTTATTGCTTTTTAAACACCACTGTTGTCCACCATTAAATGTAGTTGTCTTCATTAACTCACTGAAGGAAGGGGTTTTCATTTAGGTCTGGAGGATTTTGTTGGTGGAATGGCTGTCACACCATAAATCCAACTTTTTCTTTTCCTCCTGCCCTCCTTATTCTAAGGTTACTATTGGGGATCAACAGATTTGTGTTTCCACAACTTCCAACAACAGACTGACCTTGAAAGTTCCTGCAATTCAGGAAGATTAATCACTGCACATAGAGAATCTCCTGCTGGATTCAAGTTTTTCTATCTCCTTGAAAGAACTCCCATAAAGTTTCCATTGACTTCTTTGTATTAAAGCTTAAATACAAGTCTAGGAGTACATCTCTTATTAAACACTGAAAGTTGCAAAACAGCCTTATCACAACAACAATATGTGCAGCGTGTGCCCCCAAAAGTACGTGCTCACACATAACATTTAGTGATCAAATAGATCTGCTCAGATTCCTAAAATTCCAGCGCTATGTTCATAGTCAGGACTTCAGGAATGGTACCCTCAGCTCCAAAGGAAGGAAATTTAGACCTAGCAAAGCACACTGGCTTGTGGAATTGGTCCCTGAGTTCTTATAAGTCCTGAGTGATGATTTCTTAGTCAGAAAAGAGTTGTACAATGAACACCAGATCCTCTATCCTGAAGGATGCTGATAACCACATTTTGGAAGCTGAATATTCATGCGTGGATGTTTCAGAGTTGAAGGTGGATGAAGCTGTGCTTGACCGGCTACCCCACGCTAGGAAAAAACCCCTTTTTTGTCCAGCTGGGGACACTGGTGCAGGGAGTCCTGAGTGGCTGAGGAGGGCAGAGGCCCTGAGTGGAGCCAAGGAGAGCAGAGGGGGTTGGTGCAGCCCCAAGGGGAGCCAAGGGAAGGGAGGTTGGCGTGGCCTGGAGTGGAGGGGCAGAGCGGGGCCGGCGTGGCTCACCGCAGGCAGAGCAGTGTACCCATGGTCCCTGCAGCATGGTGTGGGAGTTGATTTGAATATTCATGACCGCTTAATTTGAATATGCATGTGTGTCAGGTCGTGCATGTGCAGTCCCAAAACGAGCCTCCTTAATCGCTGAAAAATCACACCGCAAAGATGTGAGTCCACCATCTGGGGGGTGCGACACGGAAGAGGGCTGTCTGTACTTTCACACCAGCAATAATGTAAACCAGATTCAGAGGATGCTCTATTTTGACTCTTTTAGAGTCTTTTTTTCCAACAGACACATGAGAAACAACATGAAAGACAAACTGCAGAGCCAGCACAACATAGAACAGGAAAAAACATAAGCACAGAAAAAAGAAAATCCACCCAAGCAAATGCCTTGGGTGTGTTCCAAAAAAGTCTTGTAAAACCATTTCTTGGGATGGTAAACTTTTCAGGGATGACTGTGATTTCAATACATGTCCACAGACATAAACAGAGTGCAGATAACATACGACATTTCTGGCAAAAGCAACACTATCCATCACTGAAGCTTGGAAATTACTTTTACTAGGTTAGAAACAAGCTGAGTTATAATTAAGACTTAATGTTGGACATTGTTAATCGGCAGCAGCAGGAATGGAATTTACCACCACAGAGTTCTAAATACTTAGAATGGCAATATTTGATTTTTTTCTTTAAAGGGAAATTAACACACTCAACAGACAACATAATTAAATGCCCTGATATACAGGTCGAAGTGAAATGAAAAGCATGTTCTGCAAAATAAATTAATTGTTTAGAACAGCAAGACAAATAAATTTATATTTACAGTTATAGGATTGGAAGAAATACAAAGAATTCTAAATGTTTCCTGATTAGACACAATATTTTAGAGAACTGGAAGGGTTAATGTGCCCCAGGCAACATCCTCACAGTCTGCACAGCTACTCCTTTTGTGTGCCACTGAGAAGCTCATGGGGGGCGGGGGTTATCATGGTCAATTAGGAAAGGGCTGCTGCACATGGGTAGTTTTCAAGTCAAGTTTGCCAGAAACTCTCTAGACAGTTTCTGACTGCTCTGGAAATGTGAAGAGTGTTACAAATGCACCAAGTGCCAATATCACATCCTTCCTCACTCCACGCTTTAAACACATGTCACTGGCTGATATTTGCCAGAAAACCCCAGGTCAGTAATGGTTGTGTCAATCCAATGCCTAAAACTGCCTCTGTTTTCCATTAAGTTGTTTCTTGGTGAACGTGGAAAATGTCTCATGAAAGTAATGGGAATTTGAAAAGTCTGGTTTATTTAGAAAACTAGATTAATAGGAAGTCAGTTACTGAGTCTTCCTTAAAGAAAGATCCAACTATTTACAATTGCCTGTGATTTGTGTTCCGTACATGATGGAAGCATTAGAGTAAACAACATTAATTCAGGGATCCAGTGGAATGCTGCCAGACTATAGTGACTATTCAGTGAATGAAAATATGTTGTTGGAGAAGGAAGGTGTCAAAGGTAAATGAAGCTCTAAATTAGAGCAAAAATAGGGCAAAGTCAGCAATGCAGCAAAAAGAGGTTGTTCAGCATGTACAAGACATATCACTTCAAAAAAGTAAAAGTTTGCATTGTTTTGGTCGGGTTCCAGGTTTGCAGATAGGTCAGAGCCTGCCTTCAGGTCTCATGAGAAGCAGGAGGTGGATGAATAGGTGGAAGAGAAGTATATGGTCCTAATGATCCCCGTAAGAAAGTACCGCAGCACTATCCATCATCACAGACTGCTGAATCCACACTCCAGGAATTCTCACTCACCACCGAGGGCAGGACCTCGGCTGTCGCTCAGGAACAGCCTCTGCCAGGGGCACAGGGCTGAGTGCCAAGAGCGGAGTGTGAGGGAGCTCTGGGGAGGAATAAATGCCGGGCAAACTCTGAGCCACGACGGCGTCTCTCGCACTTCCATCTGGGACCTCATCCAAGTTATTTAAAAACTTGACAGAACCACAGGACAGTTCAGCCTGTGTGTGATATGCTATGGATCTTGCTGCATTGCTCAGTATCATGAAGGAAAAAAGCTTCAAAAACAAACCCCAAACTGCGTCTGAGAGGAACATATGGAGCAGCTGAGGGCACTTGGTGTGTCCAGCTGGAGAAGAGGAGACTGAGGGGAGACCTCATTGCAGTGACACCTTCCTGGGGAGGGGCAGAGGAGGGGCAGGCACTGATCTCTGCTCTGGGGAAACCAGGAATAGGAGCCAGGGAATGGCCTGGAGTTGGGTCAGGGCATGATCAGGTTGGATCTCAGGACAAGGTTCTTCTTCCCGCAGAGGGTGGTTGGGCACTGCCCAGGCTCCCCAGGGCAGTGGGCACAGCCCCAAGGCTGCCAGAGCTGCAGGAGGGTTGGGATGATCCTCTGGGGCCCATGGGGTGACTCCTGGGGATGGGCCTGTGCAGGGTCAGGAGTTGGACTGGATGGTCCTGGTGGGTCCCTTCCAACTCAGCACATTCTGGGATTTTGTGATTTAGTATTTCAACTGCTTGGTATCTGTTACATAAAACCTGAAGAAGAATATCCAAGGTAAAACCGGTTGAGAATTCTCCAGAACAGGAATTCTGTTGGTGAGAAAAAGCCAGGTTGCTTCAGTATTTCAGAAGAACATACTAGGTTTGATTACTTCTCTATCAAAAATCTTTTCTGCTCCACACTGCATTTTCCAGGCAGAACACATGTCCGTGTCCCAGACGTGTAGTTCAGTCCCAGGAGCAGGACCGGTGTCAGTGCAATCCCTGTAACCACAGGCAGGGCAGCTCTTAGCATGTGCTCCTGCTGCCACACAAATTCCTGCTGGGAGCCGAGGGCTTGTGCAATGCCACACATAAAACCCGTGGCAGGATGTGGTTTCACAGTCAGAGAAGAGAAGAGAGCCCTTGCTGGGCCCTTTGTTGTGGTGGTTGTTTTAATACATTCATCTTCTCCAGCCAACTGTGTCTTGCATTATCAATCTTTCATTAACATATCCCCCTCTTCCTGATTTTTTTAAATACCAGGATTAGTGCAGCTGTGTCTTGTCAGACCTCTTGTGTCTTTTTCTGGGACATTGTAAGGGACCCTGATTAAAGACTGGCTCAGCTGCTTTGCTGTTCTCTTCTGCATTTTTCCTTCTGTGTTGCCACTGAATATTAAGAATCGTATTGTTTCTTCTCATAATTGTGTTAGTACTTGGCAACTTTAAAGCAAAAGAAAGGGTTTTTTACTGAATGCTTCCTTCCCTCCCCACCAACCTCCTACTTCTAAACTGAAAGCCACTTGAATATGCAAAAACATGTTTTTAGAAGTCTGGGCAGAGGAAGCATTTCTGGGTTCTCCTGCACTAACATATGCTGATCTCATTGTTTTCACAGATTAATCTTCCCTAAATGAGTTATAAATTTTAACAGAACTTCCACTCAGAAAGAACAAGCTGCCCACCTTTTGCTGTGGTGCCTTTCATGTCTGTAGATACACGGAAAGACAAACTGTAAACACATCATGAATCTGAAGCCGTTAGAGTCTCCACTGCTGAATAAACTCGCTGGCCAGGTAGATGAAATACAACCTGAAGAAAAGCCCTCTTAAAAGGTCTGAAAATGTTCCTCTTCTATTGCAGTTTTATTTTTAACTGAATTGTTGTCTTACAGCCTTCACCTGCTCAACACAATTATCTAATAAGCCGAAGGTAGTGGTCACACAATGGACTTTCAAAAGCTGTAAACCCCTCTGAATTCAGCAAATTTGTACAGTGAAGTTTTTTAAAGCCTCAGAAGCAGCTTAGGGAGCTTTGTCATCAATATCTAACAGACTCTCTGAATTGCTCTTGAGAACCACAGAACAAAACTTCTCCTTTTTGCAAGAAACTATTCATAGAATGCAGACATTTTAATTCAATGTCATCACAGAATGCTTTATAATTATAGGAAAGAAAATTAGAAGATATATTTGTAATACAAACTGCTAACTACTTTCAGCTGGCAACACTATGTCCTTGCATGAAAATTATCCTATTATATTCCATGACTGTGCATGAAATGTAAAGCTCATGGTTCCTATAAGAGACAAAAGGTGGGGAAAAAAGAAATAAAAAGATTATTTGTGCTGCCACAGAAAATAAGTCTAACATTTGCTTTCCTTGATCTTTCTGTCCCCCTCTATATAATAAGGTAGAATGCAAAATTGAATTTATTCTTTGCAGATATTTCTATTTGCCCAACCTCTCAGAAATAGCAGATGATTCCTAGAAAGGCATTTTAATCTGATAAACCAAAGAACAAGAGATTGAAAGAGATCATGTAAAGAGGGCTAAAAACAGGGATCATTTTCATTTCAGGGATGAGAACATGTTAATGTCAATGAGCAGTTAACAGTGCATCTGGTCCTAGACAGAAATAACAGTTCCACAGAATTCTAGCCAGGAATTTTATCAATTATGTAGGATCAGAATGTGAATGAAAGGCAAGGAACAGATTTTCAATGCTCTAACATGCTCACAGTAGAACATCTCGCTACTTTCTTCCACTATTGTGGCCAAATTTCACCCTCAAGAACATGAGAAATATTTTATGAATTCGCGCACAACCTTAAGAGGAACATTGAGCTTCTCCACGTTGACATTATTTGCTCTTTTGATATATATCAAGAGTGATCCTAGAAGAATTTTGCAGCTATTTTGAGCAAGATGATGATTTATATACTAGCTTTTACCAGGTTAAAAAATCCCTTTAACATCTAAAATGTGCTTTGGAGGTTTCTTCTTTGCATGTGCCAAAGAAGAAATTCTATTTGCAAATGGACAGGGATGCACCATTATTATGAAACATATAAGAGAAACTATCAACAAAATAAGAGACATTAACTAGGAGGGAGGACCGCATCTCTAATTTTCTGTGCTCCCCCTGGAAACAATGAGCCAAAAAAAAGATGCCACTGGAAAAATTTTATTCACATCCTCTCATTCCATCAAGCCCTACTAGTCAGCTTCTCTTAGCACAGCTTTCTTCATATTTTCCTTCATTTTCCACTAAATAATTACTCTGTGTGCCACCTCCTGCCCTTGGTGTCAGAGGGAGTTGTGTGCCCAAAATGCAATGTATTGCTCCTCAGACATACAGTTATTTTTTCCAGCTGCCTAAGAAGCTGTTTTCCAGACTTGGTTATAAATTCATGGGGAAAAAAACCCTTGAAATTTACTGTCTTGTCCTGAGATACCTATGAAATGTATGATAGTTTTCACAATTCATAAAGTAAAATAAGGGTGATTTACAGCATTCTGCAATGGCTGGTGACAACCAAGGACATCCACAGCACACTGTTCTTGTACAACAGGCCAGAAAATTGCTGCAAGTCACCACTTGCTCACCTGCCTTGAGGTCCTCCCAGAAAGGGAATCGAGCCATCCCAATCCCTGTGGTTGTGGGAGCCAACCTGGGATTAGTGGATGGGTTTTAATCTCAGTAGCTGTTAGTTCCCAACTCAAAAGAGCTTTTCACATGGCAAGTATTTACCCCCTGTTCTTTCTCTGCTTCTCAGGAGCAACACAATTGGACTGAAGCTGCACTGTGATAGGTTTCCTGAGATTACCCAAAAAATGATAGAGAAACTTGCTGTACTCATGCTGTTCCTGGTAAATTCAAATTCACTGCTAGGTTCAGGACAAAGGGACCCTATTAGGAGAAGGAGCAATCCAGTATACTCCAATTCATGTCACAAGGGATTTTAAACTTGCTACATCTACTGCCTTCTCAAAGCTGTATTTCTTTCTTGACATCATAATGGAGTGTGTGCTCTTTCCCTGTACAAATGGTTTGTGTGAGGGCACATGGACCAATGGACAGGAATTACTTGGGTTTTATTAGATCTAAACTGTCATAATAGGGCACTGGCACATTATTTATATGATCAGGGGAATAAACTCTATAGCTGCTGTTTTCCAGGCATTTCTCCCAACTGCCAGGAACAAGAGAGATGGATCTGACCAGAGACTGAGTTCTGGGTATCCTCCTCATTCCATACAGTGTTGCTGGGAGAGAGGACAAAGCAGTGCCATCTTAGATGGTTTTGAGAATCTAGCTGCCCATAAAGGCAAAAGAAGGGAGCTGGAAGCAGTTCATCCAGCTTTTCTGAAGGATACCACTGGAGCTGGGCTGCTTTGCAAGCTAACATCTGGAGGAACAGTCAGTCCTACCTCAGGCAAATCATGTCCCACTACCTGTCACTACATACATACCTACTGGTCACATATTGTGTCATTGGCTGGGCTTGCCCCAATGTCTTCGGGATCCCACCCTTTCCCCTAAATAGCTATGTTTTTAAAAGAAGATTCTATATTTAAATTCCTTAAGCAATTGATCCCAATCCAGCTGAGTTTTCAGCAAAGAAAAGAATTTGAGAGAAACACTCTGAGAGAAAATACAGGCAAGTCCTTGTTGTACGGGGACAGCGAGAGGTGTGACAATGAAGTCACAGCTACCCCAGGAGATGAGGTTCACTCCCTCAACCTCACCAAGTGAAGCAACAAATCTTTCTATTGATTGTCTTCCTTGGCTTGAGAAAGGAAAGATCAAGGGGTTTGAATGATCATCTAGCATTTAAGAAGAAAAGATCAAAGGGTTTGAATGATTATCTAGGATTTATTTTAACTGAGATTAGCACATTATCGATACATATAAAAGGAATTTTCACTGTTACAAGATCAGAAGCCCAGAACTGCCACATTCCAGTCTTAGCTTTACTCTAGATAAAATGAGTTGTCCAACATCCTTCTGTTTCTCCATTTCCAAAAATAAAATAAAATCAAGCAGGAAAACTAATAACCTCCATGTAAAGTTGTCTCTCAACTCAAGTAATGCAAGGGTTAAACAGATAATATTTTACTGAGCTTTGAAAACAATGTCTGACGATCTAATGCTCCCTTTCCTCGACAGATGGCTTAAAGAAATCTGGGAAGCCTTGGAAAAAATTACTAGCCCTAAGAACAATTCCTATAACATATCTGAACACATGGCTGCCTTTCAACACTTATGCTTAAACTGGGAATAGGATTTGAAAGGCACCATCCTCTGGGAGCTTTTCTCTTTACGAAAATCCCACGTTGTATTTCTCTTCTCTCTCCTCAAATGCAATCTTGCCAAACTATATATTGAGTGACTAAAATAAAGCCATCTATATTACTTTATAAAATGTTAAAATACTGCTCAGTAATTTTAAAGATAAGAACTTACTAGTATGAATGAATAGTCTCTGAGTGTTGTGATTGTTAGCAGAGTAGATCAATGTTTTTCAACAAAACCAACGTGGGCAAAAAACATAAAACAATGTCTCTACTACATATTTGGAATAAAAAAGTTAAAGTTTTGCAGCTCCCTGAAATTAATACGTAATCAACATTAAATTTAAGTATATATTTAAATAAAACTATTTAAATATAAACAGCAGGAAGATGCCAAGTAATAATTCTATTTAATCATTTTTGTTCAATGTTAAATAAAATCCTTTTACAATTTCTCAAAATGACAAAACAACGATAAGAATGGCAATCTGCTCAAGGACTAAGCATTTGGGCAGGTGTTTTTGGTAATCCAAGTGTTATCTTCTTTTTTCTCTCACCTTTATCTTTTTTGCAGCACATATGGTGCAACCTTTCCCATTCCACCTCATGTCTCAAACCCTCTGTTGATACTTCAATCCCATTAAAGCCATAAAGAAATCCTATTTGCTATTCATTACACTGATTGCTGTCTTTCCATAACTCATCTGCTCATCTTTGATGGTCATACACACAGAAAGCACCTTCCCCAAGTGGTCCGAAAACATCCAGCACATGACAACCATCACTGTGAATAACCATCCGTGTCTCATGGAAACCCACCAAGGGTCTGGCAAGAGCATCCAAAGGCAGTGACACCGATATTGTCAAGGCTGTGCCCAAGGCACTTCTGCACAATCTGCTGCTAAAATCCCAGCTCCTGACAGCCCCAGCAGCGCCCAACCACCCTCTGGGGAAAGAAGAACCTTGTCCTGGGATCTCACCTCACCCTGCCCTGACCCAACTCCTGGCCATTCCCTGGCTCCTGTCCCTGGTCCCCCCAGAGCAGAGATCAGGGCCTGCCCCTCCTCTGCCCCTCCCCAGGAAGGTGTCACTGCAATGAGGTCTCCCCTCAGTCTCCAGGATAGTCCATGAGCCTCTCTGTACCACAGTCTCTGGAGGTGTCTGAGCTCTCTTCCCAACACCTTCACCTACACACCCCCAAAACATCCACTACATGCCAGATTCACCTTTCCTGTCTCACACAACCCAGAGCCTTGGATCTGATGTACTTGAAAACGCAGCCTCTAGTGAACACTCATGGCAGAGCCGCCCAAAAAACACAACTCCAATCTTTCAGTGCTGCTGGTTAGTCAGGAATGTGCAGAGGGGGAGACTGAGCTAAGGGATGTTAAAGGGACTTGGTTGCTGTTTTCTTCCCCCACAGCACATGCTTTAGTTAAAGGGGTACACTGCCATTGGAAGGGACTTTCTTCCAGGCACAACAACACAAGGCTGCTTCCAGTGATAGCGTAGTCACTAAAACAGGTAAATATGGGAACAGCAAACTCTTAAGCTTGCCTATGCTTTTAATAACACTTCTGTAGATACAAGGACAAGTTCCATACCCAAAGTACATGGGCAGCTGACAGAACAGCAAATTTATCCACTGAATTATTTACTAAAGCTGCACTGTGTGACATCCATGTGTTCACATTAAAGGATACCTTCCCATTCCTTTCCTCATTCTGGCCTTGATTCAGTACTACTTCCCACATTTTCTGCTAGTCATTCCCAGCTGTGGCCAAATTAGGATGAACCCAGAGAGCTTGATTTATATTTATTTGCCTCTCTTATCTCTTTCTTTCATGTTTTTGCTTTAATCAAAGTTCTGCTATTATTTGGAGTCTCATCAAATCTTGACTTCTTAAAGAACACCTAAAGTGTTCTGTTGCTCTGCTCATCACAGTGACAGAGGCAGAGTCTTTTATTTGGGGGGGATATTATTTGATCTGTCCATTGAGTCTTGTCAGCTAAATGCTTACAGAAAAGATTAAAATCTCTAGTGTCCTTTAGGAAAAAGATATTAAGGCACCTCCATAAGTGCTTATATATGTGTCTGCCCACAAATGAATAAAATACTGACAAAATACCTTCAGAAGCTGCTTTACTGCCCTATTAGGGCCCTTTCCCATGTGACAAGAAAAGAAGTTTCTTTTCCAACATTTTGTTGGTCCCTCACATAACTAATGATAAACCTTGTAGCAGATGATGATTATACATAATAATAAAAAAAAAAACACATAATAAATTATGTATATAATAGAAAGGAAACCCATCAATGTTACTGCTGTAACAGTAACATTGCCATGTCCTAAGCAAAAGCAATTCCCATTATCTGGGAGTGAACACCGTCTTACTGCATTAGCTTGCATTTATCTGTGCTTATTCCCTTCTTTTTCTTTCCTTCCTTCCTGCTCTCCAGCATATCAGTATGCACTGCCACCTTCTTTAGCATATCCTAAGTTCCCAAAAGTTTGGTCTGAGCATAATTTATTTCAATTCCCAAGCACTCTCAGCAAGCAGATAACAAGCCAAGGGAGTTAGTGCACAGAAGCTGAAGGACAGAAAAGCCCTCCATCAAGCCCTGCTGCACACACAAAGCTGAATGACTGTTAAATACGCATTGTAAACAGGATTTCTCCTTCCTGCACCCCTTGCACAGCATGATAAAACCCACCAAGAAATGGAGGGACTAGAAATGCAGTTACCTCTACCTTGGGATGTCTCTATTTGAAAGCTCTGCAGGCAACGTTTTCCATGATAATCAGCAGCAAACACCACTTTGTCCACTGGGTCACCCTCTTTGTCTTATCCAAGGTCCCCTTTTTCTTCTTTTTCAGTCCTTCAATGTTTGATTTGTAGCATTTCTGAGTAGCTTGGGGACACAAAGACCCTTCCCAAACAGGAATGTTGGAATGGCTGTAAGGCTGAACTGGGTTGGCACCTGGTTTGTCAACTGGTGCCAGGAAACAGTGACCTGCAAAGGCCTCTCCTAGCAGAGCACCTGTGATCCTCAGTATCACAGAATCATAGAATACTATGAGTTGGAAGGGACCCACAAGGATCATCTAGNGTCTGGGGAAAGGGGCACATAAAAGAGGATCTGAGCCCAGCAGTGGGTGGAGGGGAGATGGGGTTGGATAAATCTTTTTTCACAAATTTTATAACAAAAACAACCATTGTGGGGCATTTAATGTCACAACTCAACCTGCCCCATCACCATAAGGGTTTTCTGCTCTTCATTATTCTGTGATTATCATACATCAGAAAATCACTAATTTTTATTTTGGTATTTCCAAGTGCATAAGAATAAAGGTCAATATCACAAAAGAACAATGACAACATGAAAGGACAAGCCTGCATCAAAATTGAATCTCCAGTTTAATTATGTGAGACTTATCAAAAGGAATCATCACTTGTTCCCAGTACTATTTCTTTAGATATCCATGCACAAAACCAAGGATAAGGTCTGGGGTGGCAGCCGTGTGTGCAGAGGAAAGAGTAAACAGACACTGCTGTGGGGATTTCTAACAATAAATACCTGAGACCAAAGAGGAAAATGAAGGTGTAGAAATTCATAAAGTAAATAATCTATGGCCTTTGGTTATTCCCCCAACTCTTCCATATTCAGGAAAATGCCTCTGACACGTGGATTGAATCAGCAGGAATCCCTCAAGTGTAAAACAGGGTATTCACTACTAATCTCACTGAGATGGACAAGCAATATGACATCAGTAATCTGGGAGAAAAAAGCAGCCGCGAGATTAAATGATTGAGGGAGTACAGAAGTTATTTATTCAGCAGACATGGCTTTCTAATAAACATAAAGCCAATATGTACTTAATGTGTTTAGTGCGACCCTTCAAATACAAAGTTGCCTAAGATTTCAGGGCAGTTAAGTCTCTAAATAACTGAGAACACAGAAAGATACAATTGCTATGCAAAAATCAAGGTATCAAATTCTCCTGTACTAGAAACCACACTGTATTTTACATTTATGTGACATGTTTCATTGCTTAGCCATCTCATGAGCCTATAAAAACCTTTTCATTACATTAATACTGTATGTCTCCTTTACCATGATGTGCCTGATTAAAATGCCACTATATATATTTTTTTCCCTTTGCTTAGAGGCCTAATCCCATAATACTTTATAAAGATCTTATGTAGAGATTGAGCTCTTTTTTCCCCAAACCTTTCATCTTATTCAGTTTGATTAGGGTCATGGGGCCAGGCTCATCCCAAGCATAATTCCACTGGAGTCAAAAGAGCTACTCCACTGATCAGACCAGACCAGAGAAGCAAACATTTGGTGCCCTACATTTGGCAAGACAAAAGGATAATGTTGTATTTATCCTGTGTTCAGTCTGAACCATACTTTGATATATCATCGGAGATGCTAATGAGTCAAACAGCCATTTACAAGAGTAAATACTCCAAATATAACACACTACTCAAATTAACTCCCTATTCTTCATCCTCAGTTCACATCCTCCAACCATTTCAGTAAACACTGGATATGATGTGCTGCTTAAGCTCTCAGGATGGAAATTATGTCATGCAAGTTGTTTTACCCAATCGATCCAAGATTCAGTCACTGGAATCTCCCTCTGCTTAACAGGCTGAATTCACCAGGATTATCTCCCTGCAGTAACTTGATAGTAAACTACAACTAGTTAAAATTGTCTGGTTCTACATGTACCAAATCTATCACAGGTAATTTGAAATATTCTCATCTAAGGATAAAAGTCACTGAACTATTAAAGACCAACAATCATTTTTTTTAATCTTCTCACCAATAAATTCCCACAGTGCTGTAAATTCTGCCTCGTTCAACAAGTAGGTTTCATACACAGGGGCTGCATTGAAGAATCCACAACTCTTGCTCATTTCCAATGAAAATGAAAATAAAAGGAAGCTTTAAGGAAGAAGGGACAAGAAAATTATGAAGTCCTTGGAGCCACAGTTCTCAGCTGCAATTCTTTATAATTTTTATGTCATTCTATAAAACTCGCACTCGGCAATTCATTCTGTTTAACATCCTCTTTTAGGAGGTCGATAGTCCCCTTTCACTTCACATACTCCAGGTTTACTGCTTTTTCATTCTGCTAATAACAAAAAGGTGCCACGGATAATTAAAAACATACTCAGTCCCAACATTCATTAAGGAAGAAAATATGATCTTCTGAAAAGCTGTCACATACAATAAAGCAGTGTTATCTGCCCAGAATTACAGTGATTTCAAATGGATAAGTCTAGAGAAAGAAATCCACCAAAATGCAGTCAAATTAATTGCTGTTTTACAAGGGGGAGCTTAAAAATGGAGGATTAATTGACCTACTGTTTGCAACAATTTCCCTGTAGTTAACAATCACTCTTGCGAAAGATGAAAGAAACAACCCTCTTTCATTTGAAAAGAGGCAAATGAATGTGCAAACCAACAGTGCCAGTGGTGTTTGTAGGATACATGAAGTGTATGGGAGAAAACTAAAGAATATCCATGGGGCAGGATAAATTCTGAACTCATTGCTATCTGTGCAGCTTCACTACTCTCAGCATCATTAGTATTTCAAATTAGGGCTGAGGCTGTCCCCTTACCCGGACTTTCTGCATTTTTAGTCCCAGGCTCACAATTACCTGGATGGAGAACAGTGTAATTTGAAATTAACTGAAAAAGTCATTTTGGTAGCAGGAAAACAGAAAAATAGATGGGTTTATTCACTATATTTCATTTACTTGCTCATAAGTCTGTAAGAGATTGTGCAAAATACCTTGAAACACGGTTTATTAACGTATCAGCAATTACCTAATATATTATACAGAGAATTCCTAGTAATTTTGATTCTACAAAAAACCCAAACAGAAATTGCAGTCATATCCCAAAGAAATCTAAAGCCTGTAAATACATTGTACACACAGGGCTGTGTACAAAGTGAACACAGATCCATCAGGATTCCGAAGGAGAAACACAGGCATGGCACTTCCTTACAGAAGGAGTCAGATAGTTGTGCAAAGACTACCTACTGAAAGGACACTGCATCCCTAATTTCAGGATTTCCATGGCAATACAGGGTCAGAAAAAGAGGAAGCACACACAGGACCCAAGATGTGAGGTCACTCAAAGCTTTGTGCTGTGGCAGAATGGTGCCCCCTACCATATTTATCCTTCCTGGTGGTGTCTAACACTTTTAGCGTTTTTGGCTCCCACTCAAGCATAGAATCTGCTGAACTGGAAGGGACCCACCAGGACCATCCAGTTCAACTCCTGGCCCTGCACAGGCCCATCTCCAAGAGTCACCCCATGAGTCCCAGAAGATCATCCCAACCCTCCTGCAGCTCTGGCAGCCTTGGGGCTGTGCCCACTGCCCTGGGGAGCCTGGGCAGTGCCCAGCCACCCTCTGGAGGTGAAGAACCTTGTCCTGAGATCCAACCTGATCATGCCCTGACCCAACTCCAGGCCATTGCCTGGCTCCTGTCCCTGGACCCCACGGAGAAGAGAAGAGAATGCCCCCCAAGAGAAGTAGACCTTGTTCTACCAGACCAAATTTATTCATCTACTCAGTGATTTTTCTCTGTAAATAACCCCCTCCCCATGGACACAAGTTGTGCATTCAGTCCATGGTCCCTCTCTAGGACTCCACTCAGAGCCAACTTTGAAACATACATTCCAAAAATATTAGAACTGGAATATACATGGATGAAAATTCTGATTTTGATCCAGACTTGACAGAAAACTTCAGAAATACAGACTTTGCAAAATTTAAATTTAAAGCCCAAGTATAAGAATAACATTTGTGTAGTGTAATTTTTCTTACAGTTTATGAACACCTAAAGGTTTCAGATGAAAAGTGGACCCTAATGAAGAATGCAAATTTCACAGCTCAGAGCTGTGAGAAAATATGAAGCGTGAACAGCTTACAAATTTGGGGGAAGTTGTCTAAATGTTGAGGGTTTAGCCCTTAAAAATGGCTCTACTTCCATGGTCAAGAACACTGAAAAATGTTTTATGTCCATAAATATACCCTGTAACATACAAAAACACATTAGAGCTTAATGTTTAAATATTCTTTTATTTATTTTACCCCTTCCACACTCAGTATAAATTAGAAAAATTGCATCAGTGGGTTTTACTCGAACATAGTTATTAAAATATGTGGCCAACAATTAATGTCTTTTTGGTGGGAAATAGCTGTGGTACAAGAACTGCTGGATCAGATCATTTGATCAAACAAAAAACCATCAGACATTGTTCCAGCTAAAGAATTAATTGCAACAACTTGAGTCAGACAAAATAATTTTGGCATTGGTTCTGACAGATGAAAAGAATACAAACATTGGAGATCAAATTGAAGCTAACAATATGCAAAATTAAAGAATATTAAAAATTTAAACTTTTATGGGAGTGCTGATTAGATTTTGTTCTAAACACTGCAAAGAGGAGTCTTTGCTGTTAATCTCGTTACATATCCACTTAACAAACAGAAAGAAGGATCCTCAAACCCTGCTATTCAAACAAGATAATGACAATGAATGAATTCTATGTGTTAGTGGCCTATGCAAAAATGGCTTGTTTTTTATTTTTGTAATTGGCCAGAAGTAGAACAGTAAGACACTCAAATTATCTGTAAAGGCATCTATGGCTGGCTAAGCTGATTATAATAAAGAGTGTGCTATGCATTTTTCATTTGAAGGTTAAATTCTCAATTAATTTTTCAGTGTGCTGCCATCTCAGCTGAGTGTGTTTGTTAATTGCAGTGAAGTAACAGTTTCCAGTGTTTGAATTCATGTGTAGGATTCAAGACACACTCAGGGATCCAATAAGATCAAAAGATCTGGATCTTAAACCAGAATTATTGAATAAATGCCAAATCCAAACATCAACCTCATAACATATATGATATTGTATATATTATACATATAATATATAAAAATTAATAATATATAGTAATATATAAATTATATATTATAAAGTATAATATATTGTATAATAATATTATATATACATTGTTTAATTCTGTCTTGTATTTTAATTATATTTGCATCATATATTTAATAACTAAAATAATCTATTGGAACCCCAGAATTAACTAACACCCCTCTGCTGGCAAATATTCCAGAACACACTTTTCTTCATTAAAAGCCATGTAATAACTACCTCCTGCACCTTTCACAGTGCTGTGCCAGCAACCATCAGAAATTACTCACCTTCTGTTGGTTCTGTTCTACACACTCTGTGTTTTGTCCAGGACAGAAGTTCTCATGTCTTGTTCATGAGAACTTCATTGTGTCTTTGTCTTTCTCTAGTTTTGCTAAGCTGATCTAAACAAAATAATGGTTTCATAATTGACAAGGCAGCAGTTGAATACCAAAACCAATAAATAGCATTTCCATGGTGGCATATTTGGTAGCACAACTAAATTCTTTCATGGAATGCACTTAGAAGTGATGCAGCTTGGAAGTTTTTCTTTTATCATAGATAATAAAGGGAAAAAAGTGATAATGGTTGGGCCTAAAATTTAATAGCAACACCCACACACAGGAAGCAAGCCTTGGGATCCCTGCCCAGCTTCCCAGAGCTTCCAGTTCCCTGTTCAGAACGATGTTCACTGGTGAAAACACCCTTACCTTCAGAATACAATGACTACTGCGGAGAATTGTTCCTTAAATGGAACAATTGGCCATTTTTAAGTAAAATTATAGGTGAATATGTTACAGTCTGTTACTGGAAGGCTGTTAAGTATAAAAGATGTGCTTTAATATACTTTAAAATATATAAATTAATATCAGGTCACCAGAGCACACGTGATCAACTCTATCTTATTTCACAAAGATGTCATATAAGTAGGCAAAATTAGATAAAGTGAGGTCCAGGATGCCTGGAATGATTTGGGGCTGAGCAAAATGAAAGCTCTGCCTGAGCACAGCCGTGGTTCTCTCAAGGTGCAATGGATCATTGCAGCTTCAAACTGTCCTGCTGTGAACCAGCTCAGCCAAACCTCCACACAGACTAATCCTTACACCCTTCAGAGCCCAGTGGGCACAAAGAAATTACAGCAAGAAAAATAAAAACAAAAAACCAATAAATGAGTGTATGGTGGGCTGTTAATGAACACAGGGATCCTTCAGCTACGTTGGGGTTTTGGGGCGAAAACTACATAATTTCCTTACATTTTGACCATGTAAGCCAAATTCTACTGCTAGCTCTCCATTGTTAATGAGGAAAGGCATGCACAGTTTTTTGAAGCTGACATCCTTATTACACCCTTATTTACTCAAATACAAAATCACAAGAGTACAAAAGAAGGAGGAAAAATCTAGGGGATAAAAAGCATTAGTAGGATTGCAAGCCAGTAAAAGTGGGAAAAAATATTTAAAAATAGTATCAGGTGAGATAGGTGTTATATCCAAAGGTAGATTATAATCTTGGATTTTACATCACTAAAAGATTGAGTTTGCTTTTACAATCTACCTGCTTCCCTAGATAGCTACAGAAAAGCTCCTCAATATCAGACCATTAATCTTTTGACCCTTAAAATATTTCTTTGCTTAAAACTATGAAGAAAGACCTTCACTCAAGCACAGTTGCAATCAATGGAGAAAACATTAATCACTTGAGAAGTGGTGTTTTGAGACTCATGAAATTGAAATGAATCACAATATGAAAAATGCAATTATTTTTAAGGGCTTTGTTTTGTTAACATTCACTCACTTGATCTGCTCTCTCTGCTTATGTATTTTTGAGGGGGGAGAAAAGTGTTTAGGTGTTGTTTTGGTGCTCAGGACATGCTCCCTCCCTTCCTGGGCGTTTGTACCCTGGTGTCCCATCACAGGCTGCCTGGGCACACCTTCCCTACACTGGCACAAGAAATACTCCCTTTAATGACATCACGACAGTGGCCTTGCTCCCACTGTTATCTTTCCATCCAGCTCCTCAGTCCAATCCCATACACAAACAAGCCTAAATTTCCCTGTGGCATGACAGCATGATTATCTGTCCTTCTACAGATATGTCCTTGTCATTTTTTTTTAACTTGAGGAGTGTCTGCTTTCCCCGTAAATCTACATTGAACCTCGTAATACATAAGGAATTTACTTGCTGGCTATTTATTGACCTATTGGCTTTGGAAGGCTTGTTTATCTAATAGGTGGGGATCCTGCAAAGAACTCAGTAAATTGGGGTTCAGCACAATATAGAAAACATATTGAGCTATTAGAGGTTCTCCAGAGGCAACAACAATGGTGCAGAGCCTTGAGGGGCAGCGTGCGAGGAGCAGCCAAGGGCATCTCGTGTGTCCAGCTGGAGAAGAGGAGACTGAGGAGAGACCTCATTGCAGTGACACCTTCCTGGAGAGGGGCAGAGGAGGGGCAGGGACTGGTCTCTGCTCTGGGGAGACCAGACTTCCCTTTCAGCCAACAGCAAGGCTCTGGGGTCTTTTCCAGCTGCCAGAAGATTTTCCTCAGATTCTTAACACTAGAGGGGATTTCAGTGGACAAAGCCTGTCTGAAGATGAAGAAAATTTTGCCACACAAGGAAAGAACAAGTCTTTTGCCCACAAGATCATACCAACACCTCCCACAATCCAAGTTCACCTCAGCAGTTCTCACAGGAACAAACCAATAATTTCTCTGAGACACAGTGTGGGAACAATAAACTCTTACCTGTGTTAAAGGATTAGGGGCTACGTATTTCCGAGTGAAGAAAACCAGCCCCCTCTGCTGAAATGCAGAAATAGCAAATATAGATTGAGCAAATAATGCCCCCAGCTGGATGCACTCAGGGCTGCTCTCCAGCTACCAAATTAAGCAACACAATGACTTCAGCTCCAGGTACAGGCATCTCATCAGAGACCTGAGCTCTCAGAGGATGCCAAAGCAGCAGAGAGATGTAGGCACTGCCCTTTAAAAAAACCCAACAAACCAACAACAAACCAAATCCAACCAGACACACAAGAACAAATTCTAAACTTCATGGTTTACACAAGGACAAGAACGAGGAGTAATGCACCACCTCTGTAACCCTCCCCTTGTTTGCCTTTGTGTGCTCAGAGAACACAATTAAAGATGGGGGGGTTGGCTTTGTAAAGTCTTAGCAGGTTATTTCAACAGCTTTTCATTCTGCTCCAGCGCCAAACTCCATTTGCTTTGTAATAGAAAGATGCTGTAACATTTCAGCCCTGGATGAGCAACGATACAAACCCAGAATTAGAGGCTCTGGCATTGCTGGGTGTGATGGAGGGTGGAGATTTGGGGGGNNNTGGGGTCAGCGGGGGGGGGAGAGTGGGGGGGGGGGGGGGAGATATCCCCTCTCACTGTAAGATTTAAAACACATTGCTCTAAAATAGATATTAAAAGTGGCTTAAATTTTATAGCCAAAACTGGAGACCACCATAAATAATGACCTTACTAAAGATAAATTAAGTGAGGAATGCTCTCTCATCTAATAAAAAAATTCAGCTTTTGATGACAAGAAAATACCTTGTACCAGAATAAAACACATTGATTTGGTGCTTTTTCAGTGTGGCTTTCAAAAATGAGTTTTAGATCAGTCTATGTACATGTAAATTTACCTGAAAATTCATGTTCTGTATAGAAGGACTACTTCTAGGAAAATGTGAAAATACACATTATTTGTTAGTTCTGTCCTGGCAAGACCTCCCATACAGTGCCTAAACTTCTCCTCTGCTACAAAATTAACCAAAGAAGCTGTAGCTGAATCCTGTGTCCATTTTTCATGCTAATGTTTTCTGTAGAAGTTGTCTCATGACTCAAACTCCAGGGTGCCAATTTGAAACTTTCCTCTCTAAACACCCATGATTTACCAGCACAGAAATCTGCCTGCAATCTCCCCTGTTCTGCAACAGATGTTCTCAGCTGCTCTTAAAGTCCATTAATTTAAAAATATTTAGATTTCATTTCTAAAGAGACAAACACATATGAAGCCATAGGAGTATTTTTGTTGTTGAGATCAAAGCAATATTTGTAAAATAATGCACAGATTTGTCCTCATTTTTTTGATAAACATCCTTTTATATATATATATATATAGTGCTCAATAAATTCTTACCCTCCTGTGACTGTTCTGCAAATCCCTCCTCTCCCTTCCAGGGCTGTGTTCTAACCTGTGTATTGCAGTCAGAGCTTACAAGGGATTTATAGGAGGCCACTCTACATTGCTACAAAGCTCCAGTTTCTCATTTCATTTCCACATCACAAAGTCCCCTGTGCTGAAGAGCATCACAGCTGACTAGAGGCCAAATATGGGCACTGAGCTAAATGTTTATCTTTTGCTAATTATTTTCAAATGACATGTAATGGAAATAATTTATTTGTCGGCCTGTTTTTGTCTCATTAGGAACACTTGTAATTTCAATTAGGTTAATTAACTAAGTTCCACCAACCAGGCAACCTCAGTCTTTTATTCCTTGCAAATTTTCTTCCTTCTTTGACAAGTCAAACAGAGCTTTATTTTGAAGAATATTTGTTGGTGCTGGTGTATGGGGGGGAGTTAGGTGGGGGATAGTGACAATTGTTTTATTAAACATGGGGGTTGGATCAAGGTTGGTTGATTCAGTTATTAAATAAAAAAATGTAATTGAGAAGAAGGAAAAGGAATAAGTTGCCATGAGATCTAAATAGAAAAAATCCAGAGGGGAAGAAATGATGCAAAGGGATCACTGACGGGAGGAATTTTGATCCTGGTGTGCTGGGCTGTGTGAAGGATGTTGGGTCTTGGATCAATCCAAAACTGAAGGTTAGCAAGACATTTGGGTCTAGATTGAGGGCAGCGTGGAACTCAGCACAAAGAATTTCAGCTCAAATTTATTAAAAATAAAATCTTTCATTAGATTCCTTTTTTCTTCTCTCTGCATAATTTACCGTGCCTGACATGTTTTGTCCTCTGGATTTGTTAATCAAAGGCACATTTTGCAAGAATCGCTCCTACATGAGAATGCACCAAAGATCAGGTCGGAAGACAAGCCATGGGTTTCTTTAGTCTGAAATATTTTAACCTCAACTATAAACCAGAAAAAATTATCTCACTGCTTTCCACAGAGCTGAGTGAAGCTTGGTGTCACTTTGATATGTGATATAATTCTACATAATAAGTAACAAGCACAAAAAAGAGCAATAACACTTAGATAGTGAGCAGATAATTTATTTAGAGATTTCTTTCAGACTAATACCTGGGATTTGATACACATTTCACCAAAGCCACATTCAAACAGGGATTAAGGCAGCAAAGTCTATTTGTGTTCTGGTCTATAATGACTAGACAGCAGCAGTTTATTTATTCTAAAGTCACACTTTCATAGTGGAAACCTGATGATAGATCTGACTGAACCATGTGATTAAAGAAGGATAATAATTAAAGAATAATAAACTATTCACTCCTCTGGGTGAGTGCAAAAATCTTAGGCTCGAACATGAGCCCTACTTAGAGATATTAAAAGTTTTAACGATATTAAAGACTTAAAGTGCATTTCAATGTTTTCTCATCGACGGGGTTCCAAAATACATTCAAATCTGTCCAACTCTGCCCAAATATATCTAAGCCAAAGGTTACTTTTCAAGGAAAGTTTTAGAACTATGGCATTTATTTCTTTGGCTCTTTTCTTCTACTTTGAAAGATGTTGCAAAGAAATATCCAACAGACTTTTTTTTAATAACCACCTACATGGGGACAACTTAGAACTGTTAAGAAACTTCAGAAAGCTCTTGGAACAGATGGAAGCTTATACTTTAATAAACATTAATACAAATAGTAATAAATACTGTTCTTAATACTGATCTGAATTCTGCCATTTTCATACTAACCAGGTAAATCTGGCTAACACCTGAATTAATTATTAATTACTCAGTGACAAACTACCAGGCAAACATTCTGTTCTATTTATCTGGAGGTTTTTATTAATTTCTAACTTGAATAACCCCTATTGAAAACTATATTTATTTAAAACCTGGATCATTTGAAAAAATAAATAGTAAGTGATATTTTATCTTAGCAGTTCCTGAATTGTTTTACTAAGATGAGAGGTAAATTCCATTTTTATCACCTAATCTAGAAGTGAAACAGCAGCAGATGCGCAAATCTTTGCTTTTTTGATACTGTTTTTCTGTAACTTGCAGAAGAAAGAGCAATTGTTTGTGGCTGTGCCTGAATAGTGATAAAATTTTGGTGAGGGGGATATTTTGGAATCATTCAGTGCTCATCACTCTGTGCATCTGAACAGGAAAGGATATTAGTGGATAATCCTTTGATTGGGATCCTTTCCAAATTTGCAATATCGAGCAACTCAAGTTGGTGCAAAACTCTCTCTTTGGGGATTATCTCAAGGGATCTGATGGAAATTCACTTTTCTAGAGAAACTTCTCAGCACAACAGGGAATCAAATATAAGCCAGGCTTATTTTAACACCTCTCACCTTGTATTGCTCCTAATGGTCTGGCATTAAATGCTATCCAAAGTAGGAATAGCAACCTATAGATGTGATTTTTAATTTTGCTAGTCCTGTTACAGCCCAAAACACCAAAAATGCTTTATTTGATGCCACTGTGTCTTTGTGGATCTTTTTCAAGCAGAATATACTGGACTTCTAACACCCTTGTTAGAGTTGATGTAAATTCCAGGATTTTTCCACTGTGTTTTGTGAAAAATAATATTCTAGGATGGGGGGAAAGTATTGGGGGGTGTTACCTCCTCCTCCTTGTTTCAGTGCACTAAAATGTTAATTTGCAACATAGTTTGGTTTCATAGTGAATTAAGACCAAATATATA
This sequence comes from Pitta sordida, assembly GCA_013390025.1. NCBI lineage: Eukaryota > Metazoa > Chordata > Aves > Passeriformes > Pittidae > Pitta > Pitta sordida. The sequence goes on from WEKX01017109.1 coordinate 407,430, forward strand.
TATTATGCCAAACATCAGGGAACATTTGACATTTGTTCCTTCAAAGGATGCCAACTTATCCAGCCAAGTCTTAGCCCTGCTAAACACCTTAAGAGAAGTTAAACCCTCCAAACAGCGATACGCACACAGAAATACACCAAAAAACGATGATCTTCAACACAAAAGCTCAATAATTTTTTTTCTCATTTAGCCATATATTTAGATCTTTAAATCTGTAATTATTCTTCTTCCAGTCATGCTTCACAGGTACTGTCGGTAGAACTATTCCTAATTCCTGTTGTTCCAACTAAACTTATACACTTGACCTCAATGATCCCGGATCTCTGATGTGACAACAGGGGGAAAAACAACTGGACTGGCCTTTATCAAGTGATCTGAAATCTGCACTTGAGCCCAACTTAAAAAAAATTTCTTTCCTTAACCCATGTCATTAAAATACTGAGCCATTTCTTCCTCTACTTACAGAATGATAACTATTTACACATAACTACCACAAACCAGTTGCTCTTTAAGGTGCTTCAGGGTTGATTCATTCACTAAAAAATCTTTTAGAAGAATTCTTCATATTAAAAGGAATTTAATTGTTTTAAAAATAATTTGATTTCAGTTAAATAGCATCTGAACAAAGTGAGCTTGAGTTTGCTCTTAATGGTTTAATTCTTATGTCAATAAGGCTTAAAACTTTCCCATTATCTGGTGTTCCAACACTAAACTTCTGAAAAATGTTAGATGATTGGAACAATGCCAAATAAATGCATCCTAACAAAAACATACAGAAAAGAAGTAATTTTCAATGGTATTATTATGCAAAGATATCACCAGCATTTTAAGAGCTCATTGAAATAATGAAATGGCTACAGTTATTTCCATTAAAAGGTTTATAAATAATATCTGCTGTTTGGTACGGTAGGAGAGCACAACGGTGTAATAATTGAAATGTCAATACCTCTTCCTTGTAAAGTTTCTACTTCTGAAATCAGGCATCTGGAAAAACGTCATTCCCACCTCATCCTGCTGCCTCAACAATTGAACTGTGCAGCGAAACGGGGCCATTCCCATTCCTTTTCCCCTCCAATATTAAATAAAACACACATAAGAAAAATATCATTACACACTCATCCATGTAAACATAATACGTATTTTAAAAAAATACACAAACTTAGAGCCTTTTTGGTTTATTTTTATTTATTATTTTTCATTTTGGATCAACAGCAACCTAAAAAGGATGGGAACAAACAAGGCAAAGTATAACTTTGATATCAAAGTCTGATAAAACTAAGCTGCTCCAACAGCATCATCAAGAAATCATGAAGCATCAAGTCCATCACCTCTATTGTTATCAAGGGGCTCTTTATTATCATGAAATCTTTACTTACAAAGAGTTTGCAGTTATATAATGGGATTTTTCCTGAACAATTTGGGAGATGGCATTCTGGAGAAAAGGAAGAGCTGTCTCTGGCTTTTATCACTGATGAATCTTCTCCCTTTAATGGAGCATTTTCTCCTTTAGATCCCTTTGGATATCCTCTAGAATCTTCCTGTTTATGGAAATTGAATGATTGTTGTTTTCTGTCAAAGACTCAGAGATGAAGAAAAATGCTGGGATGGAATTTTGCACAGCAAAATCTGACACAGAAGAAAGAAAATTTTAATCCCATAAAACAAGCTGCAATTCTATCCCAGTATCCCCTTCAGGATCCTTCTGCACCCAGATGAATGATGAGGACTTTCATGGTAAAAATATATTGACCTTCATCCTCTTCAGCTCTTCCACTTTGCCCAGCTGACCCAAGGTACTGAGGAGTTTTTGAGTTCCTGTTATTTATTCCAAACCTCTCATGTTCTCATGAGTCAGGGGACATCCTGAAGGAAAGGCAATGAGATTTTTTACTCTGAAAACTAGGTCTGATTGAAGTCTTCTTCAGTCACAGACATGCTGAGCAGATAAGGGCATTCTCTTCACTGGAAACCGATGAGAATTTTCAAAACATGCCAAAATGAAGTAACCTGTATTTTTGCGATATCTAATCAAAGTCCAACATCAAAGTTTGTGAAGGAGAGGAATATATAAGGAGGGGAAAGAGGGTTTATTATTTAATAGAGTGCCCTGGTATGATATCAAAATGTGTTAAGTCATTTCCTACACTCAAAATCTGTCAGAGAGTTTTAAGAGTGAGATCTTACAGAACTGATGTCCTGGTCAAAAATTCAGAATAACTTTTAAACATTAATGATTGCAGTGGCTTAATGCAAAGATCTCACAGGTTTGCTCTTCTTACTGTCCTTTGCAGGTCTGTTCAATGCCTGGGATTCATAACAGGAAAGGTCACAACCAATAAATTTATCTTAATCCAGAAACCCCAAACTGGTTGTGAGTCCAGTCATCATTGCTGTTAATTAGACAAAAAATTGGGTTCAAGCATTCTTATGGAAATTTCCTCTGCATGAAAGGATTTCCAATGAGTGTGAATTCAAGTTGTCTGAAATGGATCTTCCCCATCCAGAAAACAGAGGGCACCACAATGGCTCGAATGGAAGTGGAGAAGAAAGGAAAACTACAGATTTTGGTAGAAAATTGGGGATTTGCTGATAGGCAGAAGCGACTGGCAGAGAGAGAGATCCCTGAGGTGCCCGTTAGATTCCAAGTCACAGGAAAGCAGGGAATTGGTGCTGCATCACCACCCTGGAGCTGGGGCTGCAAAAGAGCAGCTTCCAGGTGCTCACAGGTACATCTGACACACCTTCAGCCAGATCCCAGTGATCTCTGCTCCAAGGCTTCCCAGCACAGCATCCCAGGGCCATCCCACACAGGAATCACTTCAGGAGGCAACAGACCTTCCCAGGACACCCAGGCTCACACTGGCAAAAATTCCCTCTCATCATAACTTGGGAGCGGAGTTTGAAATCACCCGGTGCAAATGTTTGGATGTATCGTAAAAAGTGATATTCTGAACCCCACTGACCCTTTCCTTTGCACTCATGGAAACAGAAGTGCTCTAACAGAGGGAGCTGGAGGCAGATCTGAACAAAATTTTAATTAGTTCAAGAGCCTTATAGATATTGTGACTGTAAATGTTGCAACTACCAACGAAATACATTTCAACTTCTTAATTGTAGGAAATTTACAATTTTTTTTCCTCCTCCAAACTAATTAGGCTGATAGTGCCCACTGCCAAATCCAGCTGTTTTCTTGACACCTCCGAGTTCGTCCCACTCTGAACTCCGTTTCACTGAACCTTGTCCACACTTGCTTTAATGGCAACAGACTGCAACCACAAAGAGTACCCACTTTAATTAACTTTTACTCCTTTCCAGAGGGTGTTAAAAGAAAACCAAGAGCTATTCCAGAGACAAAGGGACTGAGCCTTGCAGGCAGCAAGGACTGTTTCATTCCATTGTTTGGCAACACTTCTATTCAGGACTAACAATTTCAGAGACTTATGTTCCTAATAGAGCAGACTAAAACTCTTCTGATGAACAATTTGCCATCAGAAACTGCTGATTTTCTGGATCAAAACGTTCTGTGGCAATGTTTATGCCACTAAAAGTTCTGAGGGAGAGCAGGCAGGCTGGCTGGAGGGCTGGCAGATTGGCTTGGAATGCTGCCTGGAGCCAGGCTGGCTGCCCAGCCCATCGTCTGCCCAGATTCCTGCTCCCCCCCTCCCACAGGTCAGGCACATTATGCATCATAATGATATTTATTATCAAATTTGTCAACATTTCGAAGAATAAAACCCAATATTTCAATGCATTGTGATTCAAAATTTTCTCCGGTAAGTTTGGCACGAAAAGAAGCTCTCTTTTGTTTTGTTTTTTTTTTAAAGTAGGTTAAATTTTGTGTGTGTGTGAGGAATATTTATGCTTTTGTTCTAATTGCAAGCAATACTAAAAATCCCCAAATGAAACACTGGAGTTTCTGCAGAGTAGGAGCTCCAGGTTCCAGTCACGTTGAGCTTTACACGAGAAACTCCATATTCCCAGACAAAAGTTGTGCAAAGCTGTGCCCTTTCTCCAGGCAAAATTTGAAGGCCTAATTGCTACAAAATATTATCCTTCATTTTCCAATAATGTAAGGAATTTATTAATTTGTCAAATTTTATTTTATATAGTGTGTTTTATTATATATGTAAATAATATATTATTAAATATATTACTATAAATATATTGTATTTTAGTTAAATATTTATTTAAATATATAAGCATATAAAAGATGGTAAAATAAATATATAAGACAATATATAATACAATTATAATACAATTCTGTGATTCTGTGATTCTATAAGTACATAAATATAATATTTTACAATAAAGATATTTATCATAGAATTGTTATAATATGTTGTGTATTTACATATTAATTCTGACATGTATATTTTATATAATATTCCTCATTTAGTCATACAGTCAGGAACACATTTCTATGTCAAAAATCCTGATCACTCTTAAAACTACAATAATAACAACTTGGATTCCTGAAAAACTTGTAGAAGCTGCCCCTAAAGTAACTCCACTTGAAATTTCCAATGAAGAAAAAGAACTTACTCCATTGTTGCTCACTTATTTACAACCTTTCAGGGAAAGTCTGCCTTTTATTCCTGTATTTTTATGGCACTGGAGCCCCACCGTTCACGGAGGGTTTGACATTCCTATGAGATGTGTCTCAGCTTTGTTGTGTTGCACAGGTAAAAGCCATGAATACAAGGACCATAAACAAGAGTATACACAGATCTGGTACACAAGGTATTGTTGAATAATAATTTTGGTTTTGCCAGAAATACAATGTATTTTAAAATTTTGCTGCCACCATTGTGATCATCCCTACCAACACTCAGCATTAGCAGTAGAAACCTGCATTTAAAGAATTAAAAGTTGACTTAGAACTGATAAAATCACTTTGGTTTAATTTTTTTCCTCTTCTGAAAACTCCTTGTTTCCATAATCTTCAGAAGCCAATGTTCAGAGCATTTAAAAATAACTTTGCACTTACCACATCTGGCAGATTTACTCTTGCATTGCAAACACTATATGTACTATATATAGTATAAATACTATATATAGCAGGCATGAAGTAGAGGTGACACAAGCACAATGATGCAAGCAGGACGTATAGATTAGGGAGTATTTATAGACTAAAAAAACCCCAAATCCAATATTGTCTGACCCACAAAGCAAGGAGAAATCTGAAATTTCTTTGTCTTTGTTAGTTAAACTGAAATGCATTCTACCCCTACAGCACCCAATCACCCTGGAGAAAAACCCAATCTGCTGTTAATATGGTGGTTCTGCTGTGTGAGACACATGAAAAAATTAGGAATAACAGAGAGAAAATACCTACTTGAAAGTAGTAACGTTTTATGGAGGAATGTTGGTGATTTCCATGGGGAGTACTCACACAGTTCAACTTAGAGCCCTAAATATTACAAGAGAAAAAGCTTCTAAATTAGGTATTTTAAGCCCACAGGTAAAAAAGTAAATATTCTATTCTCTCTAAGTGGCACCGTCCTCTGAGTCAATATTGATTCAGGCTTCCTATCACAACTGCCTTATTCTTGTAAGATAAAGGCAGCTCTGGAGTTAATCACAGTCAGGTTTCTGGAACTTTAAAAATGTCACAAGCATTTCAAATCCCAAAAGATTCCATAAAACTGACTTTGTACTGGGTTTATATCACTTAGTTAACCTTCATTTCCCAATGTAAACTAATGTATGACTTTATTGTGAGCTACTCAACAGCTTCCACTGGGTGCCAACACTAAATCTCAGGTCGTTGTGTTCAGTTGGAGCAGCAGATGCTCCAGACATCCCATCTTGGTACCAGGTGGATGAACCTTATTCAGCACATGAACATCAGCCCCACCTCAACAGAGGAGCTCATGGACCCCAGCTGGGCAAATAAAGAGCAAGTCCTGTTCAGGAAATCAAAACCCAACTGAGATATTTTGAATAATTTCAGTATTTCTCCAAAGCAACAGAAGGTCAAATCCTCCTTTCTTTACCCATATGAGTGAAGTGATAACATTTGGGGTTTGGGGACTGCAGAAAGCAGAGTTTACCCAATTACCACTCCAAAAGCTGTTTAGTTATTAAACCTTTCCTCCTCCCCACTCCATCCCCCAGAACCTTTTTTCATCCAGGGATCCTCAGCCACTTGCAACTGGAGACAAATCACCATAGTCCATACGGACAAAGGGGATTGTGATGCCTGATATTGAATGCAGAACTGCAATAAAATTTAGCTCAGCTTTAAATCTGGCACTGTCAAACCCAGGAATCAAAGTTTGTTAGATCAAGGTGTCAACAATGCTGTACACATTTAAAAGTCTGTGCTTTTCCAACAAATTTCCAAGCCTAAGCAGGCTTTGAAAATTAACAATCTCTTTGGTAAAAAGACATTGTAATAACTCCCTTGGCTGAGTTGCCTGGAAGATTATCTCAAGGTATGATTTCTGCTCTCATACCCCATTAGTTGAGGTACCAGGGAGTGTTGGGCACGACATGAGGAAACAAAACCAATCCTATTTACCACCCAGGGTGGCCCATGAGGCACTGCCAGGGTGTCAGAACTGAAACAATGGAATTGTGTGCCTGAAGTTTTACTGATTAAACTGCATAGGGAGCTCTTGTGGCTCTTTCTTTAATCTAATATAAGTTTTACTGGCTCATTACTGCCAATTAGGAAAGATCTGCCTTTAAAAATTTATTGAATGCTGATGGAGAGCAACACAAATTCTTGTGAAGCACAATATGAATTAGATGTCAGACTTGAGTAAACTCAGATAATGCATAAACAAGAGTAAATATTTAAGATTTCCATCAACTATATTGGAGCATCAGGGCCTCAACACTTTGCTTATCACTGAGAAAGCATTTGGTTTAATCCACAGTTTCAGGACTGGACATCTTTCACTCCGAAGCAAGGAGAACATGGGAAAATCAGGGGGGTTCCCCTGAACTGGTGGAGCCATCCAGTTTTAAAAACAACCTCTAAATAAACTGAATGTTGTTCTATCGTGTAAATGAAGTCGGTATTTTCAGGCAAAAATCAATCATATAACAACCAAAACACTTGGTGCAAACCAGAACCCTCACAGAGGCCTCTAGGAACACAGAGGTCCCTGGCTGAAACTCCGGAGACAACCTTCCTTGTCCTCCTGGCCTTTGGGAACTAATCTTGTAACCCCTTACACCACACTTATCTAGAGTTTAGAAGACTTAATTAATCCTTCAAACTCAGAGAGAGAACCATACGTTATTTTAAAGTTTTCCATCTGAACTGAATTTCTTCATACATGAAACATGAGGGGTGCAGAACCAGTATCATGGAATCATAGAATCCCAGAATGGTTTGGATTGGGAAGGATTTTGTAGATCATCTCATTCCACCCACTGCCATGAGCAGGAACACCTTCCACTATCCCAGATGGCTCCAAGCCTCATCCAACCTGGCCTTGGACACTTCCAGGGATGGGGCAGCCACAGCTTCTCTGGGCAACCTGTGCCAGGGCCTCCCCACCCTCACAAACAAGAATTTCTTCCACATATATATGATTTCTTCTCTCCCAGTTTGAAGCCTTTTCCCTTAGTCCTGTCCCCTTCACCTGCTCTTGTAAAGAGCCCCTCAGGTCTCTTTGGTACAGTGGGTTTTTCTGATTCTAGAGCTGGTTTGCTTCCCCTGTTATGATACAAAACACCTTCTTGGAAACAAAATAAAAATACTTGTAACCTTAAAATGCCTTAAAGGCAGGTTTTCTTCTTTCACATTCCCCTCCACAAGCTTCACTATCCCATTAGCAGCATTGTTTCCTTTTCTAGTAATGTTGCTTCCATGGAGGGTTTCTTGTTGCTGTTGGCTTTACTATAATTAAAAAAAACCCCAAACCAGAACCAGATACAGTTATGACTAAGTAACATTAAATAGTCTTGTGTCTGGCATATAAATTGTGGGTTAACATAAAACACGACATGTTGAAGTGCATTTCATTTGAAGGACCTCCAGTGTTCACAACTCTGGCTTTTAACACACAAATTCTCAACCCTTACACGGAATTATTTTACACATTTTTTTTACACATATTTTAGGTATTTACACAATACCTAAAATGCACCTCACCTAAAATGCATATGAAACTGGATTTTATTATTCTTTAATATATAGTCATAAATCCAATTGGCCAGTTAGTTCCCAGATATTATAGTTTCCCCATCTGCTAATGCTCCCACCACTCCCCAGTCCATGACTTTAAGAAGTCCCATTAAACAGAATTTCTCAGGCACATTCTGATAATCCATTTTCCATGGTGATAAAAACCCCTCTTTTTTCAAAAATCAGTTTTGAAAAATGATGTCCTAGAAATGTAGTTATGGACACTACTTCTGTCTGTAAAACTCTTCAGGCTCAGAGACAATTTCTAGTCTGAAGTTAAGCCCAGATCACCCAGCAGCTCAGCAGTTAGGCAGGGCTTGCCCGCATTTCCTGGCAGGATTTAGAAGAAGCAGCATGTCTAACATTTGAAGCCTCAATCAGTGAGTTTATTGACTTTCTTTGGCTTTTATTATCTGCCCTTTCACTGTCAGATAAATGAAATTAAAGGCTTATTTTATCTCGATGTAGAATAAAAACAATTTAGAACTTATCAGAAATCTAGTTTTCCAGCCAGCAAGTATTCCCTGAATTAGATGCTGACAGGATGGTGTGAGTATTACTTATTATCTTTATATTTTTTAATGTTAACTCTTTCTACGGGAATACTGAGCAGTAAGTAAATTGCTACAGATCTCTACAGAAACAAGAGTATTTTGAAATATTATTAAGAAAGTTAGCCAAAATACTTATTTTGCTTTTTCTTGGAGAATGGGTCTGAGCAAAAAAATCTGAACTAAATAATCAAAATAAAATGGAAAAGTAAAAAAATGCATGTTTAATCTTCTTTTTTCCTTTATACAATGCCATTTTTTGAGTATCAGGGACAAGTCATATCAAATTTCCTGACTACATTAAAGGGCTTCTCAAAAGCAGCCCACAATTTAGAAAAACATTAAGCAGAACTTAATTTGCAGAGTGCAAATGGGGATCTTCCCAATGCTCCATATTTCAGTTTGCAGCACCAGCCCACAAATTTCAGTGTAACACAACCCCTGCACTAATGAAAATGAGGCAGTGGAAGCTCATGAGTCTCTTATTTTTTGTTGTATCTTGAACCCAACCCTCAGCATTTGTAAAGCCCCCGGAAGCACAGCTACTAAGATATATTTATTATCAAGTGGTGTTATCTGTTCCATAATTTAACACTCAAACTTCATTTCTAACAGCAAACCCCATTTTTCAGTGGTTGTTTCCTCCTTTTTAGCTCCTTCTAAAAAAGAATCTGTGTGAAGTGTCACATCCCACAGCACAATCGGGATAAAAAATTTCCTGGCATGCTTAGGAAAAAAAGAAAAAGAAGGAAAGGTGTAAAAATTCCTGCTTAAAGGTTAATTATTTGCATAAAATATAATACACATGGCCTGAAAAGTCACGTGTCCTTAAATACAGCCTGAGCCCTTCTCACAGCTGCATCAGGTGCTCCAAGGAAAAACTTTCTAATATTAAAATATTAAAGTAGAGAATTATCAGGGGCTGAACAAAAGGGGATGTAAAGAGCAGGGATTAAACTGCCCCCAAATTCATGGCAGTGAGGGAAGGCTGCTTACCTTGACTTTTTTATTTTATTATTTTTATTATTTTTTAATTCTCCTCCAAGCAATGACCTCCATTGTGCAGGTAGTTGGAAATTCAAAAGGTACATCAAAATGGGTCTCTTCTGTCTATAGGAATACTCAGCTCTGGCTGCAGAGACACTTGTCCCCCCATATTCCTTGGAATTTGTCCTCAGAGGGTTTGTACAAGCTTTAAATAGCAAAAGCAATATTGTCCTCCAATTTTAGCTTCCAAATTTTCCACAGCTCCCTGTCTGCCTAATCCGTGTCAAAGTGGTGGTTCAATCCACACCTCCAAGGGGACAGCAGCAAAATTCCTGGTGTGAAATCATTGATGGATGTGCATTTCTAAGGAGTTTATATTAAGAAGGAAAAAAATTGTCATCCTTTAAGCCATCCTTTGATCAATTTATTCTCCAAGCATCCTGAGTAAATTTGTCTGACCTTCCTGTTAATTTTGTCAGACAATATTTTTGTATGACAATGGCTTCACTGCTCTGATTATTTCATCCTCTGGAGTCAAATCTTGTGAACTTCCTCAAGAAAAGTCTCATCTGGGATTCTGTGAGTGTTTGTCCCCACAAGCATTCCAGAATTTTATTTAAAAGAAAAGAAAAATTGCACCACAAACATTACCATAGAAACAAACTGCCACAGACAGTTATTAATGAGAATGAAAAGCTAATTCATAAAGATAACTCCCATCTTCAGTCTGTAACAGATACAATTCAAATAGAAAAAAACACAGATTTTATTAAGCACTGAACAAACTATCAAAATAATATTATTATGCCTTTTATTTAAACAGGGCCAAGTCTAATTGATATGAAGATGACATAAAAAGCCTGCCTGAAACCTCGCTAGACCTTCAGTAACATCCTCCTGCTTAAACCCAGCCCATCATTTCATATCAGCCCCTGATCTCCTTCCAACCATCCCACGATTGTGTCCATGGCATCCTCTCCATCCACTGCCCAGGAAAGTGGGATCCCAGGAAGTCACCAGGACTGGGAGCAGCAGACCTTAGCCACAAGCTATTTTTCAGCACCACAGCACTGTGCTCTCTTTGCTTTAATCTCCTTTTATATATTAAAAAACAGACTGCTTTCCTCAGGAAAGAGAAACAACTAAACCATGGCACTAAATGCCTCATCCAGCCTACTCTTAAACACCTCCAGGGACGACGACTCCACCACCTCTCTGGGCAGACCATTCCAATGAGGGATCACTCTCCCTTTGAAAAAGCTCTTCCTAACATTCAGTCTAAACCTCCCCTGGTGGAGCTTAAGGCCATGTCCTCTTGTTCTGGTGTCGTCAGCCTGAGAGAAGAGATCCTCACCCACCTGGCAGCAACCTCCCCTCAGGTAGTTGTAAACAGCACTGAGGTCACCTCTGAGCCTCCTCTTCTCCAGGCTGAACAACCCCAGTTCCCGTAGCCGCTCCCCATGGGCTTGTCCTCCAGTCCTTTCACCATCCTTGTCACCCTTCTCTGGAACATCCTGGTCTCAGATCCACACACACCTAAATTAAGGGCACAGGAATTGTGGGGAAGGTTTGCCCTTTAGTCTTGCAGCTTGTTATTCCCATCTGCAGCTTCACAAAAAAAAAGAGCTCAAAGTAAGAACGCTAAGGAGGGTCCAGACTAAATTCCACTCTTGTTTCAGATTGTACACTGCCTTGGACACCTTCAGGATTCCAGAAATACATCCTAATAATCACCTTGACTCCGATCCAACTTCTAGAAAGCTTCACACCACTTTTTTCTCAGTGTCCTACTGCTGACCTTGCTATGCATGTGCTGATAAATTATTTCCAACCCATTTGAAATGTTTTTTTTTCTTATAACTGGGCCTTCAAAACTTTAATTTTCACACTGAACTAATCTGTTGGAGACACCAAAATTCACCACAAACTTCTTCAATATGGAATTTCTCAGAAGTTGTCATTTCAATGTGCCCATAAATATTCACTGGGAGAGCTACAAGACATTTTAGCTGATTTGGGGGAAACAACCAAGAAAAAAAACAAAACTAAAGGAACAAATTCAAGATAGATAAATAAATAAATAGATAAAAGATAAATAGGTAAATAAATAAATGAGTGAATGAATGAATGAATGAATGGATTAATGCTCCTACAAATAAACAAATAAATGGGGATGCAGAAGGTGGATGCACATTCTGTCAGACCCCATCACATCCCTCCACTATTTCCATACTTTAGATCCACAAGGTTCTCACCTCAGGCAGGAATAATATTGATCATGTTCAGCGTTTCCTCAGCACTGGGAGAGAAGAACATTCTCCTACAACACAACACCCTATAAAGCACATTGTCCTGTTGTCAGGCTTCAAGTTCAGGACTTTTTGGAAAGAAAGAGGTAACTGAGGCCTTGGTTCTTCAAATCTTTCTTCAGACTTGCTCCTTTAGTACCTCTTGTTACATGCAGTTATAAAAAGAGTTGAGTCCCTCAAGCCCTTTATTGAGCAACACTCCCATCATGATTTCAAAATAAAAATAAAAATCACTAAAGTTACTAAACAAAACACAGATGTTCAATACCCAAATTCTTGTATGGTCTTAAAGTGCCTGGGAATGAATTCTTTATCACTCTCTAGATCTTGTATAAAGTTGCTGCTTTCAGCAATGGGCCCAATTAGAACTTTCATCCACTTGTGCTGAAAGCACAGAAACCCAAACCACTGTTCTGCCCAAACCTTGTCTGTAATTGCTCAGAAATCCACCTTAGCACGGAGTCTCCAATACGTGTATGAAAAGTGAGAGCAGGAGGAAAAAAATAAATACATGTATGATACAAAAAATACATGTATGAAGAATGAGAACAGGATAAAAAAATAAATCCATGTGTGATATAAAAATATATGTATGAAGAATGGGAACAGGATAACTATAATGTGTTTGTGATGAAACACACATGTACCCTGCAGAAGTTATGTGTGAGACAGGGCTGAATAATGGGGTTTTTCTCTTTTTCTTCCTGGCTATGAATATCCATATATTTTAAATACAAGGAAACTGATGAAGTGGACAGTTCAAAAGGATCAGTATTCACTGAGCAGTGAGAGTTGTAGATCTGAGGATGTGCTTGAAGTGCATCAAATACTGCCCCTATGACAGAGCAAGTGCTCACTGACGTGGTAATTTAGCCTCAGTTCTAGCAGGGGTTACCAAGATTTCTGTGGGCTGTTAAATCCACCTCAGCCTTGACAGACAGGCTAGAGATGCTCCTTTTGAAGCTGCAATGAGCAGCTCTAGATCCCTCACTAGTGACAGCTTTGTGCCTTCCCAAGGCTGGGATGTGGCACCAAACTGGGAACATCAGTGTGGGATATCAGCACCCACCTGTCTTCGGGAAGGGAGAACAGACAAGGGGGAAAGACACTTTTGAGACCAAAAATCCACCAAAATTCCAACCAGCTGCGAAGAACTGACAGAAACAGAAGTATCATTTTAAAGCCTGCTCTTCATAAACCAGAGATTCCTCCCATACCCCTCAGCTCCCACACAAGTCAGTTCAGACTTTCCTCCTTTCCCAGTCAAAAAAGAAAGTTGGGGAAGTGACCATGAAAACAAAAGCAGCCTTTTGATTCCTCAACATCCAACTGCCAATGAGTGTTTAATGAATAAATTGAGTCTGTTCTCTGTGCTGCAATCCTCTCCTCACAATCACCTTTAAAAAAAACCCCAACAGTGAGAAAACAGAATTGTATAACTATTTCCTAAGACTTTAAATTAGAGAAGAAACCTCCTTCACACCAAAGTTTCCCAAACCCACATTATGTTTTTAACAAACCCCTTGGATTTCACACCATTCCTTCTCATTTTTTGTTGTCAGACACACTGTGCCATTAGGCTTAGGCAGCACCACTGCTCCAAAGGCAGCAGAGCAAACAAGAAAAACAATTATATTTTGTGTGTTTACAAGTGAAATTCTGCTGTAAATAACCATGTAAGGAGATCCTGCTGGGGGTAGGTGGGACCGAATATCAAGAAGGAATAACAACCAACAGACTACACAAGGAGAGAAAACTCGATTTAGCCAAGCTGTGGTATAGAGAAAAACAAAGGGGAAAAAGTAATAAAAAGTAAAGAAATCCTGCTAAGCTGGGTGGAGGGTGGTGGAAGGGGATGGGGCAAGAGAAGAGATCACAATTTTGAGCTTTCCTGCTGCTCTGCATTTCCTTTATGTGTTTTAATCTTTCTTCAAATGTTTGATTCCTCAGTTATTAAATCATTTTCATTTAATTAAATAAATGAGTTTCACGCCCAGCATTGACTGTGGAACACTCAGACTGAGGAACTTCCAGCTCCAAAGGAGGAAAAGCTACGCCTGCAAACCCAAAGCTCAGAGGAAAGCAAACCAAGAGTTTGTGCTGTACATGGCTGTATGTACATGGCATGTACACACGTGCTGTGCATGGCTGAATAGTTCTCAGAACGGGTATTTCCTCCTTAGGCTCCCGATCCAAAGCTGTTCCTTTCTCTCCGTCCATTTCCGAGGCTGAAGAGCATCTTAACCTGCCAGGGTCCCCCACTACAGTGGTGGGAATGTCAGAGGACTCTGCAGTCCTTGCAGAGAAGTCCCAGCCTACTTAAGCCCAGCCTTTCACACATTCTCATCCCACTCTCAAGTGTCTCCCCTCAGACAACAGAGCATCTGATCAGAGAGGAGAGTGGCCTTATTAAATGTAAGGGAAATGTAAAATAATCTGGGATAAACTGAGCCAAAGAGGAGCCAGATTGGAGGTTTGTGCTTTGTCAGCCCAGCCTGGCATTCAGAGATAATACAATAATACAAATTGCAGCATCCATTATTAAATGTTTTGACAGTAGAGTCATTTAAAATAATCACATTTTATCCTTTAAAAAAAAAAATACTCCTAAAGGCTTTCATAGGATAAAAATCCTCCAGTTCTACTCAAATCTTAAACTGTCTGATAAAAAGTCTCCCCATGATAACAAGCTGGCCTGGGCTTATTTCTAATCATTGCCTGAATTGTGAGAAATCAATTATAATCACTATTAAATAAGAGGGTCATCATGAATATGGTTGTGGCCTTGACAGAAAAGTGTATGAAGAGCACAATTGCTAAATATAATTTTGGACGGGTCTAGAAATGTGGGAAGCTGAAGGAGAAAGGAAAACCATCACTATATGAACGTCTACGATGATGAATAAAAGTTTCTTTTATGAATAAAAGTAACAAAAAAGTAAAATAAAAATTTTATGAATAAAAGTAACATCTAACATGTCATCAGCACATGTCATCAGCACTGTAATTAAGATACTGCCCAAAACCAAAGAGGAAAAAACCCTGGAAGCTCCTCAGTCGTCCTGATAAGGTTACAAATATAAATAATCCTAAGAGAAGCAGAATTTGGCCAACAGATACTGCCCTTCTATTGGAATTCTCTTGAACAATGAGGATCTTAAAGGTCTAATTCTCACAAGCTCCTCCTGCACAAAGAAATGACAAAATACTTCTGTGCTCATTTTAATCTCAAAATGGAGAATTATTTGTTTTAATTCTTCAGTTGGAAACTACCGCCTTGGGGTGCGACAACCGCTGGAGCAGATGAAATGGTACTTGCAGCCCAAGTCAGCAGAGGGGAGGACACAGAAGAAAGATCCCCTCAGGAAGGAAAAACCAGACCTAAAGCACTTGGATTATTTGAATTTCTTTCCAGCCATCTGTATCTCATCTTTACAAGTTGTATTGTCTCGTTCACCCTTGACAGGATATAAATTAAGGAATGCAGCTAACACACATCCTAGTTAAACAATTCTCATTTCAAAGGACATTTCAAAACCATTCTCCCTTACCAAACATTAGCGTATACTTCTCTAAGTGCTCCTGGAATAAAATTGGTATTGCTCCAGTCACAAGGCATTTTCCTGCCTGCAAGAACTGGGCTGAGCTGCCTGCTGGTGAGACTGGAAGCAGAATTTCCTTGCTGCAAATGTTTTCTCTCTAGGGTGTGCAGTTTTGCCTCTCACTCCTCCCCAGAATTACAAGGCAATCTAAAAACATCCTCCACTGCTGTTTGTTGTGTGAGGATCCCTTTTACACCAGCCCTCTCTCCAAACAGAAAAGCAACATTGTAATTCAATAAACAGATGAAAACAAAATTCCTGGCTTCTTCTCAATAAATACAAAGTTTGATTTTTAATCAACCTTAAAAATAGCATTACTTTTAATGCCTCTATTAAAAGCAATGAATTAGCAGAACAAAAAAATAATGTACATGTTATATATATTTTTAAAAGCCCTAATTAAAATCAGTAAATCCTAAAATGTTATTGTATCCTTGACCCTGCAATGTCTTTCATGGCCTTGCTGGAACAATCACCATCTCCAGAAGCAGCTGAGATCTTGTTTTCAACTCAATCAACTGCTCAGTCCAGCATGGACGATCATTTGGAGTTTAAAATTACGTAGTGTTTCACTTTCCCAAGACAAAATTGGTTTGATTAAATAAAAATAATTCATATTCCATATATTTCTTTAAAAGACAGGGATAAAACAAGCCATTTACACAATTTCAGACCAACCTTCATTCCACTGAAATTCCAATAATGGCTCATGTGGGCTTGAATTAAACTTCTATTTCCCCATCATCTCTGTTCAGGAGAGATTCTGTTTTCATATATTGCAGAATTATACACCCATAATTAGTTTAAAATCTTACATAAATGGACTTAATTTCAGAGTCTCAAAAGAAAACAAGAGCACATTATTCACCATATTCAGCAATAAATGGAGGTAAGCACAGATTCTGCTAATACTAATTTAGGGTTCTGACAATTCCATAAAAACAAGATCCTCATTTAAAATCCCTTGTTTTTTCGGCCAAAAAGAAATATGGAGAGGACCAACAGCAATGCCAAGCAGAGATCCCCCAGAATTTAGGTTTAATCATATCTGGCTGATTGAAAAAACAACCACGTTATTTAAATGAAATAAAAAGGAGGGGGACATGGGGGAAGAGACAGATGATAAGTGCAAAAATAGTTAAGACAGTATCCATTTGGGAACAGGAAATCATATTCCTTCAGAAACAAAGTTATTTTGTGCTGCAGATTTAACGTGGATGGGGGAGTTGTGCAGGACTTGGAATAAAGAGGAGTCTTTCTGTGAGAGGAAAAGCCATGGAGCCTTGAGAGCCCAGGACATGGGAAGTGATCCCACTAATCCTGCAGTTCCTGAGCCCACAGTGCTCTGCCCATATTGATTAGGGATAAAACCTGGCAAGGCCGGGCAGTGCAGTGCAGCAAACATAAATCAGAGCAGCAGGACAATTTCCTCCCTTGGAAAGATCCCTACTGAGCCCATTTTACAACTAATAAAGGCCCATGTCAGCCAGACAACTCTAATTTCATGGTTCTATAATGTATAAACACATCAAATTCCCTCATTCACATCTGCTGCCTCAGCAACATCCACACTTTTTCAATTCCAGATTTTGGAATAATGAATTCATCTTCAAGCGTTGTTTTGTCCAAAATATTACAAATACCACCAACATCTGGAATATATAATTACCACCACGTTGATGCAAAAGTCCATGGAGCCCCAAGGTTCAACTTCAAACACATCAGCACAAGGGAAAGTTGGGATTCCAATCTTGAGGGATTCCAAACTTGAGTCATGGCATATTTTTGAGAACATTACAAATGGCAGAATAAAGATTTCAGAGATCCAGGTCTGTTCCAATTTCCAAGTGAATATTAATAAATCTGCATTTCTCAGATGAGCACACACAGGACAAGCCCAGACAAGGGAAGATTCCACCCCACTTCATGCGTGTCCACTCAGCTCTTTAATGATAATGATCTCAATTAATATAATTATTTCATTAAATAATTAATCAAAGCACCAAATAGAATAAACGATTTGTCACCTTGCTGGGAGTTTAAATGTCTAAACCTTTGCTTAGTCTAATGTAGGTTCATATTTTGCCATGCAACAACTTTGCTTTCATTTTTATCATTTTAGTCCAGATGGATTGCAGGCTTGGATAACAACATAAACCTGGTTAATCAACTTTCATGCCATATTTATGCTGCAACAGGGAGGTTTCTCTGTAGTCTGCACTTTACCAGTGCATGGTGTGGAATACAGCCAGTGCTTTATGTACCCTTAAAATTGCAACTGTAGCCCCCTCTGCCACCAGTGACCCTGAATCTGCTCCTGACAACGATCTCCTGGCCTTGCCAAATACAGGTCCAGTTAAATTTAATTAAAACAACAAGAAAAAAAAAACACCACATACAACCAACAAATAGAATTATATTACACTCATGAATTTATGAATTCTCAGACCTGCTGGTTTCCGTGTGACAGAGGAAAAAAGTTAAAAGTCAAGAAATATGTATCTCCTAATTAATTTGTCTTGGCATCACTACCCCATTCCTAATGCAAGGTTTGGGCTGAATCAAGAAATCCCCTTTATAGAAACTTCATTGTAGCTGTAACATATATTTTGGTAGGGCTGCTTTGCTTTTACTGGATTTATTTTCCCCAGAAAGCAGAAGGATTTGCATGGGGGAAAAAAACCCTTTCAAAAGCTGTTGTGGCATTCTGTGTCTCCTAAATCACTCGTGGACATTTATGGCAGCAGTAAGTCAGTAATTAAAAATCAAATTCTATGGCTGTTCAGAAAAGTCAAGGCTCTGATAACAGATGACAATTAACAGCAGATATTTGAACCACACCAATTACACATAGCTTGCAATTAACATTATTACTCATAAATTATAATGCATAATGTGTTTTGCTAACATGACCAAGAAGGAGAAGAATGGAAAATTACTCGTATTTCAGCAACTGCCTTTGCTGCAGCACCATCACTCAAGAACTGGAATCAATTCACCCCTCATTCCAACGGCAATACTAGTGGGCTTTGGCCCATGCAGTCAAATAAAGATTTTGGGGTGTTTTTTAGAGGTTTTTTGCTTTAATTTGCAGGGGTTTTGTATATTGTGTAGTCTTGTGTGCATGGGATATTTGTTAGTCTGGGGTTTTTTCCCAAGAGCTCAGCATAAACGAAGTTCCTATGGAAATCATATGTTGTATATATTCCTTTGACGGTATTTGGATTAAGAACAGTAAATTATTTGAAGCTTTAATGCAATACAACATTATTTTTCATATTCTTGAAATACAGAGGCAATTGATACCTGTCCCGGTGACACTGCAGCCTTTTCTCCCAGGAAGAAGCATTTTGCCATTCCCAGAGCTAACAAATAAAATCACAATCTTATCTATAGTCTAAAAATAGTTGTAACGTGGGAGGCTATAAATTCATCGGCAAAGCAGGACTAGGTATTACCTGCTGTGTCCTGGGCTGGTTTGATTTGAAGGAGAATGGGGAGGCAAAAAATTCCTATAATTTTGGAGTGGTGGGATAATTTGAATTGGATCCAAATTTGGCCACATTCCAGTGGGCTCCAGCAGCAATAGTTTAACAGCATATAACTGAAAAGACCAGAAAAAAACATTTCCTCAGACAATTGCAAACTGCTTGTAATCACAGGACTCTGAATGTTGAGAGAGGTACGTTGCTTAAACCCCTTCCTACAAGAGCAGGTCCTGAAATTGCATTTTCCTACTCTTCCTTCTTCCCTCAATCTCTTAGTTGTATTTTTTAAAGCCAGCCAAGGCCAGATCATAGCCCCTCAACAGCTAATCTGAAATTTATAATGTGTTATTGTCACAACTAGTTTTGGCCTTCCAGCTTTCTATGAAGATGCACCCATTTATTCCAAAATAACTGAACTGCTTTTATTGTATTACACTATTTTTCAGTTACTACCTTTAACGTACAATTCAATTGCTAATAAAGCCTTTAAAAAACTTCATTTTAAAAAATACGTTTCTTATAGAAAACAGTGCACTCTAAGTAATAAAACTGCTTGAAATTTAGTTCCAGCTCCTTGCTGAGGTGCCTGCCTTGTTCCAGACACTCAGGTTGACACGATATTTTTATCTGCCTCACTGCTGTCATTTTTGGGACAGGGATACAAGGTCTAAATACTCTGACATAAGCAAGAAGTATAGAAACCTTCACAAGGATGAAAGTAGTGTTAATTTAATCAAGGAGAAAGGTTTGCTTTGCAAAAATATCGGAGTGAGCCAAAAGGTGCTTCATTCCAAACCCAGAGCCCAGGACCCCCCTGATGTTGGGCTGGGGGCACAGGCTCTGATCCGCTGTTAGAACAGTGACCTCAGAGAAAAGGACACAAATCCCCACGACAATCAGCAAAAATACACCCCTTCAGCAGGTTTTTGTGATTAGTTAATGACCAAAACAAGCTCATTAATCATGCATTTATTATTAAAGCAAAGCATGCTTTTGTCAGAGTTTGAGTGATGATGCTGGAACACACTGGACACCACTTGCACACCAAGCAGCACCTGTATTTTTGAGTGCGAGGCCATTTCAATCCAGCTCCAAACAGGAACAAGGCTGATCACCAGCCACCTTGCCCTGCTTTGCTCTGTCACTCTCTGTCATTACTTGTCTTTTTCCCCTCCCCATTGGTGTTCTACCCTTCCTTCATGTCTCTCCCCTCAAAAAAACAAGAAAAGTCTTTATTTTTTATATTTCCAGATCATCATAGAAGATGAGCATTGCTTTCCTCCTTTGTTGTTGACATATAAGTTCCTTGCACCAAGAATCCAAATTTGTGCAAACGCAGCACAAATCTTTGTGACAACCTAAATGTTATTAGTGCACACTTACTAAATTTAGCAGAATAATTGTGGTTCAATAAAGATTGACCTTCAACTCCAAAAATAAACTCATTTGTTGTATCTTACCCGTGCCTGTGAAAGTGGAAAGGATGACCTGCATGTTCTTTTTGGAAGAGTTTTTGCTCAGTGTTCAAGAGTGGGAA
>WEKX01017109.1:428388-481482 GCA_013390025.1 Pitta sordida
CCTCTGAGCTCGCCCTTCCAACCAGTTTGTGACCCAGCATAAAATGTTCCTTTCCAGCCCGTGCTTTACAAGTTTCTCCTGAAGCTTATTGTGGGAAACTGTGTCAAAGGCTTTGCTAAGGTCCAAGTACACAACATCCACAGCCTTTTTGTCATCGACCAGTCGAGTCACTGGATCGTAAAAGGAGATCAGGTTAGTCAGGCAGGACCTGCCTTTTCGAAATCCATGCTGACTAGATCCAATGTCGTGGTTGTTCTGCAGCTGCTGTGTAATGGCACTCAAGACCATCTGTTCCATGACTTTGCATGGGACTGAGGTCAGGCTGACTGGCCTATAGTTGTTAGCTGGTGAAAGACTTCCAATTCCAGATATAAAATATTTCCAATATTGGGATCTGCAGAATTGTTCAGCCTTTAATACAGAGGGTCATCTTTGCTGCCAGTTTTTGTTATTTACTGATCCATTAACAAATCCTATTAAAAACAATAGAAGATTCTACCTTGTTCTCTCATGGTCCAACATCCTCATTTCCACAAGTGCCTCATTGCATCATTTCATACCAAATTCTTTACAATCTTCCTGCAATAAGAATCCTCTGTTCCCTACAAAAGAAAATCATGGATTTACCTAATGAAGAGAACAGGTTCCATCACAGCTCGATAAGGAAGGAGAAATACATAAAACAAAATACAACCCCCAAAAGCCTTGTCTTTAGGGATTCTTCAGCTAAAAAGCACTTTTCTAGAACTGAACCAACAACATTTATCTTTAGTACTGTGTATATTTTAAACTCTCGTTGTTTTGTCTTTCAAGTTTTCTTGTTCTGCTGAGATATTTCTAAAATCATAAAGAATTGATAAATAAAGAATGATAAATGTTGTGTACCTACATGGTAAAGGAGAGTTCCAGAGCTGGCTAAATCACACATATACATATCTAAGGAACTCTTGATTTGGTAAAATGAAAAGAAAAATAATACAGTAAGTTTACAAGGGTTTCTCCAGTGCTCCTTATTCACCTTTGCAAATGAAAACCTTAACTCATATACCCAGGCTCCATCACAATAACTGTTTTTAATATCTAGGTACAGAGTCTTAAGGGTTGTTTCTCTTCCTCCTGTCTAAGAAAAGGTTTATTCCTAAAAGCAGCCATACAAACATGAAAATTAAGATTTTTAAAATGTGGTTCTTAGAGGAATATTATATTAAGCCAAACCACACTACAGGTACAGTTTATTAAACATATCCCCTCTGAGCCTACATGACAAAGTTTTCCACTGAAATCAATGAATTCTGCCATAGCTTCAGACCAGACTGAGAATTGAACTTTTTCGTGGCAGCAAACACCAAATGTGGTGTTGATTTTGTTCATTTGGGCATCAAA
This sequence comes from Pitta sordida, assembly GCA_013390025.1. Classification (NCBI taxonomy): domain Eukaryota; kingdom Metazoa; phylum Chordata; class Aves; order Passeriformes; family Pittidae; genus Pitta; species Pitta sordida. The sequence continues at coordinate 429,772 of WEKX01017109.1, forward strand.
ACCATGATCCCTCATTGCCTGGGGTGGGCCTCTGACACAGGAGCTGATGAAGACTTTTGGATAATCAGGTTTAGCAGCTCAAGTTACAAGGGAAGAGAATTGGAATCAGAAAATAATAGTCCTGCCTCGTGCTGAGGACTAACCACAACAGTTTGGGGGTTTTATAACACAGGGGAATCCACAATTAAACATCTCATGAGTAGGAGAATTAGTTGCTTTAGAGCAAAGGGACTGCCATGGGAATCAACAAAGAGCATCAACATGAAATGCTGAGGCGCCTCTTAAAATCCCCTGCTCCTCTAGAAACTAAATAATTTATTGGGGATGCAACAAAGGAATCATTTTCAAAAAGAGTCATAAGTTTGTCAGAATTTTTTTACCCAACAACAGTAATAATAACAAAAATATTGATTTCCTTTTATTAGTAACTCAGGATAAGTGCAGAGTGCATAATATTAACCACCACCAACCTCCCAACTCCCTGGGCTCTGCAGGGACTTGAGTAGTTGGTTCGCAGGTTTTGAAACTGAATATTCTGCTGTTTTACTGATGGAAATATTCTTTTTGTGTCACATTTCTTACTGAAACGTGAGCTTTGACATCGTTCAAACCAGCACCAGATGGGTCAGGCCAGAACCACACACTGACACGCTACTCGTGTCAGCTTTTCCTCTTAATGTGTCAATACTAATAAACCAGAGAATTTCAACTATTTATAACCACTTATTATCTAAACCAGTTTCAATAAAAATGATGTTTAAATTATTTAAATCATGTTTGGTTAAAATAAATTTCTCCAACACCATTAAATCTGTCTCTAAATTATTTTACCTTGTTTTATGGTCCTTCCCTTGACACCAGTGTCACCAACGGGCTTTAAACATGTGATCATTTTTCTGAGACAAAGTTTTCCATTTTAGCTGTTCATTGCCACCTCCTTCTCTTTAGTTCATCTCTGTTGAGAACCTCTCAGAGCCCTTAAGGAATACCATGTAAGGTCACTGCTCTTTACAAGTACAGACTCTGTGTTTTAGGAGTTCAGCATGTGGATATGGGGTGGCTTTTCCTGCGTTTTCCCTCCCAGTGGGTTTCAGTGTGCCTTCAGCTCCTTTGGAACAACCACCCTGTGATAAGCCTTGCTGTACTTCCATGAACAACCCCTGACATGGTTCAGAGGGAGCAAACCAGGATTTCTTTCAACCTTTTAACCTACCAACTCAACTAGAAAAGAAAATCTCAGTGCAAACCTCTGCTTCAGTGCAAAGAGATGAAACCTTCCAGACGACTGCAGCCTTAGAGCCTAGAACAACTCTTCCACTATTGCTGCAAGTATTTCATTCCATTGTTTTCCTCCCAGTGTGATGTACAACTCACAGCAGAAGAATCATACTTTGTATGATACATCTATTCATAGCTCAGGGTCTCCATAAAGCCAATGGTCACTTTTAGTCCTTCTTGTCTATGTCCTATGTTTTTATCATCTATCTGTCCAGCTAGCAAGAAAAATTGTGTTGGGAAAGGAGTAAAATCCAGTATTTTAGGATTTAAGCCACCGTTAAGGACTAGAAATGAGGAGTTTCCATTTCAGTGGAAAGGCCTATGTTCTATATTTTTACAGAAACACCTCTGAATCTGTCCCTAAAGCACAGCTTGTTCTGCTTAGCATCGAAACACATAATTAGATATCAAAAGACACTTTTAGAGAGTCGTAAATTATATCACAATTTCTTACAACCCATTACTTCCCAACATTAGACACATGAATGTCATGGAGAGGTTTAATACATTTAGTTTGGGTGGGGAAAAAAAAAAAGACATAGAACTGAGCTGGCCACACCCAAGTTGAGGCAAGAGCTGGTTAATTAAGACAGGAAAAGGATGAACTTCTGAGAACCTGCCCACAGCTGTGGAGGGCATTGTCTCCGTGTTTGCCAGAGAATAGTGACATTGAGGGGTTTGGGGACACTCATGGTGCTGGAGTAGCACACAATGCCTACTTCTGTTTGGGACTCTACAGAAAAGCCTCATTGCTCTGGCAGAAACAGCCTTTGCACTCACCCACACCTCAGGCTGTGAGAGGGGATTTCTCCAAACAAGGTGGAATGGGGCCGAAATTCATGCAGGAAACGCCTCTTACATGTAAAGCCTGAGGAAGACAGTGGGTTTCCGAACAAGTCACACAATATATTTCCTCAGATGCAGAGGTTTTAGGTGCAGACCCTCCTCTGGCACAGACCACATTCTACAGAGTGAGAGTCGCAGAAATTTAAGATACTCAAATGCCCTGCAAAACTTTCCTAAATCCACCTTGTGGTCTTTACCATTTATGCTACAACTAAAGGCTGTGGTAACTCAGGGGATGCTTCACCTCCCTGAGTGGAGCAAGGCAGGAACACAAGGTTTGGGTTTCAAATATCGTTCCATCACAAATCCCTTCATTTCCAGTCTGCCCTGCACGGCAATGGAGAGTCTCTGCCTGTTCTAGACGTTATATGCTCAAGCAATGAATGATGGCTTAATATTTTTCTTTCATCTCTCTCTTTTGGAGATGCAGTGGGGAAAGGTAAGGAGATCCTATTTTTACCAGGAGAAAATTATTTTATGTTGTATCACCAAAGGCAAACCACATGAAATTAATTTTATAAATATGTTTCATGTGAGACTGTATCCTGTTCGTTCCTGTTTTCAACAAAATTAAAACCAACAACATGTTGAGGGCTAAAAGGCCTTCAAAACACAAGTTTTGCTGTGGCATGATATCAATTCTGTTACTCCTCTAAGAAAAAAAAACAGAATAACTTTCCAAATACATCAATCTCTCATTTTTTACGTTTTTTTCCCCTTTGCTGAAGAACTTCCATGGACAAATAACCCCAAAATAGGCGCTTTAAGAAAGATGCATCTTGGTGTGTGTTCATAGCTCCATAATTGATTTTAGCTCTACATTTTTTCTTTTCCTGGTTGTTAATGATCCTGGCAGGGCTGAGAACAGGAAATTCTCTGCTCAGGAAGGGCTGCCAGGATCTGCCAGTGAGTACATTAATATTTCTATATGTAGAAAAACAGTCATAAAAAGCGATTCTAAGCCCCAATACAGAATGTACTTAATTTGTTTCAAAGGGATTTCTCATCTGAATAAAGCACAAAACATCTACAATAGTTGGAATCTCCATCAGCAAATAATGTGGATAACCAAACTTCTGCTGAACCTTTGTTTATTTTGCATACATATACAGGATTTATTAGGGAATCTCTTCATTCTGAAAGTTGCTCAGCATCCTAAAGGAGCTCAGAAATGTGCCTCCCCACAAAACCCACAACACTTTAGTATGAAATCAGCAGCATTTTCAGAAGTGGTCATTCTATTTATATTATCTATATATTACAGGAGTGATATATTAGCCATTTAAAATTAAACATAATTAATTTTACATTTAAATTAATTTAAAAATAAAAATAAAAATCAAATCATTAATTTAAATAAATTAAAATCAGATTTTCATTAACAATTCTATATATTGCCGAAGTAATATATGGCTTTATGTTCTTATGAAATACATACAACTGGGCATGAATTAAGAAATCATGCCATAATTCCACACAATTCCAGACCTATCGGTATGAGCAAATATATTTGTTAATTTGGATATTTGCAAGTAGAAATCTGTTGTCCAGGCTTTTATGTTTAGTAAGAAGAGTCTCANGTACACCTAAGTCTCTCTCCACTTCACTAGTCTCGAGCCATTCCTCCCCCAGCCGGTAGCGGTGCATGGGGTTGTTATGGCCGAAGTGAAGAACCCGGCACTTAGTTATGTTAAATCTCATACTGTTAGAGCATGCCCATCTCTCCAGTCTGTCAAGGTCCCTCTGGAGGGCCTTCCTACCCTCCGGCAGTTCAACATTTGCCCCCAGCTTAGTATCATCTGCAAACTTGCTGATGATGGATTGAATTCCCTCGTCCATGTCATCGATAAAGATGTTGAACAGTACTGGGCCCAACACTGACCCCTGTGGGACTCCACTGGTGACTGGCCGCCAGTCCGATGTTGCACCATTCACCACCACCCTCTGAGCTCGCCCTTCCAACCAGTTTGTGACCCAGCATAAAATGTCCCTTTCCAGCCCGTGCTTTACAAGTTTCTCCTGAAGCTTATTGTGTGGGTCTCATTTATTACAGTGCCATACCTGACAAACCCATGGAACTCCTGTGGCACTTGTGATAATTCTGTAATAAAAATCAGCTGCTCTGATTTCCTGTCAAGAGTATGAATCATTCTGGACCAAAATCAACTTAAATACTTTCTGTTTTCAGTTAAAAGTTAGAGATTTCTGGCTAAAGATGTGAAAACTGATTAGTTTTACTGCACTTCTAACCCTTTTCCTCCAAACAAAATGCCCTGAAAATTCAAGATGCCATCTACAAACTCTAATTAAAAAGTAAGACCATTGCCAATGGAGCTCTAACAGCAAAGTTTATATTTCTTTGAAGGTCTCACTGCTGAGTTGTGAACTGTAGATGGCAAAATATACTCCAGAAAATTTAACAAGTGCACAGCTACAGGGAGGTTATTTTATCAAGCCAAAAGACAAAATGCAATTATTTGGCAAAGAACACACTTCATTTTTACTTTATGGCACTGAATGCTATTAAAATTGTTTTGAGAATCATGTTCACCAGATTGGTTTTGGAAGCAAACTATGGAGAAGCACAAAAACTTTACGTTTTCACTCTCAGGCAACATTCAGGATCTCACACCCCCACACTGGTAAACTCATATTCCAGACTCTTCCCTGGTCAAAATCTAGTTTAAAACTTGGGATGCCCTCCTTCAACTTCCAGAAGGCAACATGGAAAATAAGGAGCCAGGAAACCCTTGGGTCAGTGAGGAATTTTGCAAATGGACCCTGTCAAATCTTATTTCCATTTCACAAGCAAGAAAGCCAAGACAACAAACAGATTTGCTGAGGATGAAATTTCACAGAAGAAAAGAAAACCCAAGAGACAGAGACCTACCAGCAAACCCATCTCTTTCTTACACTGCTTTCTGGTTTCACTTTTATTTATTTATTCATTATTTATATGTATTATTTATTGCTAAAACTCTCCTCAACATGTTCTATTGCTTCAGTTTTCCACAGTAAGATCCATGTGCAATCCAAATCTCTCAAGGTTTTATCAGCTAAGGACTTACCCGAACTCCAAGGAGCTCCTACACATTGGAAGAATTATTTAATTTTTTATGTAGAAACTACAAAACTAGAAAGTTCCATGTCCCCTTTGATTACTTAAATAAAACATCTTTTCATCTTTGTCAACATTTATGTTTCTTCTTATTATCAAAGGGAGCCGAAATCCAGGGATTTCTAGGAAAAGATTTTTGTTGTCACAAGCATCAGTGCAGCTCCAGGTTTCAGCTGCAGCCCTGCTGCTTTTTGTTTTCACTTTTGATTAAGAAATAAATACAATATTTTCCCTGTTTGTAGTTGGTAAATCTCTTCTGAGATGTAGAACGGTCTTGATGCAAAAAGAAAATAAAAACAAGTTTATTGTAAACAGACTCTGATTTTGGATTCGTGAGCTCTCTCAAGTTTTAGAATTGCAATTCAGCCCTCTGGACTCAATAAACTTTTAATAAGATTGCATCACAATGAACAAATGAAAGTACATATATGTAATATGACACAGATACTCATCAATCTTTACAGCCTCTATTTCAATATATTCCTTGTACTGTTTAAATGTACTCAATTGGAAAAACTAAATTCTGGGTTTAGTTACAATAAAATATGAAATATTATTTGTGGATGTTTAAAGAGTATTTGAAAATTTTAAATGTAAGTAATAGAAATAAAATTATATCTTGCTACATAAAATAAATTGAAACTGATTTTGCAACTTTTCTACTTTAGAAATAATCTGAATCCTTTTGAATTCAATCAAACAGCAAAAATATCCAAGGAATCATTTGGATTTGCCCTCAGTTTTTGAGTAGCACAAAATTAAATTCCCATCTTTCAAATGTGTCAATAGCACTTAAAATATAATATATAGCATCTTTAGGAAATTTTCATTACAAACTTACCAGTTATATAAGTTCACTGGTCACAAATTTGGTTTGGGGTTGGCCTGCCTGGCCCAAATCTGCCGTTCCTGATTTCAGGGTCTGTATTTTACACAAGCTTCCTAATGACACAAAATTTTGATCATCATTGAGGCCTTCAAATTTCAGCCAGGAAAGCCCCAATATATTTTTAATAATTTGCAAAAACCAGTCTTGAAAATAAGTACCAAAGCAGTTAAGATTGAAAGCCAACAGTGTTTGTGAAGGTGAATCAGAGCAGGACATTGGGGCCAACTTTGGCACCAAGAGGAACTTGTGGCATCCAGAAAAAAGAGACAACACCTGGCCTGGATTCCCCAAAGCTTCACCCAGGGCAATGCTTAGGTGGTGACATTCCATGGTGTCATTCCTGTGCCACTGGCTGAAGGCTTCTGATGAGTTTGAAATGCTTTAATGCTTGGTTTGATTTCCCCAACTGCATTTGCAACGAAGGGATGAACATCCCCTCAGCTGGGTGCAGTAATAGCTTATCTCTGACTCTTCTGTGCCTGAACAAAACACAACAGCTGCTGTTTGGTGTCACAACTGTCCAACACCCTGAGGGGACACTCAGTTGTGGTTGGTAATTGGCAATGAATGATCTGACAGGAAAAAGCTTCAGTTTGCTGTCAAAAACAGATTAAGTGCAATTCTTGGATAGTATAGTTGGTAAACTCTTCACGTTATATTTGGTCTGGATTTGGGAAGTTTTCTAAATCCCATTTGAAGGTTCCACCTCTGCGAAAGAGGCAAACAAACCAGTCAAAAACCATCCCCCAAAATTATTACCTTCATTGTCAACCAGCTTTAAACATTGATTTTCAGCCTGTTCTTCAAAAATTAAATTAAAAAGAAGAAAGTGTTCTTGGGTACTAGGAGTTATTACTGTTTTTTTAAGGACATTAATGTTTATTTAGGCTATGGAGACATGCTGACAGCCCATATACACATCCCAATGACAGTCTATATGTTCTTCCTAATGCTTAGACAGTCACTGGAGAATAAATGAAATAAAATTTCTCCTCCTGCATATCATAAAAAGACCTTTGTTTATGCTTCTATCATCATAATTATTTGTAAGCCATATTACTTGCCATATTATTGGCCCAGAAATAACTGCATGAGAAAGCAATGAGCACATATTTAGGGAAAAGAGCTTCCAGAAGCTTTATCTTAACATTTCCTCACATCATTTGATATGCTTGGCTGGACCTCTGAGTAAAAATAAATTATCACTTGAAGTTTGAAGGTGTACTTTTGTAGTGGATTAAAATTCATGCATCTTTTCATTTGATGACTGCTTCAGGCTTTCTTCTTAGGCAGTTTCAAAAGGGGGAATATACATATATATATATAGGGTCTTTTATGCTGAGCCGCCTTTTTAAGATGGACAAATATGAGTTACAATGTGCTTCAAGGGAAACAAAAAAGGAGCACATTAAAAACTGACACTTGTATGAAGAAAATAACTCCTGAAATAGACATTTCCGTGTTTCCAGGACAAATTCGTCGCTATCACAAACAGACTTTTGAAATATTCTTACATTTTCTGGGAAAGTAACTCATCCATACAAAAATCCCACTTGCTTTCAAGTTTAAATATCATTTTGCTAAACATCTAACTCATTATTTGGATTTCATGACTAATGAACTCTACAGAAATTCATGATTTCATTGTGATTCGGCAGAACTACTGATCTCTCCAGTTGGACAATGCTTACAATCTTTAGCTTTCTGTGCACAATGTTTAGTCATCTCTGCCTACAGAAAGAAATTTGATCAAGAGAATTGGGACATAGTTCACACAGCTCCTGACACCCAGGGATGGAATCCCCTCTCAGGGGCTCCTCTGGAGGCTNACTCCAGGAATCTCAATTTGTTTTGTTAGTGGTGTAATTTTTGCCTGCAGAGGTTGAACCAGCAGAGCTCCTGTAATGGTCCTCCTGGTCCCTATAACCAGAATCCCAGGATGGGTTATGCTGGAAGGGTCCACAGTGGCTCATCTGGTCCCAGCAGGGCCATCCCAGAGCACCTGGCACAGGGTTGTGTCCAAATGTTCCGGAATATCCCCAGGGAGGGAGACTCCACCCCCTCTCTGTTCCACCTGCTCAGGGCTGGGTCACTGCCCAGCCAACAAGTTCTTCCTCCTGTCCAGGGGGAACTTCCTGGGCCTCAGTTGCTGCCCGTTCCTCTGGTGCCATTGCTGGGCCCCCCCGAGCAGAGCCTGCTCCATCCTCTGCCCCCTCCCTGCACCCCCTGACCCCCAGGGATGGGGTCCCCTCTCAGGGGCTCCTCTGGAGGCTGAACAGCCCCAGCTCCCTCAGCCTTTCCTGGGCACAGAGATGCTCCATCCCTTCGGCATCTCCGTACCCTCCACTGGCCCCGCTCCAGGAGCTCCATGTCCCTCCTGTGCTGAGGAGCCCAGAGCTGGACCCAGCCCTGCAGATGTGCCTCCCCAGGGCTGAGCAGAGGGGCAGGATCCCCTCCCTGCCCTGCTCCAATCCTCTTCCTGATGCTCCCCAGGACACCATTGGCCTCCCTGTCCCCCAGGACACTCTGCTGGCTCAGGGACAGCTCCTTGTCTCCCAGGACCCCCAGGTCCCTCTCCCAGAGCTGCTCTCAGCAGGTCACGCCCACCAACATAGTTCCTCTGAATTTACCAGGATATATGGCTCTAGCATAGAAATACCAGTGTCCACGAGGGCAGGTGTTACTTCCACGAGCCCGTTACCGAACAGGAACACGGGATCTGATATACAGAAGATTTTGAAGAACTTGCTCTCCAAGCTACACACTTTCCACTCCCCTCCCACAAGGGCCCAGAGAATTTGCAAAGCAATTGAGAACCAGAGTCAACAACCAGATTCTCTCAGAATGAAATCGAACCCCAGGTTCACAATTAGTTTTTTGAAACATCTGGAAAGGCAGACAGGTCTGATCTGTGAGGATTCATGCCCATTCAACTGAGTATTAATGTCTGAGGAGCAAAACAGGAGAAAAGTCCTGTCGGATTGGGCAACTTGTAAATGCATTAGGAAGGTAAATTGCCATCGCAATTCCTGGGTGAATAAAACTTTCAAAATTCTTTTATGCAATATTACTCTTAATGGCAGCTAATGCAAATATTGTGCTTTTTTCAGCAGAACAGATGGGAATTTATCATTAAACAGTTTTACAACACTTTTCAGAAGCAGACTAAATTTTTTACACCAAACACTCTTTTATCTCACTAGCAAAAAGGAGGGTTTTTTACATTCTACCAGAAAAAAGGCTCAAAATTTAAATAAAGAAATAAAAATACTAGTGAATTCTAAAACCACTTAAGATTGGTGTGACTACTGTTCCAGGAGAAAGTGGGATCATCTCTGATTTAAAGGACTCTAAATTTACAAGTTCTTCAGAGGAGTCAATAATTGATGGCGCAGGAACATCCACAGCAAGGGGACAGAACTATAGTAGGACACAAAAACAGTGTATTTTGGAACTCTGGATAAATGATACATTTAATTGTGTCTATTTTGTGGTGGGATATTTGTAGGAAAATATCTAGTGAGACACTGGGGCAGAAGTTCTAAGAGTTTCTTCAGGGCATTCTCTCCAGCAGAGCGGATGCAAAACAGCTCCATGGTGCAGATGGAGCCCTGTACAGAATTCCCAGTGCTGCACATCTAATTACAATTATGAAACCCACAACTTAGGTAGAAAAGACTTAAAAAATTCCCAACAACATCGTTTTAAAATAAAATTTTTTAAAAACACCTTTGTAATTAAAAAAATTACCACGTTTCAATTCTCAGGAAATGAAAGTGCTTTCCACAGAATCACCTGACAGACATTGCAGTCTAAAACCTCAGTGAAAAGGGTTTGTTTTCCATGGATAAGATGCTTGACCCTGATGTGTTTCTGCTGTTGACAGCACACAAAAATGTCATTTAATTTTGCCGAGACCAATTCCTTTTTCTAGCAGGGAATCTGGGCATTATTTTCCCATCACCTTCAAGATTATGTGTGACCTTTCTTTGTTTCACTAATAATTACTTATAAAATATAACAACATAAAACTTCAATGTGCAAACATTTACTACAACAATTACAGGCCTGACCCAGTGAAATTCCTGATGCTGCAATCACGGAATACATGAGCAGGCATCATAAATCTAGAATCAATTCTGAAGGCTGGGTTGTGCAAATAAGCTCAGAACAAACACAAAACCCTCTGAAATTGAGAGATCCAAAGTAAACAAGGTTTTCAGATCACACTATAGTCTTTTAATGTTCTGATTTTATAAATGTTGAATAGTAGAACAGGGGGAGAACTTGCTCCTGAGTAATACATTATCCCAGGAGTAATGAAACAGAACTGACAGATGTGAAAGAAAGTCGTGCTGATATTTTCTACAGACATATTGGGGGATTTTTTCTGAGTTTAAGAAAAATAACAAAGCTTTCCAGAGAAAAGTGATTTGTGTGGAGCCATTTTTTAGAGAGATTCAACCAGGACAAAATATTGACAGGACCCAAAAGTCAACAACAAGGAAATCCTAAAAAACTGCTTAGATGGACATCTGAAATGAAGAAATTAATTTGACTGGGCACACTAAAATTCTCTGCTCTGCATATCAAAGAGTCATTCAGGGCCTATTCCACTGGAGCTCATTAAAGATTTCTATTGAGTTCTGTGATCTTTGGAGTGGGAGCTGAGGTTTCTGCAATTATAAAAAAATCTTTCCAGTTTGCACAGGTGCAAATTACAGTGAAAGAGGGAGGGAGGGGGGAAATAGTAAAATTGACACCCTAATGTATAATTTTATAGCATAAATAACAATTTAAAAGGTTAATCTAGTAACACCATGTAAGTGGCTGTTAAATGAGACCTTCTCTGGGCTGCTGAAGGTGAAGAGTTCTGTGGAAAAATCCAGAACCTGCCCCTCTGTGCTGGAAGAGGTTGAAGGGTCAGATTATAGGACAAACCTCCTTTCACTGGCTCAACAAACATTGAGGTCCTCTTTTTCTGGTATATGACCTTGATAATTATATCTCTACAACCTTGTTAAATCACGTTTTTCTTATACATAATGCATATATTTAGACATAAGTCAACTCATTTGCTCTGGTTGCTGCAAGGGCTGGCTTCAAATTTCTGTTACAAAATGCCCTTATTTTCATAGTGCTGATCTTCTTCCACATGAACTTCTCCCCAAGTCATGTAGAGCAGAAAACACCCCCAAAGGCCACGTGGTCCATCCTCCTGCTGCAGAAACGTCCAGGTATAGCAGGGGCAGCTACACATTTTCCTCAGCCCATTTCATTGCTGTCAAAGCACTTCTGTAGGACATCACATCTGCCATTCACAGCCCTCATTTTTCAGCTCCAGTTGAGCTTTGAGTGTCCTAAAGTTATCCCTGCATGGAGAGCAAACATCTCCATGTTCCTCCAGGAAAGCCCATTGCTGCTTTCTCTCTACCTCCTCCTTGAGTCTGAGCTCCTCACTTATCCATGCTGGCCTCCTTCCATGCTTGCTTGACTTTCCAAACATTACAATTTCCTGGGTTTATGCCCTGAGGAGACTGTCTTTGAATACCAACCAGCTGTCCTGTGTCCCTCTGACCCTCCAGGGCAGCCTTCCATCAAGCCTGCCAAGAAGTTCCCCAAGCAAGACAAATTTGCTTTCCTAAAATCCAAGTTTGTGATCTTAGTCTGACTTTGTATTGCAGGACTTAAACCCCCAGTCTCATGGTTCCTGCAGGGAAGGATGCCTGTGCCTTTCATGTCTTTAACCAGCTCTTCTTTGTTTTTGAGGAGGAGATTCAGCAGAACACCTCAGCTCATCCATCACTCATCTGGCTTAAGAAATTGTCCTCTGGTAGCACAAAAGCCTGTTGTGCTTCCAACAGGTTTTGGGACAGCTGAAGTCTCTTATGGTTCCAACAGCCTGTGCCTTCCTACATGTGCACATGAAAATTCTCTTCACTTTCACCCCTAAATCCACTTCCAAAGGTGCCCCTGCAATGCTGCTGCTCAGCTGGGGTATGTCCTACTGGTGCTACTCCCAAGAGAACAGGGATGGGCTGAATGACCAGCATGTGAATTAATGCAGAAATAATAAAGGGCAGTTTTATTTTCTATTAACTTTCACTGCTCATCTTCCCACTGTGGGTGTGGGATCATAACCTTGCTCTGATACAAGACACTGTGACTAAAATCCAAATTTCTCATTGCTTGACCCCTTAAGTCACATCCATACACAGAAATGCACATTATTGCCAAGACTTAGAAATACAATAGAAAACTCAAAAAGGGGGGAAAGGAAATTAATAATAGACTTTTGGTATGGAAGTGACTATTCTTAGCTTGCTGTGGGTGTCATATGAACGATCTGAGAATAAAAATTATTTTTCTTCTGCTATTGAAGGGTTCTGGAAAAATAGTTCTTCCCATAATTGCTAGGAATTGATTTGTAGGTCAGGAATTAAGATAGAGGTTCAAATATGGACAAAACTACTATACATTCTACACAGTTCCCTGTTTAACTACAATGGAAAATTATTTAGGGAAAGGACTCCCCTCAAGATGGGAAATCTCCTGGAACCTGGGTGTTCTATTACTAAACAGAACAGGACTCTTAAAATTCACATATGACTCTTACAATTCCTATTAAACAAGTGCATGATGGTCCCAGTAACACACTGTGAGGAATAACACTGGTCTTCTCCATGATAAAAATCATTCAGGAATTCAGCTCTGCCCTGTATGAAGTTCTGCCAGAGAGATTTGTGAAAATTAATTTATAAAAATTATGCTTGAATTAAAATGCATTCCTTTCAAGTGGCCTTGTCCCCATGAGCCTCAGACAGGAGGGTGTTTGTTGGCCTCCAAACCTGAGCCCAGGTCTGACCCAGCTCTGGATTTCCCAGGCACTCTGAGCACGTCTTCCCATTTTCCAGGTGTTCAACAGAAGACAAATAAACGATTTCATCTCAATTTTCAGAACCATTGTATGACTGCAAACCACATTTTTCATAAGGAATTCCTATTAACAGCCTGAGTATTAGTAGGAGAATATTAAGAAAAGGAGCACGAAGAAAATATATTTTAATTAACACTGATTAAAACTAAGACACAAAGCAAGAGCAGGAATATGAATTACAATTCACATGCAGAAGAATTGTCCTTCCTGAAGTACAAGTAACATGCCCAGAAAAATATTACAACAGAAACACACATTCCACCTTAGCTATTATGCAAAGTTAAGGCCATGGAAGTAACCTTTTTGGTTTGTTATGCCTTCCTAATTCAATTAAATGAGAACAAAACTAAGATGAGGATTACATTTGCAAAGACATTTAGCGTCATTAGCAGTGTCTGCCAGAGAGCTTTTGTTCTTTTTCTATTTTCTGAAAGAGAAAAAAAAGAGCACAGCCTTTGAAACTTCCTATTTTTCAAAGCAGAAAGAAAAGCACTTAGAAGTGAAAGCCTGCACAACATTTTAAGCCATGCTTCAAGCCATTTAAACAGTTTATGAATTCCATTGATAAGGATCTCATCTGACATGACCTGTTTTTTCCACAGTGGCATTAACTCGTGCTTCCAAAAGAAAAGATGAAAACAGTGTCAATATTTTCAGTACAACCCTCTCTCTAACTGCCCCAATTTCCCATTGCCCTTTTTAGTTGCTTAAAACAAAATAAAAACTTGCTCTCTTCTTGATGTGCCCTGAAAAGGACCTCAGAATGAAGTCCAGATTTACAATAATTTAGGGAAATTTCAGTCCTTCACAGGTCCAAGAGACCAAACTGTTAAACTGTGACAGGCACACGCAGCAAGGCAGCTCCTCCAGTGCTCCCAAAGAGAGTGGCCTCCAAGGTGAGACATCCATGTCAACCCTTCTGGGAAAATATGTGGGAGGAACAAGATCTCCAACCTTCCTCAAATAATCACAACACTGAAACGGAGCAGTGCTGGTGTCTGTCTGCAAGGAACCAAACAGAGAGGGTGATCTCTCAGTGGAATGGGCTGCCCAAGGAGGTGGTGGAGTCACCGTCCCTAGAGGTGTTTAAGAAAAGGTTGGATGAAGTTCTTGGTGGCATGACCTAGATATTAGGGTAGTGTGTTATAGGTAGGATGATGTGTTGGTAGTAGGATGGCAACAGGTCAGGTTAGATAACAGGTTTGACTAGATTAGAGTAGGTAACAGGTGATAGGTTGGACTTGATGATCTCTATGGTCTTTTCCAACCTTACTGATTCTGTGATTCTGTTCAGCAGCCTCACACAGCTCCTCCAAGCATCTAAAGCCACTTGTGCAAACAAGGTGATGTCTGAAATACACTTAGCCTAATCAAAAACATAAAAAAGACAACCAACCAAAAGACAACCAATCCACCAATCAACCAGCCTACCAATCAACCAACCAAAAAACCTGTAGCCAAAATAAAATATATTCTTAATCTCTCCCCTTAAGATTTAAACTGGCTACAAGTCTGTAAGAGCAGCAATACATCATTATTTACACTGGTTTTCCCTTACTGGTTTATCATAGATTTGATATAAGATCATCTATCTGCATATCTTGGCTTGTCTACAGACAGCTTTGCTGTCAGCTCCTGCTCATGAATCCAAAGCTCTCTCTTACTCCTTTTTGATTACACAGAATAGCTTAATTTCTACTGTGTTTTTCCCATTTGTTGCAGATTCCTGAAGAAAGCATATTTATAACCCAGATACTTCAAATTAAATGACACTACATTTCTATTCCTAAGGAACAGAGACAAATAAGAAACATCAAAGAATTTCCTTTTACATCATTTGCTGTTGTGACTCTTCAGCCAGAGCAGGCTGTACATTATGTAAGAGCTGTGTGTGATAATGCTGGAAACAATCTGCAACAACCTCATAAAACCTGGTCAGGCAGATCTATTCCTCAGAAGGTTCAGAACAAGGCCAGTGACCCTGCCCTCCCCACCCACATCTGAAAAAAACCTTTAAAATGCCTAATGGATACTTAACCTTCTCCTGCCACACTTAGATTACAAGCTAAACAACAATTTCTTGTTATTTTATGTTAAAATTCAGAAAATATCAGAACAAAAATCTTCTGCCTTTTGATTCTCTTTGGATATTTGAACTGATTACAAGGTCTTTCCAGACTTGCCAGTAGAGTGTCCTGGGGGACAAGGAGGCCAATTGTGTCCTGGGGGGCATCAGGAAGAGCATTGGAGCAGGGCAGGGAGGGGATCCTGCCCCTCTGCTCAGCCCTGGGGAGGCACATCTGCAGGGCTGGGTCCAGCTCTGGGCTCCTCAGCACAGGAGGGACATGGAGCTCCTGGAGTGGGGCCAGTGGAGGGTACGGAGATGCCGAAGGGATGGAGCATCTCTGTGCCCAGGAAAGGCTGAGGGAGCTGGGGCTGTTCAGCCTCCAGAGGAGCCCCTGAGAGGGGACCCCATCCCTTGGGTGTCAGGGGGGACAGGGAGGGGGCAGAGGATGGAGCAGGCTCTGCTCAGGGGGGCTCAGCAATGGCACCAGAGGAACGGGCAGGAACTGAGGCCCAGGAAGTTCCCCCTGGCCATGAGGAAGAACTTCTTGGCTGGGCAGTGACCCAGCACTGAACAGGTTGAACAGAGAAGGGGTGGAGTCTCCCTCCCTGGGGATATTACAGTATCACAGTATCACAGTATAGATGAGGCTGGAAAGGACCTTGAAGATCATCTAGTCCAACCTATAATCCAACTAACCTATCCTCTACATCTAGATCATATCACTCAGCACCTCGTCCAGCCTCCCCTTGAACACATCCAGGGTTGGTGACTCAACCACCTCTGTGGGCAACCCATTCCACATCCGAATCACTCTTTCAGTTAAAAACCTTTTCCTAATATCTAGCCTAAACTTTCCCTGTTGAAGCTTAAGACTATGACTTCTCATCCTGTCCCCAGACCCCTCTGGACACAACCCTGTGCCAGGTGCCCTGGGATGGTCCTGCTGGGACCAGATGAGCCACTGGGGACCCTTCCAACCTCACCCATTCTGGGACTGGAGAAATCACTGGCTAAACTTTCACTTCCACTGCTCCTGAAAACATGTTCCAAACTCCCTATTCCAGGTAGCAGTGCCTGCACCTCACACTCAGAGCTGTCTAAGCCATGCAGCCTGAGCATTGGGATGATGATGATGATGTTGGCTGCCTGAAAAGCACTGACTGTTCTGCATTGCCCCACTCCCATCCCTGTCCTTTACTCTTCATTCACTGTAGGCATTTGTCTGCTGAGAAAATAGAGGCTGACAGGGAAGGTCATTGTGACCAATTGTAAGTCTCAGCACACAAAATGTGCCTTTTAGCTGCTGTGCCCGTGTGGCATTATTGATAAATCCTTGGAAAAACTATAATGTATCTTCATTTCAGAAAACAACTGCCTTCAAGGTTGCTCTCAGAAAATAAGCAACCAGAATGCTGAAGAATTCTCAAAGTTGGCATTCTCCTGAAGATTAAAAGATAATAACACTTCTATTAGAATCACTCTGCTACGCTGTATTGATCTCATCAGGGAGGCCNTAGCAGTGCCTGCACCTCACACCCAGAGCTGTCTAAGCCATGCAGCCTGAGCATTGGGATGATGATGATGATGATGTTGGCTGCCTGAAAAGCACTGACTGTTCTGCATTGTCCCACTCCCATCCCTGTCCTTTACTCTTCATTCACTGTAGGCATTTGTCTGCTGAGAAAATAGAGGCTGACAGGGAAGGTCATTGTGACCAATTGTAAGTCTCAGCACACAAAATGTGCCTTTTAGCTGCTGTGCCCGTGTGGCATTATTGATAAATCCTTGGAAAAACTATAATGTATCTTCATTTCAGAAAACAACTGCCTTCAAGGTTGCTCTCAGAAAATAAGCAACCAGAATGCTGAAGAATTCTCAAAGTTGGCATTCTCCTGAAGATTAAAAGATAATAACACTTCTATTAGAATCACTCTGCTACGCTGTATTGATCTCATCAGGGAGGCCACTGCAGGTCTAATATGAACAGAGCAGTTTTAGAATTAATCACAGGAGTTTTTATTATGGTTCACAGGGCTCCTCATTCAAATGGCATCGTTTGCAATATTTATGGCCTAGATTGGTTGCCATTATTAAGTGCAAGTGTGCCACATGGTGTCTGGCCTGCTGTGTTAAAACACAAAGTCATTCTTCAAAAGTAAATCTTATCTAAACTATGCACAAAAAGCCAATTACTTTTTGATTTACATTTTAATTTCACATTCAGCTTCCCCCTTATATACAAAACCCTTACTTAATCTTTGTTTTGGATTAACTAGCACAGGCATACAAGGTACACTCCGTAGTTTTAAGTAGACTGTTACAGCATATTAATGCACCCTGCTCCAAAAGATATAGTATATTTGGGCAATGACAAGGTACAATCTCTGTGAGAGAAGCAAATGAAAAGGTAGAAGAAATAGAGCACCTTGGAAAGTGTACTGGCCACTGATCTTCAAGACAAAATACACTCATTAGGACTCTGAACTCAGGCTGTGCATTAGAAAATGAAAAAAGTGTTTGTCAATGTCATAACAAGCCTTCACTGAACAGTTTCAGTAGTAATTTAGGGCACAGCTCTTTAATTTCCATGCTCCTTGCCTTTGCTTTTTTATTTTTTTGCAGTCTTTGCCGCTTCCCCCATGCTCAGTGAGATCATTCCCATTTACCTGATCTCAACAGTATTTTCCTGCCTTGACAGTGACACAAGTTCAATCTGAACAAAGGTAAATGAGCACATGCACTCTGGATGCCAAGTTATTAAAGTGTTTAAAGGCCTGAGAAAATATGGTAGGGTGGGTTTGGTTTTGGCTTAGTTTTTTAAACTAGCAAGAACCTTAGAGAGCACTTTCCTTTTTCTCATCAAATGCAGGATGGGCAAAAGAGCTCCAGGATCCTGTGAGGACACTGAAAAAATGACTAAGCACACTTGATTTGTTACCAGTTCTCACCCCTATGACAGGGTTGATTAACTCACTGTCATGTTCTTAATGTCATCCCATACAACATCAACAGAAAGTGCTGCCAACAGAAGGATGGGGAGTGAGGGAGCCCATTTGGACTTGATGGTGGTGAGGGGGAAAGGTGCTGCTCGTGCCACTGACTCAACGTCTCCAGAGCATATAACCCATCTCAGAGAAGAAACACCAGCAGTGCAGAGCTGCATCTTTCTTTGTGGAAACTACACACATTAGTAACCTTCACACAGGCTCCCCTGATGGCGAAGAGAGCTCTGCAAAGACTCGGTTATAGTCAGAGATGAAACATTTTAAAACACCTCACACAGCCTCTTTGGGAGCAGGAATTCTGGCCTTTGAGCAGCTGAGTGGCCCAGTAACAAGGCAAAGAACAGCCTTACACTCATAAAAGGCAGCAGTGTCCTGCACACAGTGAGGGGCAGCTCCTGGAGGCTCCCAGTGTCCTGAGAGCAGCCTGATCACTTCTCTGCCCCACGGAGACCCTCAGGAGCACCAGCCACAGCTCAGCAGTGCTGGAAATCTGACTGAAAAAATTTAGCTTGTCAGTTGGTTTGATTGTGAAGATCAGCCTTACTGCATAACCCCCAAACCCAAAGTTTACTATATTTCAGATACATCCCGGAGTCTCCAAATCACACATTGGAAACAAGTTTGGAGAACAGATGCACCCCAATGAAACACAGGACTGAAGAAAGATTTCTCAACGTAAACACCAACTGCATTATTGTAATTTCATTTTTAAAAAATCATTTCTTAAAATTCATTTCATGTTAAAAAATAATGTTTTTCAAAAGAATTTCTAAAACCTATGGTAAAGTATACCAAGTATACCTAAAATTCAGAGTATGTTGAATTTTTCATGAATTTTTGGCAAGAAAATGACACTAAACTTTGCAAGGCCAAATAAGGATTTCCCATTAAGCCTAATCATTGACCTATAATAAAATTAATAAAAATTGCTTCTCTAAATATCTCTGATATCCCTCTTATCCCTTCTTATTTTCTTAACTCTATTTGAAAGCAAGTCTTTATTAGGACATTCATTTAATTTGAGAGACTAATTGTGTGTTTTAAGCACATACCAAAATGCTCTGAAGGACGGAAACAAATTTGATGAATTTAGAGAATAATTTTATTTATCTGCTTAGTTAGTGCAATGAAACAGGTCTGCTCCATGCTTGTTTCTCCTGACAGCACAAGGTGTGAAGCAGTAACACAGAAAAGACAAAATAAAAATGCATCAGCAAACTCCTCCCAGTCCATTATGACTGCAAGGAATAGACACTCACAAGGGGTGGACACTTAAAACTCTTACTTTAGTAGACAAAACCAATGCCAAGTTCTACTCAGGTGCACCTGCGCTCCAGTCCCAGCCTGGTCATAGCATTCCCTGTCTCAGTTCAGTTCTTCCAGAATCTTGCCATGAAGCATTTCCACATATTTTTGCATTTTGCTGGACTAAATGACCTGAGGAACAGAATGACTTTTACAACAGTGTCATGCACTTGAATACACACATACACAATTATTTTCATCTTTCCCCTGCTCTGACTCACTCATAACTTCCATAAACAACTCTCTCAGCAACCACCAGGGAATTCTTCGGTAACAGAGACACCAACCCACCTAATTTCAGCCTGATGGCCAAGGACAGCATGTCACAACATGCTCTTAGAGCTGTTTGCCTCTGCTTTGTTTGTTCACAGCTTTGTTGATCACTTCACTTTAAAGCCAACAAAATCAAAACTGAGATTGGAATACACAGGTCTGAACCTCTTTCCTCTCACAACAGCCTGGGAAATCCATTTATGTTTTTATTTTGATAGGGAGAAAAAATGTTTTCTTTAGGTGGTTTGGTTTGGGGTTTTTTAAAGCAATTATGTATGCTCTGTGTAACAAAACTTTTAAAAATAAAGACTTGGATCACAGCACCACCTTATCTACCAATCTTTGAAAGCTGGTCTCCTGAAATAACATATTGACTATCATTCTCACCTGTGACAGATTCAAACCTAAGTCTTCTGGAGTGAAAGATTAGGAAGATAATCCAGTCTGAAACCATGCTGCAAGATATTAATGCTTTAAAAAACAAAAGTGATGGATGAATATTATTCAGGTCAAACAAAATCAAATTGACTAGAAGAGCCAGACAGTTTTCACTTCCAAGACACAATGTGTGACAAAATCAAACCATTAAATAAGGCACAAAGTTTGAATCATAACGGGAATTCAAACACTCATGTTATGTATTACTAGTTTAATGAGATATTAGAACTTCGTAAGTCCTTTAATATTAGAATAGAGTTTTCAGGAAGTTTGTTCACCATCCCCTACAGGATGCTTTCAATATCTTTCTTTAATATTATTTTCATTACTTTCTTTCTTATTCTGCATGTGTTTGTGTCTCTACATACACCATGTGTGTAAATACACACGTGAATGTTTTTTCTACCATTTCCATGTTTTCACCATTAAATCCAGTTTCATATATATAAAAATATATTCACACATATGAAAACACAGCCTCCAAGTGCTGTGTTCAACCCCCTGAGCTCATCTTTCAGGCTCCATTGAATTTATGTATTTTTTTAAGTCAAATAGCCTATGCAATACTGTTCAAGTGGTTGTCATTAATTATACACTTGTATTTATGTCATAATTTAGTGTGCACTTGAGAACAGTAATTCAGATTCACTTAGACTTAGTTGCCCAGCTAAAGGGAATGAGCCTAATTGATATAATAAAAGGGTGACACTTTGACTGGGCGAGATGGGAGCTCCTGAAACACATATAACCAGAAACCACCTCCAGAGGATATCAGGAAAGGCTGAATACATGGGAAATGTCCAGAAAACAATTTTCAGCCTTATAGAGGCAAATTACCCAGTTCCACCCAAGATTCAAGCATTCCCTGTGCTTTTACATATATTTAAGATGTCCAGAGAGATTTAAGATGTCCAGCACATAGGAGCCTCTACTATGCTTCCTGTGGCTTTCAAAGAAAGAAGGAAAAGTTGAGAAACAAGTGGGCAGGAGTTCCTGAAGAACAGACCAAAGAATCACTGAATATCCTAAATTGGAAAGGATCCATCAGGATCATCGAGTCCAACTCGAGGCCCTGCATGTGCCTGAAATACAAGACAAAGCTTTATCTTACCCCAGGGTTTAAAGAATGGTGCATTGAAATGGAATATATTTCATTAAACAACAAAGAAATCAGCAACCAGAAATCCCAACCCCAAGTTTGACTCCTGGAAGAGATCTCTGGCTAGGAAGTAATGAACCTTGAGAATAAAGAAGATGTGATTGGATGGAAACTTTCAATATAATAGCCAAAAATCACAATGGCTTCAAGCCCCTGTGACTCAAAGGCTTTGCAGGTTTGTGCAGAGAGTCCAGCATCTCAAATTTTGCAGTTTAGATCCCAACACACACCTCCAAAGGCATCACAACAGGAACAGAGAATGGCACTGTCTGTGACAGAGAGCTCACCTCCTGTACTCTACATTTACCTAAGGAGCTTTATGCATGTAGAAACATTAAATAAAAGACCAGGAATGTTGTTAGAGTCTGGCATGAATAGAAAGGTGTGCTTTGTAGCCTGATGCAAACACTCTAACACTATAGAACTAAAGAACTGGTATGTCATCAGTTCTTATTTCATGGACAAAATGACAAGAAACTGCACAA
Source organism: Pitta sordida (assembly GCA_013390025.1). Taxonomy (NCBI): domain Eukaryota; kingdom Metazoa; phylum Chordata; class Aves; order Passeriformes; family Pittidae; genus Pitta; species Pitta sordida. The sequence continues at coordinate 451,573 of WEKX01017109.1, forward strand.
CAATTACAGAAGGGCCTCTGCAAAATATTTCCTGAATTTTCTTTGTTTCTGGGTTACACATTGCCCTAGAAACTTCTGGTGACTTCCTCAGCTCCAGTAAATTCAAACAGCTCTGTTTTCTGTAATGATTTTCAAATCACCAAGCAAAAATTGCTTTCATACAGAAGCTGACAGGGAAAATCAACCCCTCATGGACGTGTTTTTATTTAACTCTTAAATTAAAATAGGGTAAAATTATTTTTACTGAAAGAAGAATGAACATAAAAGTAATAACTGTTTTAGAGCTGCAGATAAACACAATTTACAGCAAGAAAACATTGGCCAACACAAGATGCTGGACTTCTGTCTGGCATAGCTGTGGCTTAAAGTAAGTCCACAGGTAACAGCATCATCCAATACAGGAATTACTACTAACAGAATCACAGAATACTACGAGTTGGAAGGGACCCACAGGGATCATCTAGAACAGTTTAGGTAGGAACACATTCAAGATATATGTATTTCTAACCCTCAGCAAAGCTGGCTAGCCCAGTCATTGTGGCACAGTAACACAGAAACCCAGTCCAAGCTGAGCCACAAAAGGTCAGAACAAATATCTTCCTAGACCTCCTGGTTTGCAGCCACTCCAGGAGCAAAGCTGTTGCTCCCAGGGCTCTCCTGAGCTGTGAGGTACTGGAAAACCACGACCCTCCTTCATATGAAAATACATGGAGCTAAAATTAAATCTCAAATGTGTACTTAATCCCCAATTTCTTCCCAGCAATTCTGTTTAAAAAAAAATAAATCTATAGCACTACAGAGCATGATATGCATGAAACACATTCCTCCCTGAATTTCATTTTTAAGTTTAATTTTGTTTTAATTTTAGTGAAAAAAACCCCCAACAATATAATTGTTGGCTTCAAAGTCAAAGACCACTTTTAGGCATACTTGGAAGAAATCCCTGAAATAAGTTGTCTCCAGTCAACTGACAATGCACCATTTCAGAAAAATCATTTTAAACTGTCAGTGATCTGCTTATTACATGCTTGACTAATTCCTTGGACAGAGGAGAGCCCTGCATGACTACATAGCAGATATATAAGACAGATGATATATGGGCTTACTCTTGATAGAATCCAATTGCTGGTCTCTATAAATATGAAAATATATTTTTGTGATACAAGCAATGGCAAAACATGCCTTAACTTCTTAGTCTGTTTGAAAATGCAAAGGTTTTTCACAGTGAGAAAAAGCCTGGACTGTGCTTTGGATGCAGTGATGAACTAATGCCTCAAATCCCTATAGTGTAAGTCTGATTATATATTTCTAACTCCCATTTAGGCTTTTAATATGGCAGAGATTCACTGGGAATACATGGACTGAGATTCATTTTCATTCTCCTACTGGGAGGTGTTTACTGCAGAGAAGCTCAAGTTTTGGGATTGTACATTGATATTCTCCCTAATTATTTTTTATCCTCCATGCCTTCATGAATTCCCTGTGATCTTCATCTGGGGACCACATCTAAGACCTAGTCATCTTAATCTTTTAGATCAAAGTGTGGACTGAATATACTCAAAATCAAATTATGGGATAAACTATTTTCAAAGCTAAAGTCATAAATAATAGGCAGGGATGTTTCAGAGAACCTTTCAACTGAAAACATGAGATTTTATGGATATTATTCCTTGTTAACAGAGCAGCCACTGAAATGTAAAGACCACCTGGCTTAGTCCATAAATGTTTAGAGGGGAGAGTGGAGATCCTTGGGAATGGATAAGGGGTAGTTAGACTTTTCCAAATCACAGAAAGTTTCAAAACAAGCCTCAACAACTTGGCTTGGAAACCAGATAAACTTCTTTTTGTGTTAACAGCCTGCCTGCTCACTTTCCAACGAACAAACAAACTGGCAAGGCCATTGTCATGCTTGTGAAACCCTTCTCGTGGTTTCATGCCCAGGAGCAGCCAAGAAACTCCAGGTTCCTGCAGTACAATAACTACAGGACCCCTCCCCTGTGGCTCTACACACACACGGAGTGTCAGTGGGACCCAGCCTTTACACCACGAGTACAGACACCCTCAAGCTGCTCAGCAAACTCCAACCAGCTCTACCAGTAAAATCTCCAGCCAGCTGCACCACAACACACAGGTGGGCCCAGCATAACTCAGGTGTGATTTGTCTGAGGCCACTAAACCCATGATCTTCATTACCCTGAGCACTTACCCAAGTTGAGTATTAAGATGTTTCTACATCAATCAGATGAAGAACATTAAGCCATTTCTACATCATCAGTCTACCACAGGACCTGCGGTGGAGCTACATTCTTTCTACCAAATGAAGGTTTGGTGCTGCTGCTGTAATCAATAGATCTTTATATGCTCCCAAATTCTCTTCATTTCAGAAGTCAATGACCACATACTAACACAGATTTCTGATTCCTAGAGATGGGTAAATTGTTATAGTCCACCTATAGCCCCTGACAAGGAGCCACACCTATTTAATTTCAGCTGCTCTTATTTCTCTGGTGTAATAAGAGGAACTCACACACCAGAAATTCAGTTGCACACTTCAAACTATCAACTGCCAGTTCAGACTGGTTGAATTCCTTCCATCAGTGGTAATGAATCACTTCTGTTAGCACATGGTCACACATCATGTGTCTTACCATCCTCTTGCCCTCTGAAAAATTATCTGAAGAGGGATTTACTGGAGTTTTAGATATGGAGAAATTCAACCCTGAAAATTGTTGATGCCCACCATTATCTGTTAGCATACACAGTCAGCAGACTGGGCAGGGAATGTTCACATAGCAGCGGTGGATTAGTATTTTTAAACTATTTCTTTTATTGATTAAACCACCAGAAACTGCTGGAAGCAGAGTTCCTGTCACAGCTGTTAATGCAAGAGGCATTAGGGAAAATCCCTACTGTGGAGGTGTGCAAAAATGTTCACACATTAAATGGCCAGATTTCACTTTTCATCAGCATCATGTACAACCCAAAATCCCCATTTTTATTCTGCTCAGCTAGATAAGAAACATGAAAGGGGAAAACTTTGAGCGTTGTTGGTTTTGGTTTGGTTTTTTTTTTCTCTCAGTTACTTTAGTCCTTTCACAAGTCCAGGACCCTGCAGTCTACCCAAAATGAACAGCATTTCTTTTCCTCAAGTTGTTCCATTAAAGTTAATGCAGCCACTTGCAGAGTAGGGCTATTCAAAGAGAGGAAGGGTATCAGTAGCTCTGCATGATCACAAGTCCATTAACAAGATCCTTAGAATTAAAGAAAGCAGCTTTGCAAGAAGTTGAAATGGGCCAGACTATGCAACACTGTTGAAACAGCTCTTAGTCAAGGCAGAGGGCAATTCAGGTTATCAAGTTAAATTAAAAATTACAAGTGACTGACTTCCAGACAAGATGAATCAAGAAAAAAAATCCACTTAGTTGTAAGTTTTCTCTTCTCTGCAGCTTAAAATTAATTCTGATTGAGGCTGGATGTGGAGTCATGGTCTAAAAGTTATTCTGGAAATTCCACACTTGGCATATCTCACTTTGAATATTTCCTCCCTTAATTATCCTAAAATAACTCCTGTGTAGACAAACTCTTACAAAGTTCACAAACGAAATGCTTCAAAAGTAATGATTTTCAAATCCATTGATGAACATTATGTCCTTCAATTATTTTCATGTTAGTGCATCTCTATTCTCAGTGATTGTTCTGTTGATGAAAACAAAAATTAGCACATTTTTTGCCATGAATCAACTTCATTCAATGCCTTGGCAATGCTGCCCTTCAAATCTGTAAACACTTGAAAATGAAGAAGTACAAGAATTTGTGGGAGAAAGTGCCAAAATATAAGCAATATTCCAAAAAAAAAGCCCCAAGCACACACCACTCTCACCACTCAAATCCAAACATATTTCACTTGTGAAAAGTAAGAAAGTAAATTGTGCTCTTCAAGTGTCTGAAAGATGGAGAGGGACTATTTCCAAAGATCTGGGGTGACAGGACAAGGGGGAATGGCTTCACATTGACAGAGGGTAGGGTTAGGTGGGCTATTGGGAAAAAATTCTTCCTCCACCCAGTGAGGGTGGTGAGGCCCTGGCACAGGTTGCCCAGAGAAGCTGTGGCTGCCCCTGGATCCCTGGAAGTGTCCAAGGCCAGGTTCGATGGGGCTTGGAGCAACCTGGGATAGTGGAACATGTCGCTGTCCATGGCAAGGGTGGAATGAAATGAGCTTTAAGATCCCTTCCAATCCAAACTATTCTGTGCTTCTGTATTTAAGTGCAAAACCCCACCCTGTAACTACTTCAATGCATCTTCTCACACTGAATATTTGGGCATATCTGTGCACTGTGATTAACCACTAATTAATGTGCTAGACTACCTCAGCCAGTTTATCAACATCTGAGCATCTGCACCTCTGTGGCCTTCAAACCCCATTCAAAGCATCAGAGTCACAGGAACGAGACCTACAGACTTCAACAAAGCAAAGCTGAAAAGCACAAGGGAAAACACTGAAACAAACTGCTTTTTGAAACATTACTGAATGACTAAATTACTAAATTCTAGGTTTAAATACAAAGTCTCTGTGTTAAAGGTTCAGTACTAAAGTGCTAATACGCTTTTTTTAATCTCACTTGCTCTATGAGTCCAACTGATATGAAATTCTGTTTATTTGCTCCTTACAAATACATATCTGGCAGAACCGTGAATTTGGGTATTTTTTCCTATTTGCATTGAAAATAGACTGATAACAAGAAAAAAAATCAATCAGAGAAGGAATGAAATAATTGCCAAAATTTAGCTACTAATCAGGGAATTTATTATACAGAACTTTAGCAGGTATAGATCCAAAAGTGCAAAGACACAGCACAAGTTAAACACACAAATTGTCTGTGTTTCAGTGGTGCTGAGCAGAAAATATTGTTTCTGAGCAGCAGCACATCTTAGATTTATAGTGCAGGGATAGAGACACCCAACCCATGGCTCGATGGGAATGCTGCTGTTTGACAGTCCTATGGTTGATTATACTCATTTTCTACTCCAGCAAGCAGCAAAATTTTATGAGATCCACCCCCATAGATACTTGTTCCCTGACAATCTGGTGTACAGTTACAGAACTTGCTAAATATGATTATTGCTTTGGAAGCACAGAGAAAACAGAAATACTATAACCAAATATGCTAATCCTAGTGATTGCCCCCACCCAGCACTAATGTCAGTATATTGTATATTGTCATTCAAACCCCACAAACTACAAACAGAGAAGGAGAAAACTAAATTAAGTTGGTGAGTAGAAAACTATTTAGTTATATTTCAAGAAAACAGAGATGATATTGCTTTATATCTTCCTCAGACAGTAGGTGGGTTTCTGTCTCTTTTAAGCAGAGGTAAGAAGGTTTGTAATTACACATTGGGCTGTCACCCAGCTGCATGGGTGGAAATGAGACACAAGTATCCACTCCTGTTGGGACACAGCTTAATACCTGTAGTAACAGATGCCTCATATTGTACAGACTGCAAAAGAATTTTTGGTGCAATTCCTTCATTCATTATTTCTGAACATAATGTCTCTGAATAGTCTGGTCTCATCCTGTAAACAAAATTATTCTCTTCTTTTACTGCTTTGTCCTCAGAGTGATTTAACTGGGAGCAGGGCCCTATCCCCTCTGTCCTACTTCCCCTCAGTTATTTCTGATAAATTTGGGGCATTTAACACCCTGCATCAAACAAATATTTGTCAGTGATCATTGTCCCTGCTTCTTAAATTGCATCCTTTCATTAACACATGTTGCCAGAAGAAATACTCTGACAATTTTCCATTTCCAAGCACATGAAAGGGTTACATCTTAGCCCAGTTTTACTGTTAGAGATTTAGACGGAATCTGCCTCAGAAAGTTGTCCCATTCTGGGCTGATGACAAAACCTGAGCTATCCATATGCCTAATTGCACTCATAAATGGCGCTCTGAACAGTCTGTGGTAACGAGAGTGTTTCAGTTGGTGTTTATGGAATTGTTCTCCAATTCCCTTTTTTGTAAACTGAAATATTTTCCCCAGGACTTGCAGACGTTCTGATGGAGAATGGTGGAAATGTACTTGGCCTGCAAACAGCAGCAGAAGGGAAAGGGAAAGCAAGTGAGAAATAATGCAGTGAGGTAAAGAAAAGGTAACTGTTCCCAGCCCAAGAGGAAATCACCCCAAACATCATCTCAGACATAACTGAGCTCCACACAAGGGACATCAAATTATCAAAGCACCCAAGGAAGACTTTTTGGTGAAGGGAGGGCCCTGATCTCTGCTCGGGGGGGACCAGGAACGGGAGCCAGGGAATGGCCTGGAGTTGGGTCAGGGCAGAGGGAGGTTGGATCTCAGGACAAGATTCCTCTTCCCACAGAGGGTGATTGGGCACTGCCCAGGCTCCCCAGGGCAGTGGGCACAGCCCCAAGGATGCCAGAGCTGCAGGAGTGTTTGAACAACACTCAGGGACAGGGTGGGATTGTTGAGGTGTCCTGTGAAGGGCCGTGAATTGGACTGGATGATCCCTTCCCACTCAGAATGTTCCATGATTCTGATGATCTTTGCTCACAGGGATCCCTTTAAGGTAAATTATTCACATCTGTGATAATTCAGTGGGGAAATGTACAAATTTATACAGGTACCAACACTTTCAGATCATAAAAATTGTGCTTTCCTAATATTCATCCACATGAAAATCTCTCCAGATTTGTTGCTTGCTTTTTCAATCTTTTCCCTGGTGTACACAAGATCTGTAAAATCATCTGGGAAATTCCTTAAAGCAGTACTTTGATTGACACTTTGAAATTACATTCCCATTTCAAATACGACTCAAATAATTTTAAAATGGCAACGAATGTTCAACAAATAAGGAAATCAATGAGTCACTTAAAGCATTATGGGTGAGGTTAACAAAACAAAATCACTAACTGGAAAACTCCGCTTTGGGTAGGGGAAGACAATCTTGGAAGCTACTGTTTCTAACTGACTGAAATTACTTAAAACACTTTATGAAAATTATTTTATAAACACGCATGGGAAAGAATTATAACTCTTGATAAGTAGTCTTCAAATCAAAATCTTTACTGAATAGTTTCATCTGATTAGAATAATGATTTCAAATTTGGAAAAACATTTTAAAAATTCTAACCATACAGACCATTCTTTCTCTTTGCTGTATGTACTGGCTCCCTCCTCCTCATTATATCAATATGGAATTCTATCAATTTGGATGTAAGTATATTCCTTACAGATTATTATTTCTTACAGCAATAATGATTTTTGGAAGATCTCTGAAATGTCATCTGATAGATTTCCATACCTTGTCCCTTGGCCAGAGGATACTTGCAAAGCTCTGCAAGTGTAAACATTAATATTGGCAAAATTCTCCTTTTCCTTGTATTGCAGAGCAGGTGACAGGACAGTAGCTGATATTTGCAAGCTGGTTAAAGCCCCTCACCCTGTCACAGCAACTGTGAAGTGCCAAAAGGATATGACAGACGGACCTGGATGCTACAGCGAAAATATTTTAATCATTTATAAGCTGGTCAATGGGGTTTAAAGACACTCAGACATGCATTATAATCTGTCTGAGACAGGACCTTGAAGTTAATTTTCAATTGATTCTGTCTAGCAAATGCTGCTTAAGTAAGAACTTCAGTCTTACAGGGATTTTTTCCCTTTTTTTCTTCCTCCCTCCAGAAGGCAAAAGCTTAATTAGGAGGAGTCCATCCTGGCTTACATCTCACAAAAGCATGGAACTGCAACATTTCAATGGTCATTTTTACATGTACACCTGTGATAAACTGAAATGTTAATGGTTCATGATACAAACAATCCCCCATTTGAGGAGGTGCCAGAGTGCTTTGCTGGAGCCGGGTTTGCACCTCCTGAGGGGCAGGAGGTGAGGTTTGGGGTGTGTGGTGGCAAAACCTCTGATCCACACATGACAGAGGGTGAGCACTCACCATCAGAGGCTGCAAGCTGGGGTTTGAGCCAGGTAAGAAGCAGATCCTGCAGAGACAGGATGGTGCTTTTTATCAGTGTAATGTCCTCCCTTACAAACCCAGCTCAGTCATAAACCTCCCTCCCCAGGGAAGTCCCAGGACACTCATATGCAGGCCTTCTGATGGGCCATAATTGGCTCGATCACACTGATGTGAGAGACAGTATTATGTCTTAAGTGTCCCAGGTTTTACATCAGACAGTGTAAAATTCCCTCCTGGACATTCCCACCTGAACCTGAACTTGTATTAACTCACTAAATCAAGACTGTGACAATCACTTCAACCAACAGACATGGATATTTCATCAGGTCTCATCACTGGATCCACCAGTGATGAGACCCTCCCTCCCTCCCTTCCTCCTTTCCTTCCTCTCCTTGTGTATTTTACGTGATATCTTTATCCTTTTATATTGTTGCATCTCTGTAGATAATAACCAAAACATCTCCATGCCTCCTTCACATTGCAACCAATTTTTTCTAAAATTAGCCCTACCTATACATTTATAACCCCTAGTCATTCAGTGTCATTTCATTCTAATCCACCCCAAGGGATTTATGAACAAGACCCCAGGTCACCCTCACTCTCAGGAGTGGGTCGTAACCATACCATTGGAATAACTTAAAAAATTTAATTCCCTTCAAAAGAATTATGCAATACAGTGCACTAGGTAGGTCATAAAATCGCAGAGTATCATTGCTCCACTCAAGTCAATTTTACCTTCCAGATTTAATGCTCTTCTACTGAGAAAGAACAGGTTAGGGAGAATCAATTTCACCATTTTAACATCTGAAGAAAAAAAATAGAAATCTGACTACAGGCTGAGAGGTGGAACCGTATTGATTTTGTTGTTTGTCACAGGAGTGTAATATCAATTCTGTTTGCAATTATTTTGCATTACTAATCAGCTCATTACCAGTCAGGAAGACAATGTTAGTTTATGGTACAATACACTTGTGGGTCATTTGCCAATACCAATAAAATTTCACAATGTATCAGGTAAAATCTGTTTGTCACTCAAAATACCTGTAGAGACTCATCTGCAGATCTGCTTTATTGATAATGATAAAGCTTTCAGAGACAGTAAAACCATGAAGAAATGCCACATTTAAAAAAGAGGAAATGTCTTTTAAAGTGTAAATTAAACAGCTGAAAATTAGTAGGGGTCCTTTTTATTTCTATAAATCATAAAACTTATGAAAAACAGTCTCTCGAAATTTATTTCAACTAATGACACAAAATGTGAAATGTAAAGACAAATAGTCCCCTACACAAGTCTTACTAGAAAATAAAATTTATTTGTATATACATATAAATATAAATACATATATATATTCTCCCCTAAATATCTGTTAGGCTTGCAGAGTCCTTTCAGCATGGGGTTTGTATTTAGAATTTTCAAGAAGAATTACTTTCAAAGTTGACAGTAAATCTTATCCTCTGTTCTCTTCTATGTTGAATTTCTTAATTACTTTCTTCGATATATATTATTTTCACTTCCATATTCTTAATTTGGTTGCCAGTATAACTATTTTAGAGGAGCAATTATTCTGTATTTCTGTATTATTCTGTATTTCTCCTACTCAGCTTTTATTTGTTCCTCTATACTAAATTTTCTTTGGAAATTAACCTCATCACTGTAATATTTTGTGGTTTTCCAAATTATTTCTCTTTGTAACAAAGGTAGTAACACAGAGATACACAGAGACTAAATTCCCAACTGAAACGCATCAAGTAGGAGTCTTACCTGCACTTCCCATTGAGTGGAATTCCAAGCTCAGGCACTTTAAAGAAGATTCAGCATTACTTGTAATACCTAAAATATCTCAAGCCAAGTCTGAACTCCCAAAACTCCTGAACGCACACACAAACCTGGAGCCCTGTGATTCAGCAGACAAATTCCTCATTTTTTCCCAGAATCTGCCTTTGTAATGGCTATTCTGCACGTGAAAAGTTCTTTCCAACATGAATTAAAATCAAGTTTTAGTGGACAGCACTGAGTGTCCAAAGCTAAACCTCGGCAAGCTCCAAATCTCTCTGAAAAGAACAAGGCGAACAAGCACATGTTTAAAAAAGAAAATCTCTTTTCCTCCATATAAATATGTTCATTCAGCCAAAGTTTTCCAGAATGGCTCAATCTAAAGCTCATTCCCAAGGAGGGGAAGACAAATGTTGATTTTGGAAATTATGTATGGTCTCAGTAAAAGGCATGTATCAGCACACGAGTGTCAATAGCTGTGAAGTTGTCATGTGAGTATATCAAAACTTCAGGTTTTATACTAAAATGTAATTCCATTTTTCAGCCTTTCTCTCAGCTCTTACTGCCATTACAAACCCTTCAACCCACTGGCAGGTGTGTAGTGAGGAAGAGTTTTCCATCAAACAAAGCAATGTGGATGCCCAAATCATTCCCCTGGATTCAAACATGCTTTAAAAGAAGATGCAAACCACACCTTTCTGACCTGGCACCTTGTTTTGATGGTCTTCAGACAGAGCCACTCAATAGAAAAGCTTAAGAAGAATGTTTCTCGTCTTTGGAATTTCTGATCATGTACCTGCCACTATTAAGACATACTATTATTGTGCCATGTGAGATTGGAACTGCATACTTTACAATAGTGTTATATATTTTAATATTGTGATATTATCTGCTAGATATCACCCTTATTAGATACTAGACAGTGCATTTATCATACTTAAATGCTTCACAGTTCCCAACCCTAAGTGTATTTTTATTAATATATACAAGTGATAAGAAATACAGAGTACAGCAGAAATTCAGCTGAGAACCAACATTGCCTTCCATTTTAGACTTCCTAATATTTTTATCCATTGTGAAAGGTGTTTTGCCCTGAAATGAAATGTTTATCTTGGATAGGCTCCCTCACAGCAGTGGTCTGTCTAAATGCTCCTTGAAAATACTTACAGATATTATCTTGCTCTTACTCCTCTTTCCTCCTTTCCTTCCCCTGGTAGATTCTAGGCAGAAAGATTTGTTCTTCCTATTCTGTGCTGCTGATAGGAAGGATTCCTTTCCTGGATATTATACCAAACAAGAGGCACCCTGATGTTTTTCTAACCCTGAGCTCCATTCAGCACAGCAGTGCCAAAAAACTCACTAAAGTATGACTTCTTAGCCAAGAAAGAGAAGCAGGACCACAGGAACAGTTATGTTTAAAGTTGTTTATGCACAATAGTCAGAGAGAGATTCAACAAACAACCTCAGGAAGCCTCATATAATATTATCCCACTACCTTCCTTTTAGGCAATTAGTACTTCCATCTTTGCACTCAACTGAAATTTTAAGATGCTGCATAAAAAAATGCCTTTCAAAAGCTATTTGCAGTGTTGTGAAGGACTGAAATATTACATTTCTTGTGTAAATAGATCTGTTTGTGGGACAGGAACACTCACACTTACCAACTACAGAAGACCCACGTTATCCACGATCTGCATCTCCACGGTTTCAACAATAAATGGTTCCTTTTTCAACAAAAGTGGTGCTGTGCGCAGGCGCAAAAAACACTGCTAAGGCAGGGAGCTCATCAATATATAAATGACCTCATGAATATGTAGATGAGCCCTAGAAGTTACCAAAGGTAGCAACATGAATGTGCAGAAAGCACTTCAATACCCGGTGACATGGAATATGAAATAGATGAGGAAAAACCTTATATATTAACCTTATAATATATATAAATGTTATATATATAATATAGCCTTATATTATATATAACTATATATAAAATTAAAATGTAGATTAAAATATTAATAGTAAGAAATGAGCACTTGGCATTAAAACAGATTCATTCAATGTCCCACAGAGGCTAAAGGATGAATCAAACCATGAGAAAATTTAAGGAAAAAGCTACTGAACATCCTGACTACTGTTTTTCATTTTTTGTTTTGTTACCCCATCTCTAAAAGATTATATTGACAATATCTATGATTCTATAAATTCCTTAGACACACAGAAAGGTGTAGAGAAGGGGAAGAAAATGAAGTAAAGGTGTGGAACAGTTTCAGGGCAAGGAAGAGCTACATGTACGTGTGTCTTTCCAGAATGAACAAAAATATTTCACTTCCTCCCACAATGTACAGTTTTGTGGCATATCCTGCCCCTGGATTCCAGGAAATGTTAAAAAAATAAATATTAAAAAATCCATTGATTTAGCAAACAAAAAATCTGTCAAAGGCCTTTATATACACACAGAGTAAATTTAGTGCTGAAAGTCTCTGAATTCTGGGAGAACTTTCTCCATCCTACTCTTCCACAAGCATCCATTTAAAAAGAGCCAGAAGCTTCCAGAAATTTAATCAGTTTCCCAAGTTCTAGTAAAAAAAAATAAATCATTGTTTCTCCTTAATACATTTTGTGATAATTCAGGATAACCACCTCTTAACATTAAACATGGTTTCACATTTCACGTTCTGTTTTTATTTACAATTCATATGTTCCCAGATCTTTGCAGGCAGAGCTGCCCACTTCTTCCCCAAATAAAGTAGAAAAATGGAAGGTATAAAGCAATTAGTCGAGTTATGCTGCCAGTACTTAAATGAACCATCTGTTCAAAGGTATAGAAGAGCAGAGCTCTCAGCTCTGGAATATCCATCCCTGCTCCAGCAATATCCAGCCTTGGTTTGGAAAGGTTATGTGTGTTAATGTTTTGTAATTAAACAGAAAAAGGGCACCACTGTCAGCCTCAAGTGTCTCCCACAGATGCAGCTTTGGTTTGTGGGGATCCTGGTTTTGGCAGACTGAGGATGTAAATGAACACTTAAAACAATGTGGGAAAAGCCACTCCAAAAAGTTTCCAGAATGCATTGTGCAAAAAATGTAGAAATTAAGGTCAAGACAATGGACTTCGCAGTCCATTGCAGGAATTGCAGGAGCCATGTCCCTAAGGAATTGCTCCTGAATGGAGAGGTTTGAAACTTCCAGCTCCCCTTTGGGATGGAAAGGGGAAGCCAAGTGTGGGGAATTGCTTTTTTGTCTCCTCAAAAACAGAGCTAAAGCATCCAGCCCAGGACTATTTTATTAGTACATCGCTGACATTTATATAAGCCAAGTCTGAACATGCTCATTATGATTGTTTATTCGACAAAAGGCTACTAGTCGAATGATAATTAATCAGTTGGCATTGACTGAAATTCCTGATGAAATGAAGCATGAGCCGTTGAAAAATAATTGAATGTAATCATGAAATCCATGAATCATCCATAGAAAGCACATTTATTAAACCACAATTCATAACTAAGACATTTTGTCTAGTTGTTTTGTTCATCTTTGTATTCTCTCCTCTTGGATAAAAAAAAGCCAGATGTTCCTTCAGTAAATCTGAGAAGAGCAGACATCAAGTAAATATCCCATACAAGAGCAGAATATGTTGTTTTGTATGAGAATTATTAGAAACTCCAAGAGCTTTGTAAAGCAAAAACCCTAAAACCTGGTATGTGCCATGATGGCTCACTAAAAACAAATCACTTTTATGTTTAGAAACAGTAAAATCTTAACAGCCTTCAACAGGAGCGAACAAAGTTTTCATTCTGGTACAACTGAAAGATTTCAAATTATCTCAGGATACATCCAGTTATTCTTTCTCACTACCATTTTCTGATGGCAGAAATACATAATGCAATGTCATTATTTCAAAAGCATTGGCAGAGGTATCCCTTTGAATACAGAAATTCAGTTCCTGATGGGGTTTGTTTGTTGGTCTTTTTAATCTGTCATAACTAACCACAGATACAGCCAAGATGACTAAACCTCCAATATTAAAAATTGTAGACCATATTACCATGTTTCGGTGGGTCATGCACACCTGAAAATCTTACTTATATCCTTCTCATCACGTCCACTGAGAGCAGAGTGATTTTTAAACCATAAGAAAAATTCTCCCTTCAAACAGCAGGGAGTGGAAATGTGAGATTACAGGTGGGATTAACAGGAAAGCAGTGACTGAAATCATCTTTATTTCCACATGACATTTCTCTTGGATGAAGCAGCATCTTCTCTCTGGATGGCAAGGACCTGTTTTCATCACAGTTAGTGCTACAAACACCTTAATTGCAATTATTTCCTCCTAGGCCTGACAGGAAGGTTAAATTATGCAGCAGAACGTCTGAACTCTACAGGCATTATTTTAGCAATGTAAACAGAATTCTGACCCAGTTCTCCAGCAAAAAGCCCTTTGCAAAAATCCCTATGACAAAGAAAATACGGTCGTTTAAAACACTAGTTGAACAAACAGGAGGGAAAAACACATTGTGGTAAAATTTCTGCAGCTCTTGATTCCCCAGGCAGCACCATCCTCCCTGCTGTGGGATATCAGAATTGTTCTCAAGGCAAGGACGTCAGAGGAGACGACCAGGAGTAAATAAACTGGTTTTCCCATCAGAATCTAGACCTGTTTTCTTCACAGTGCTGCTTTCTGCTATCAGAAGTGCTTATTTAAAACATTCTGAGCTTACACATTACAAAGGAAAGATAACTGGGCAGGTTTTAATTATTGTTTTTACTTTATAAATATATATAATTTATTAATTCTTTCAATTATCAGTTATTACAGATACATATTGTTTATTAATTATTTTAATTACATTAAATAGAAAAATAACTGCAATAAATTCCTTTAAAATGCAGTAGAAACCCTACAGAGGTAAAACACAAAGTATCAGCAAATTGACAAAACAAGCTTGTGAAGCAAAATCTCTGGTTTATAACATTTTTAGCATGTTGTGCCCTCTCTCATCCCCTCTCTGATGTAAGTTTTTAAAGGAACACACCATCAAGACATTATTTTAATAGGATGTTCAAAAATATCCTAATTAGTACTGAAGATGTGACACCCACAGAACTTAACATCTAAGATGTTAATTTTTGTTGACGCAGATTTTCAACTTCTGCTTCGTGATGAACAAAGAGTGATGACATTGAACTCGAGATGTGATTTAAGACAGACCTGAATTGAAACTCCAGCTTTTATGCCATTGCCAAAACAGCCACAGTAGCAGCAGAAAGAGTAGAGGAGGTGCTGAAATTTTGGTGTCATTTAGACATTTCTCTGAACAGTGACGCAACAGAGGGACAATTGCCACCACTGATGGAACATCTGCAGCAAGAAGATGCTGCAGGATGAGCACAGGCTCAGCCTGGGTGTTACAGATAAAGACAATACAAATGCAAGCTCTAAGAATAACCTCTTGGAGACTTTTATCAAATAGACTTTGTTTCTATGCATTATTTATCCACATCCACATTTCAGCAAAAATGGCCTCATTTGAACTAATTGATGCTTTCCTGTGGGTATTTGTTGGAAATCAGTGTTACACATCCCCTGGTTTATGTTATATCTGTAGATTTGTGTCATCTGCGCTACACAATAATTATAAGTTCAGCTATTTAAAGCAAATGAGTAGCAAATAAAGACTTCATTTAATTGTGTAAATTATCAAATAAATATAGAGGGATTTTTAAATTTTTTTTTTCAGAAGGCTGAGTAACAAATCCACTGCTTTTTTGGTTCTTCCCCTGTGAGTGTTTTATAATGTTAAGAACCAAAATGAGATAGTGTAGAAATTCAGAATTTCACTTGTGGAAGATGCTGCTATAACTAGAAGTCATGAGGATTTAATCAAAGTCCTCATAAAGTTCTTCTGGTATGATAACAATTCTTCCTTTTCTTCCTCATCAGTGATCTCCCCTTCACTTCCCCAGTGAATATTAAACAAAGCAGCGCAATTTTGTAAGGAAAAGCCCCTTTCAGATAACCTCAGCATATTCCCTTCCTGCCCCACCACAAGCAAAAGATTAATGGCTCTTCTCCATGTTTTGACTTTGTTCGAGCCACAGATGAAGCTGCAAAGGGATTTATTCCAATTTCTAACTAGCTATATCTGATATCCTTGAAGAAGAAACCTCAGCATAGTCCAGCATGGCGCAGTTGATTGGTTGAGCAAATTTGTTGGTCTCTAGTCTGGGGGGAGGAAAGTGTAGCAAGAGAAAGGAGAAAGCACTGATGAATTTTAAGGAACAGCCAGACAGAAGTAAAATTACAAATGCATAGATGCAGCTATTGGAAAACCCACATTATAATGAAATTATTGCATCATGCATGACTTCTGTTGATGGTTCTACTCTGATTTCACAGAGTGCCACTGTGCACTACCCAGGATACTGCAGCTGTCTCGTGTTTTGCTGGGAAGAGTGAGGAAATCTCAGTGGATATTTCTGCTTAGCTCACCATGACGGAAGCAGCAAGGAGCTGCTCCTGTGGGGACAACACAGAGCACAGCCGATCATGGAGAGAAAAAGTAGCTCCTGTCCGTGGTCCCCCCAGAGCAGAGCTCAGGGCCTGCCCCTCCTCTGCCCCTCCCCAGGAAGGTGTCACTGCAATGAGGTCTCCCCTCAGTCTCCTCTTCTCCACCTGAACACACCAAATGCCCTCAACTGCTCCTCATAGGCTACCCCTCAAGGCCTTGCATCATCTTTGTTGCCTCCCTTGGACACTATTTAATGTCTTAATATCTTTCTTTTATGTATTGTGGTGACCAAAACTGCCAACAACGACTACTCATTATGGCTGCCCGTGTCAAAAAGCTCTGCAGTTGTTTCAAGCCTTCCTCTCCCTGCAGGAACTTGCTCCATTTATTTTCTTCCTGTGTTTCCCCTCCTTCTTGCTCAGCTTTTCTTTAACCTCCCACAACTGCCATCTTAGCATGCAGTACCATTTTCCCCCTCGTATTTCCACATAATGCTCTAAAGTGGTACAAACCTCACAGTGTAGAAAGAAATTCTGCTCTCCTTATTTTATTTCTAGCCTGAAAATGGATGTTTGGACCTGAATGGATCTACTGTAACACTACCCAATACTTTCTGGTCCCACCATCAAAAAGCCTCATGTATTTCCCTTGAAATCAGATGACAAACTGCTCTGTGTATTCCAGTACACAATGGCAGCAGTCCCAGCCTACCCTCTTCTTTCACAGAACCTGAACCATTCTGTAACTGCATCTTCCATATGGAGAAAATATGATTCAAATGCATGTAAAATTTTACACTTCTAAAAGGAATGAATATCACGATAAATACAATGTATGTTTCACCAGCAACCAAGGCAAAGAGTACGAGATCAAAGAGGACGAGAAGATGTTTTCCCTTCCTTGTCTGAGACTGAAATGTCACATAACACTGCCCAACTGCAAAGATATCAGCCTGTGGTTTTGGGAGGTGCATCCTGGTTTGTTCCTCTTCCCACAGCTCAGTTTCTGCACAATCACTCCAGGTACTGAAGGAACTAACTCCCTGCTTCCAGAAGTTGGGAATTCTGCTGTCTCCTAGGTAATGGCATACCTAGGTGAAGGGGAGGAATTCTGCCTCAAACCAGTATCCAGCTCCTACAGATGAAATAAAGGAATCAATGCTGTTGTTGAGGACTATCTGCCTTCCCTTTCCATTACGTGAGGATTCAGCCCCACCTTTACAAGAGTCCAACAAACTGGGAAAGAGCATTGTTTTACAGAGTAGATTATCATCATACTAGAAAGTTTAAAAAATGGGGAGAGGAAACAAAAGAATGGCCCTTACATTCAGCAGTGATAGTGGGTAATAAATATTACTCCTTAAACAAGAGGAAAAGGTGGCATATCTATAACAACATCAATGGGTTTACTTATTTTTCTCCATTTTATTTTGAAGGACAGAAATGGAAAATAATTTACTTACAGTCCACAGAATCCAAATCAGAAAAATAAGAACCACATGGTCAATACCATTCATTGAGCTGCTCATTTGTCTCAAAAAGCAGTGAATATATTCCTGACAATGGCAGAGCAAAACATGAAAATAAAAGGTCTAATTCTGAAATTGGTCTGTTTATAAATACATTGCAAGGAGATAATGTATTTCTCATATGTTTTCCAGTGGTAGCAATGCTGTTCCCAGCAAAGCACTGAAAGCTGCAAAATTAAACTTGCTGCTTACTCATCATATTTCATGTGAGAGTCTCAGTGGCAAGAGGCCCAGACAGAGATGCTATTGTAGTTACTATTTCTATACCCAAAACAATGTGGACTATTTAATTATTAAAGTGTTTCTTTCTAACTGGGTATTTTCAACTATTGGGTCTGACAGAACTGCCAGAACTCTTCTGTGCACAGATTTGCTCAGAGACATTGATCACTGTCAAATAACTTCAATTTTCATATTTTAAGCCGGCTGTGTCCTTAAATACAAATTCACAGTTCCTTTGCCAGTAAGAAGCTGATATGAAGCATTGAACTTATTATGAGGGAATGAAAAAGTTGAAATCCAACATCTAGTTCCCAATTTCAGCCAGATTTTCTCTCACATTGCATTTTCCATTGCCCAGTTAAGTGAGACAAATAATATTGAGAGTGATCACCAATGTTTAGAGAACTATTTCTGTTAATGGAAATAGGTATCTGTTTTTGCCTGACAACCCTGTGTTTTGGTGATAGGCAGGAGAAAAGTGAATTAAATGCACAAGTGTACTATTAATAGACAAAACATTCTGTTTTCAGTGGTTTCTGTGCCTTCCAGGTAATTTTAAATCCAGGATCCATGCATAGAATCAACATGCAAATGGAAGGTTTTTTGTATCTAAATATTCTTCAGACTTACTTATCTCCTGCTACCTGGCTGATGGAAGGTCCTTTTGTAATTTCTGATGTCAACAAAAGGCCCCTGATTTTCACAGAACCCCCTTGATATATAGAACAATACGTGCAGCCAGGGACCAAAAACAAGCTCCATAACAATTTAGCTCTGTGACAAAAAAACCAAGCTACAATTCCTGTGTAGTATCAAGAATCTTATTCCTCCAGTGCATTCAAGGATTAAATTAGTTCAGCCTCTAAAGGTAGTGGTCACCACCTTTACAAGAAAATATGTCCCTTCAGCAAATTCCACTATTACCATAGTGCCTCATTTATCCTAATATTAATCTAGAAGAGACTCCTCATTTCAGGTCTCCCTGAATTGAGAAATGCCAGTAACTAACTCAGCTTCTGAACCATTTTGGGTGTTTGGGGTTTTTTTTTTAGCAACAGCTCACTAATCACAAAGATCATTTTAACAGCCCTTACTCAGCTCTGCTGCAACAACAACCAGAGTATGAAATAAAAGCTCTAAACTCTCTTATTAGCACATATATTAAACTTACTACATTTTCAAAGGACTTAAACTTATCTAAAACTGTCAACTTCTGCCTTTTTTGTCATTGTTATTCTGCCGCACAAGGCTTTGTACAGTTGGGCAGCCTCAGACAAGCAACATCAATTCTGAATAAACAGGAGGTCACAACACTCACGTTTTCTGGGCTATTACAGAAATCACAGCCTTCATCCAAGCTCAAATCCCCATGCTCACTTAAAAGCTCTAACCCTATAATTAAATGTAGGCCAGCTTAAAAGTGGACGATTCTTTTTAGGCTTCCCAGAGTAAAGCTCTTCAGCAGAGCCTTCAGCAATTCTGCTCTTTCATCTCGAAGGGCTGACAGATGGTTGTCAAAAACAGGGTCTTCCTGGTAAAAAGTTTTAACACAGAGAAAAAGCTACAACAGTGTAGGAGGAGATACTTTAAAGAGAATCAATCTCTCCAGCTTGCTTTCTTCAAAGCTAGAATTCTTTCCTTGCCTAAGACATACAGAGTACAAGTTTAACCCAGGGTAACTCTTTGTAATCTCAGAGCCTTACGCCAAGGAGTATTTTGACCCAAACTCTTTGAGACATGCCTGGAAGAATAACCTTCTATTTTGCTCACAGTCCTGCTGCACAGAGGGAAATCTTTCTTGTCACTCCCTCCAGCTCTCATGTCTTAAGTTTTGTTTGGAAATTCTCCTCTGGATTTCCTCATCCCTTCCAGCCATTCCTCACAAGAGCAGGCCAGGCTAGACTGTCCTTTCCTCCCGTGAATTTCACTCACTACTAGAAGGGGCAGAAGAACCTGGCCTTGGGTTCTGGGGTCTTTTCTCACCAGAGCAGAAAGGGCCTCCCGTAAGGAATCAGTGCTGGACTTGAGGCAGGTATACCTAGACAGGTGAAAAAAACTTCATGGGACATGAAGGGGCATTGAAGACACGGAAAGCCAAGGAGAACCATGAAACCCTAAAATATAGGGAGAAGCAGCTTACCCAGGAATGGAAACACTGTCATGTGGCTTTATGGCACAAACCAGGTGGTTTCTCACCTCATTTAAATTCCCTTTTACAGTAATTGGTACCTTTACTTGTCTTTCCAAGAAAAAAGCCCAATATATTCTTAATGTTAAGTATTCAGATATTCATTATCAATTTATTCTAGAACACATCTACACATTTTAATTTTTTGTTGTGAAAACACAGATTCACAGAATATTCTGAGTCGGAACGGACCCACAAGGATCATCAAGTCCAACCCTTAAATGGCAACCCGTGCCTCCCTGGCAGGAATTGAACCCTGGTCTCCCGCATGAGAGATGGGGACACTTGCCACTGTACTGAAGTGGATTTTCAATTCATAATTTAATTACTAAAGATTAAAGACTGCCTAATTAACTGGAGTGTTTTTCAGTAAGCGTAAAAACCAGTGATAGACTGCACCATTACAAGGGAGAATACAATATGTGGCAATAACTAAGAAACATCATTCAAACACAAAGATCAAAAAGCATTTAAATGGACGCCTAAACCTCTCATATTTATACAAGTTTTTGGCTTTAGATGTTTTGTCACTATGCAGGATAAAAGCACTTCTACCCAGTTTAACATTCAGCTATTTATCATGCCCAGGAAAAGAAATTAGAAAATTTGACACACCCAAACCTTGCCAAAGTTCCTTTGTCCTGGGCAATTTTCATTTCCACAAGGACTGTGTCTAATGTCATGGTTATTTTGCAGGTGTTGTGTAATAGCACACAGGATTATCTGTTCCATGACTTTACCCAGGACCAAGGTCAGGCTGACAGGTCTATAATTACCTGGGTCATCTTTCTGGCCCTTCTTGTGTCACATTAGCCAATTTCCAGTCATCTGGTACATCACCAGTAAGCCAGTACTGGTGGTAAATTATGGAGAGTGGCTTATCAAGTTCATCTGCCAGCTCTTTCAACACCCTCGGATGGATCCCAACTGCTCCCATGGACTTGTGAGGATCCAAGCCACTCAACAAGTCTCTAACTACCTCCTTCTGGACTACAGGGAGTGGATGAGAAAACTCTGCCAAAGTGGAGCTGGAGCGGCAAGATCTCAGTCAGGCCAAAGGGAAATATGCAGTTATTTATGTTATTTAAGAGCAAATATTTAAATACTTAGAGAATATGGGTCAAAAGCACTAATGCTGAACCTGTCCACTGTTTGCTCCTCCACGAAGAATTACTTATTAGAATAACTTTATTAACACATATATTATCTATATGCCCAGCAAATGTACCTGTGCACAAGACTTTCACAAAGCAAGGCAGCTCCTCTTTTAATAAAGCAATTGAACAAATTAAAACCCTCACCCATTTCTTCCAAGTCATTACTATTGCCACTGGAAACTTAAATGAGGAAAAACTTTCCAATGCTGTTTGCAAACACTCTACTTGAATTTCAAAGTTAGGCACTAATCCATGGAAACAAACCAATGCAGAACAGAAATCCCTGTGATATATCCAAACATCATGCAAGCAGCAGGTGTCTTCTCCACTGATGTATCGTGATTCACAGATTTAAAAGAAAAAATATTGTGTGAAGAACACAGGGAATAATTTAAAATAGTTGTTACATTACTACTCACATGCTTTCAATTCTACTCTTAATAGGCCATAGGTACATGTGGAAAAGCTCTGAACACTCAGGATTTGTGAATTTAATTTAGCTGAAAGCTGGGTAACTGGAAAGGAGAAGTAACAGCTGATATTAATATTACTGCTAATTCCCAAGGAATTAATACTGAAGAATATGTATTACTGAGACTTGCTAATTTGGGGATTTCCTCTTTTTTCAGTCCTTCATTGTTCTTCAGATATCTCTGGACAAAGACATTCTTCCTGTCAGAATTTCAAATCTTTGTTCCAGCACAGAGCTGAAATTATCACAAGGGCAGTAAATTAAAGGCTTAGATTTTTAAAACCAGAAGGGAAAACCTGAATTCAATACCAATGTCCTGTAAGACATCACTTCTTGCCTCCATCAGCTTTATTTAATTTTTTTTAAGTCAAAACAGGGTCTATTACACTCTGTCTTGCCTTTCCTGTTTACGGAATAGAGTTGGTCTCTTCAGACTCATTCCTTTAGCATTTTTCTTGGGACCCACTACAGCTGACACAAAAATAAAAATCTCATTAGTAAATATTTCACTTTATGGAAATGGAAAGTCAGATACATAAAAACACAAACAGAAGCTGTACCTCTGTATCCCAGCAGCCAAGTGAGCTTCAAGGAAATCTCTCAAGCAGAGTAACAAAGGTAAATAAAAACTAGAAAATTAATTTAGTAACAAATATTTATTTTTTTCAGAACTCCTGAGATTCTATTTGAAGACAAAGCAGCTTTTTAATTTAAACTATTAATGTCTTGCATGTGACAACTGTTCCACAGTCTGGACTGTGTGGTGCAGAACAGTTGTTTTCAGTCCTCAAAAAGTTAGGAATGTGATTTTGATGGTGCAGAAAACCAAGTAATGATTTATATTATATATATGGTACAAATAGAATGGTTGTCACCTGCATTATTGATTTGTATACCTAGACTAGAATGGGTTAGAAACCTTAAAGATCATCCAATTCCAACCTTCCTTCCATGGGCATAACATAGGGAAAACTTTGTGGAAGCCTGTCGGGAAAAGAGAACTCTACAGGGATTTAGTGTCCCAAAATAACTGCACTGGAAGAAAGGATCAGTTCTAAAAGGGCACAAATGTGTGAGGCTGATTTACAGGTGAGCCTCACTTCAATTAATTTCAATAATCTTTGAGAACCCTCGTTCTCTGCTTGCATTTCTCTTGCTTAGAACCTCAGACATTTCAGTACTTTCTGTTTCTCAACATCAAGGAAAACAAAATCTATAATTTTTAAACTTCTGGTAAAATTGGGGCTCACAGTGAAGAAGTGAATTTATGAATCAGACTTTTTTATAAACACCAAGCCAAAATGAGCACAGGATTCTCTCAGAATGCACTAGAGTTCAATAAAATGGGCTTCCTATCCAGCTCTGCAGGAGCCTATTGATCATTACCAATAAATGACCATTAACTGAGTCTCCAATTAATTCTTCATTCCAGCAAAAGCAAGTGTTCTTGTCACCTCAAGTGAAGAATTCCTCTGTATTCCTCCTTCTGAAGAGTAAAGCACAAAAGTCCAGCTACAAATTATTTATGAAGAAGCAAAGGAAAATACCTGCTTTCCAACAGAGATGAACGTCTATTTTTTGCTAAAAAAAAATTGATCAAATTACTGTACAAGAACTAATACAGCCCAGTATGGCCAGTAATCAAACTATTCTTATAGAATCTTTATAGAACAGAATTTTTAAAAAGACATTTAAAAAAATCAGGTATATAATATCAAAGCAAAATAATCCAAAATTAAGATTTTTTCTTCAAACTGTAAAAAACATCCCCTAGGACAGGAATAAGTACTGGAGAGTAAAGAAAACTGCCACCGTTTTATTTCTGATTTTAAAGAATGAGTTTAAATATTCAGAACAAAAGAAACACTGCAAATGGAACAACCTTCAGTATTTGGTGTTAAGTACTGAGTTTGTCACTTAATATTACTTATCATTCTTCTTTCCTGGTCTAATTCCAGCATGACTGACATTTTTCCATTTCTATAATGTGAAATCCGTAATGCTTAAAATATCTTGTGAAATACAACACTCAACATTGACAACGTTTACGTTATCAGCATAAGGGAAAATAATGCCTGTATCATCAGTAACCTTGTATGTCATCCAAGGGGAAAACATCCCACATTCTCCCTTCTCTCCACCTGTTTGATAAATTAAAAATTGTAGGCACTGATCATCAGTTTTCCAGAATTATTTTTCTCACCTCTATTGACTTGCTCAAGTGTGAGAAGTTTTAGGACTTTGCATATTGCAAACAAACCTGTCACCAGCTGGATCCTCCCAGACATCAGATGGGATGTCAATAATATCCCTGGGGATAAGCCCATTTTTACCCTCCAGAGTTGGACTTCAGTAACACAAGCAGATATTCAGACCCATCCTCTTGTCACCAGTCCAGTGTTTGCACCTTGAACTTCTATCAGTGGGCTGTTGACCTTGAGTTTCCTCCTTTATCCTCTCACTCAGTGGTTAAATACATGGATTTACAGCACATGACATGCACAAGACTGACTCATTTTTTCAGAGCAAAGTAGGTAAGGTTTGTTAGGAAATTAATAAACAATTCTGCCTATTTTTCTCCGGGAAAAAAAAAAAAAAAGATACTCCTATCCTTGTTAAAAGCTGTTTTCCTAAACCTCATAAATCCCATATAAGTGCTTGACAGTGCGTTTTCACAGAATCACAGAAAATTATGAGTTGGAAGGGACCCACAAGGATCATCTAGTCCAACTCACCATCTAATACCCGTACAGCGACCAAGAGCACATCCCAGAGTATAATAACAACCTAGANGGCCAGGGCAAGAGGAGGAGAAAAAAAATAAAAAGGAAATTAAATGATAATAAAATGGCCATTTTCCTCCCAAAATTCTCATTTAACCTTCTTGCAGAGGGAGAGACCTGTGGGAGGCTGTTCCAGCAGTGTTTCCCAGAGAGCAGCTTATCCTGTGCAGTCCTGTACTAACAGTAAGCCTTATCCTGGAACTCTGTCTTAAACTGCACCAGAGAATGTTTAGGTTGGATATCAGGAGGAATTTCTTCAAAAAAGAGTGATTAGATATTGGAAGGGGCTGCCCAGGGAGGTTTGGAGACTCCAGCCCCGAAGATGTTCAAGGAATGACTGGATGTGCCACTCAGTGTCAGCGGAGATTTCCGACACAGCCTGGACTCAATAATCCTGAAGGGCTTTTCCAATCTCAGTGATTCTGGGATTCTGTTACACAGACAAGAGCCTGAAGACTGAAAATTTGGTTTCTTGCATACAAATAGGATTGGAAGGGACCTTAAAACCCATCCCGTTCCAGCCTCTGCCATGGGCAGAAACTCCTTCCACTATCCCAGGTTGCTCCAAGCCCTGTCCAGCCTTTGATAACTCACAGTTTCCTACTCTCTGTCCCTTTTATATATGCAGAAATTATAATTCATAATTTCACAAGGTACATGTAGGTTATAAAGGGTTTTTTTTTACAAAGACTTTGCCTAGAACAAGGATCCTCCACACTTTAATGCACATCTATTCTATTTATTGCTTCCAGCAGAGCCTGGGTGAGATTTTTACAAGTGCCTTAAGGGGAAAGAAACAAACTGCCAGTGAGAGCCAAACGAGATAATATTTTCAAGAATTCCTTAAAAAAAATTAAAAAAAAAAATCTTCAAGAAGGTGGAAAGACATTAAACTTCATAACAGGTTTATCACAAAAGCCAGCTTAGAACAGATAAACAAATTGAAGACAAAAAAATCCCAAAGGAAAACTGAACTAAATCTCCTGCCCCTGGGTAAGAAGTTGCCAATCCTCGGCCAGGTTATATTTCAGCCCTACTTTTAAGCATGACAAGCAGACCAGGAGTATAATACACTTTAACAAGTAAGCCTGGCTTGGGGCTTTTGGCTCCAGACACTAAGCCAAAAGTGTCAGCAGAGGCAGGATGGGTGTGGACATCTGCTCCTTTCCATGTGTGAACTAACACAGCCCCTCTGAGACAGCCAGTCACAAAAAAGTGGAAAAAATAAGGAAAATCTTTAAGAGCCTCAGCCCACTGAGCCCCAAAAGCTCCTGAAAAGCCTCCCTGGCCCAGGAGCTGTGGAGGCCCTTTATCTCATTGAAATGAGCCTCGTGGGAGTGAGTTTAATTTAAGTCCCTGAAGTTAACACCATTAGAAGATACATTTCCTTGATGATTAAAAATTAACCACACAAGTATTTCAAAGCTCTTGAAATAACTTCGGACTAATGAAGGACTAATTGCTTCACTACGTTTCTTCATATAATAATGTATAAAAAATTGGTGTCAACTGTCTAATGTCAACTCCTGCAACAGTTAATTACATGTTTGCCATCAGTCACCCATAGTCACAATTAAAGCATGAGAATATTCTTATAATTAGTTTGCTGGGTTTGATCAAGAGACAACTGAAAGAAGTGTTAAAACATGGTTGATTTTTTTGTTACCAAGCCGATACAACTACATATTAGCATTGTCTTAGGAATCAACTGCATGGCTGATAGGAGTTACATTTCTGGGGCTTGAGTCACCATTAGAAAACTCTGGGGTTTGGTAAATGTAAACCCAAAATTTTCAGTTTGTTCTTTCTTATTTTTTTGAAATATCATAAGCAACATCTAGTTATTTATTAGATTAATATCACTGAAATTTCTGAATATCAGATAAATTTCTGAGGATCTGATTAATCACTGAATTTTCATGTGAGAAGAAATCTAGCAGGTGAAAGCAGTAGGAAAGTAACTCTGTTTTTATGGAAATAAAGACCAAGTAGGACTGGGAGGAGGTACCTTCATCACCTCCTGACTGATGGGGAAAGTCTGCATATCACAAGAATGAGATCAGTCTGCAGCAACCACACAAATGTCATTTGAGTGAGCAAATCCCATGTAACAGCTGTATGGAGTTCCCTGGATTTCTTACACAGGTAATTAGTTTAATTTTAAAAGCTGGTTTGTTTTGTTGGGTTTGTTTTCATTGTTTTTTTTTTTAAACAAGCATAAATATATTACAACATCTCAGAAACTTCCCAAATACAACTAAGCAATTTCAAGGGAAACAATGGTAAAAATTACTGCTTCAACAAAGCTAGAAGTCAAATCCAGCTGACATTAAACAGATACTGGAGAGACAGAGGGAACACCAGGAGCTGCTCCAAACATAATCAAGGGACATGGCAAGGCAGTATCTCAGGCTCTGAATTCCCTCCCAACCTTCTTGAGAATGAAAACCTTACAACAAAACAGAAGAAAGCACACACAGAACAGAATAATCTGCACCACCACAACAGATGAGTCTGCATATAGAAAAATATGGATATTTCTCTATGGAGCCAAAAGTATTTTTCTCAGAAATATCTTTGTATAGCTAATTTCTGCAAGGAGACAGTCAGAAACACAGCTAAGATCAATGAGATCAATGGAAACTGGAAACTGGATATCAAATCAAGACACAATTGTTAGTTTCTGTGTTTTTAAACAAAACAGGTTGCTTTATTTTCAGGTCTCCAAAAGAGAGTATTGAAGATTAACTAAGAGCTTGGTTCCACACAGCAACAGCATTTGAGTGGCAAAGCTAACCCAAGAGTTGTTCAGATCTCTGGAAGAAACATTTCTGCCATTACTATATTAAGATATAACATCCACACCTCTCTCCACCAGAGATCACCACTATCTCTACTTGCCTTTAGGAACGTATCCTCCCTCTCCCCCAAACACCTCATTGCACTCCCTAGAAGAGATAAAAGAACAGGATAGGTCCTGTAAGGCTTCAGAGCCTTCAGCATCTCCATGCAGGCAGGATTTACGAGACAAACAGGTCAGGCTCCTGCCCCCACACACTTGGCTGGAAGCAGAAGGGCCAGAGCACAAGCTCATCAGAGCAGAGCCCAAAGCTCCTCTCTGGGAGGATGGAGCAGCAGGACAAGTGTCACCTCAGCCATGGGCAAGGACGACTCCCTCAGCCTGTGCCTCACACAGCAGGTCGGTTAAGCACAACTCTGTACAGACAAATCGAAATAAAAACCTTTTCCTAACAGCTCAGAATTCACCTAAACCTTTGGTAAGTTAAGTGCAACCACATCTCACTTTAAGGAATCAAGGGCACCTCTCGCTGCAGAAGGACTTTTTACCTCTTAAGAGCCTTTCTCCACAGACTTCTCAAGGGTGGATCCTTTTCAAGTGCCATGTAATTCCCTGGAATGAACTTGAAATATGATGGATATGAAAAGAAATAATAAATCACATGATATGCATTTGCCAGAAGGGAAGTGCACTCACGGAATCCTGATGGGTTTCTGCTTGTCTTGCATATCTGATCTTGAATCTCAGTGTGCCCTGGCTGAGACACACCTGGTAAGGACATCCCAGCTGGCCCTGGCAGAACACTGGAGTGCACTGGAAGCAGCTTTCACAGGCACAGAACTCTGTTCCCAACCTCACAGGACAGATGCTGCATTCTGTAGCAAGGACTTCCATCTCTTAGTTAGTGCAATGATGGAAATGCCCCATCCATGCCCACACACTCCCAACCACGTTAACTGCTGAAGTGACAAACATGAGTAAGCAGAGTTTGTTCCACATTTTAGTGTATCACTATTTGAAATGGACAGAAAACAATTCTATTACCATTTGTACAGAAAGAAACTGGTTCCATTTGATAGCAAGACCAACAGAACATTCTGTCTAATACATGATCTTGTTCACCAGTACTTGAAGCACAACAGCAGCTCAGATGCCATTTTCTGCTGATGCTTCAAAAAGGTTGGAAAAAATGACAAGAGGGTGAGAGATTCCAGAATCAGGCAGGGGAAAATCCCTGGTACAAGTGAGTGAACACATGACAACTTTAGACATTTGTTTTCCTCAGGCCACTCTCAGTCACTGTTGTTGAAATAATATTTTAATGTCAGAAATGCAATAAGAAATGCTGTTTAAAATGCTCCTCTCATTCTTTCCTCATATTTTGGAAAAGCTTCCCTGAAAAAACTTGGTCTCTATTTAGACCTACAGATTTTTCATTTTATCTTCAAAAATTATGTACATTCACCATGAGGGTGCAGTACATACACCACTAAAAAACACACTCTTAATGATTTTAAGTTAAGGAGCTGCAGTGACTTTCTCTTCTGTCCTGTTCCTGTCCTCCTCCTTACAACACACTATTGGCAATCCTTACTACCCATCCCATGGCCCTGTAGGTGAAGGCAATGCTCTTCAACATCTTAAAAAATCACATGGACACGAGACTGGAAGAGACACTGAGCAAGTTTGCAAATGACTCAAAACTGGGAGGAGTTGTTGAGTCCCTGGAAGGCAGGGAGGCCCTGCAGAGACTTGGGCACATCAGAGGGCTGGGAATCACCAACCAGGGGAAGCTCAACCAGGGGAAGTGCTGGAATCTGCTCCTGAGATGGGGCAACCCCAGATGTACAGACAGAGTGGGAATGAGATGCTGGAAAGCAGTGCCGGGAAAGAGTGCTGGTGCTGGGGGTGCTGGTTCATGGCCAGTTGGCCACGAGTCAGCAGTGCCCTGGCAGCCAGGAGGGACAACCATGTCCTGGGGGCATCAGACACAGCATCACTGGGCCAGGGAGGGGATTGTCCTGCTCTGCTCTCACCTGAGGCAGCCTCACCTCCAGTATTGGGGCGGTTTGGGCACCACAGATATTGAGGCATTAGGAGGGAATGAAGATGGGGAAGGGCCTTGAGGGGCAGCATGTGAGGAGCAGCTAAGGGCTTGTCATGCAACTTTTTTTTCACTGTTCTCCTTTTTGGATTTGCTGAGAGTCTGGAAGGGAATTTCAGAGAAATCGTTCTCTATTGAAAAGAAGTATCTAAATATAAGAAATTTCTTAGATATAATCACTGCTGACTGAAGTTGATGAGAGTTTTGACATCTCTATTTATGCACCTAAAGTCAGATGATCCTTCTTTTTTTCTCTCTTTCTTTTAACATGGAAGTCATAGAAGTTGTGCCAACAGGAATCACAGAATCACAGAATCACAGAATATTATGAGTTGGAAGGGACCCACAAGGATCATCTAGTCCAACTCACCACCTAACACCCGTACAGAGAC